>VYZV01002385.1:2896-43551 GCA_013401275.1 Pandion haliaetus | reverse complement strand
CCCAAAGGAGGCTGTGACCCTGTGGGAAGCCCGTGCTGGAGCAGGCTCCTGGCAGGACCTGCTGATCTGTGGAGAGAGGAGCCCACAGAGCAGGTTTTCTGGCAGGACTTGTGACCCCACGGGGGACTTGCGCTGGAGCAGTCTGTGCCTGCAGAACTGCGGCCTATGGAAGGAACCCATGCTGGAGCAGTTTGTGAAGAACTGCAGCCTGTGGGAAGGGCCCACATTGGAGAAGTTCATGGAGGACTGTCTCCTGTGGGAGGGACCCTATGCTGGAGCAGGGGAAGAATGATGAATCCTCCCGCCAAAGAGGGTGCAGTAGCAGAAACAACATGTGATGAACTGATCATAACCCCCATTCCCCGTCCACCTGCACAGCTGTAGGGGGTTAGGTAGAGAATCTGGGAGAGAAGCTGTGCCCAGGAAGAAGGGAGGGGTAGGGGGAAGGTACTTTAAGGTTTGGTTTTATTTCTCATTACCCTACTCTGGTTGATTGGCAATAAATTAAGTTAATTTTCCCTAAGTTGAGTCTGTTTTGCCCATGATGGTAATTGGTTGAGTGATCTCTCCCTGTCCTTATCTCAACCCCCAAGCCCTTTGTTGTATTTTCTCTCCCCTGTCCAGCTGAGGGGCAGGGTGGTAAAGCAGCTTTGTTGGGCACCAGCCAGGGTCAACCCACAACATAAAGTTTTTAAAACATTAGCTGAAGTTTTCACAATCACCATGACCAATTATTTAGAAGACTAGTGATAAATCACTCATCTGATGATTACTCACTCTTAATGACTTCTTTGCCTTGGATGATTATTTTGTTGGAGATTATTGCACAACCTATAAAAGTTTCTAAAGCTGCATTTTGTGTGGGTGAGCCAAAACTTTGTGTAAGGGCTCTGCATGTTACAACTTTGCCTTTTGTTAGGGCAGGCTGCCTATCTCTGCCTTCACTTTTCTGAACATTATCAGAACATCTAATTTCTATTCTGCTTTAGGGTCATGCTAAGTTACCAATTTAAAGCAGTTGCTGTGATGTTGACAGTTTTAATTTGTTCCACTTGATATGCTAGTAGGCCTATTGTCTGTTCAAAGTAGATTTTGTGGTTCTGAAAGAGACAGTTTCTGTATTTTCTCAATGCAATGCAATTTGTACCCATATTGTAGCTTCAGACATCTGCTTGAGGGCAAGTCTAATTGAAGTTGCTTGATTTCTGTTACCAATCACAGCCTTTTCAAACTGGGTTGCTTTTCATCTTTAATGTTTTAAGATTCTCTTTAATGTTTTAAGATTCTCTCTCCTGTATTAGCAGGCCAACTCAGGTGTAACATTTTCTCTGAATCTGTCTGCTTGACCACAGTCCTCTGGTTTGCTTTAGTCAGTCTCCCAGATAACATTTAAGAAGCACCTGATGAGCTCTGAGACCATCTGATACTTATGAGAATTTATTTGTCCTTTCTTAAATGATTGCATGTAAATTAAGTCATAAATCTAGCTCTGACTCACCTTTCCTAGGCCAGGATTCAGCATGGAGGTAAAGACCACAGTCTGGATCTCTGTCATTCAGTAGTCATTTAAGGGGTAATATTTCAACAGTTCCTAGGCAAGTAATTTTACTGGACCACTTTGAAGAACTGTATGTGCACTTTTTCTTGGGAAAAGAAGGATTTATTTCTGATTTCAACAGTATGGAGTGGGTTATGAAAGGGTAAAAATAAGTTTGTATGCACTTACATTGGAATCAATAGTTTGTAAAAGAGAGGGTGAGGGTGGAAATTTCCATGGGACTACATTCTCTCATGGAAAAATATACAGATGTGACAAGCACTGCTTTAGATTTTAGGAAAAGTGTGTAATGTATTACTTGAGGGTTTTACTTACATCTTTGATGTCAGCAAGATGGCAAGTGCTTGACATTTGTGGATCTCTTGTATATCAAAGCCATAAACAAAACTGTTAAGTGTAATTATCATTAATCATCTTGTATCTGGGGGTTTTTTGGACCTTAGTGTAACTTACCATTTTCAATATCTTTGCTTTGTGATGAACTTGTGTTACACCTGCATTGTAGGGATATATCAAAATGACTTTTTTTCTTTCCAAGTAAATAGCTAAACTTTTTTCTCAGCAATCGATGAGCTGTTTTTTTTCCACTTGGTTTTCCATCTACACACAAGGCTTATCCTCCCTCCATTTCCTCTTTCAACATTTGAATTTTTTTGTATTTTAGAAACAAATGTTTGAAGTTGGATCTGCCTTTTACTGAATAGCTGTCAGGAAGAAAGACAATGAAGGAGGAGATGCAAGAAAGACTGACAGGAGAACCAGGATGTGTGTACCGGTGTCTTCAACTCCTGTTAGCATGAGCAATCTTTGCAGTTGGGGGAACCTCTGCTCCTGGCTTCCCTTTCCCTCCTCTCAATGCCAGCTTTTTCACATTAGGAAAGGCACTTAATGAAGAACGCAGGCAGGGCGTTTGGGTCACACAGAGGAAGGGGGAGGATGGAGGCTGTGACAGGAGGTGGCCAGGGTGGTTGGCAGGAGAGTTGTTTCTTGCAGTCTCAACATGGTTGTATGTTCTAGCTGCAAAATACTACCAGGGCAAAACAATACTTGCTTCTCCCTCTAGACTTTCGTCCAGATTTCTGGATCCGCTCTGTCATGTGATCTCTATATGCTGGAACATTGGCCTGGCTACAAAGTATGCAAGAGAGGATTCAATTGCAAGTTTCCTGCAAACCATACAAGGTATGTTTTATCACCTTTGCTTTGGAGATGGGGAAATAGGACACAGAAAATTAAGTGATTTACTTGTGGGAACAAACACAGCCAAAGCTAGTAACAGTAGCTGAATTAGAGCACTCCCACTGCTCAGTTTTATCTCTATTTCATTTATATTTTGTCATGTTGCTGCATACAGAGACTTAATAATTAATTTTGTTTGTGATATAAGTTGGGATACTAACCCAGACCTTTACTAGGTTAAAGTATTGCAAAATCTTCACAAATATTTTAGGATAGCCCAGCACCAGCTAGTTCATTGATTATGAATTAGCTGATACGTAGACATTGTGAAAACAGTCTAGACCCAGATCCAGAGCTAACACAGGCCCATACACATCGGATGGAAATCACACTCCTTGAGCAAGTTCAGCATTGCAATATTTCCCTAAGTAGTAATATATACTAGGCAGAGTATTTCAGAAATTACAGTATGGATATTATGGACAAAACTGCCATGCAAAGAATCATTATTGTTAATCCTTAATAACATATTATATGCACAAGAGTCCAATTGCACGCCATAAAGAATTTTTTATTTCAAAAGTCTTTTTTAATGTGCAGTAGTTTCATCCCATATGTAACATTATAAAAGTTTCCAATTAAATAAAATTATGTGTAAGGAAAATCTCATTTTTATACAAAGTCTAAACTTATAGTACTAAAAAGACACAGATTAAAAAAGGGTATTTTTTTTGTTGCTTGTAAATACAGAGGTATGTAAGGAAACCTTTTCCCCACAGGGTTGATGACCTTTGAATGTATTATTAAGGGAAAGTGAATTCCTCGATAGAAAATCAGCATTCAGACTAAGGTCCTGAGGATGTATTTGGATCCTGGTAAATCTTTGCTGATAAAATTTTATCTATCACAGTTACCCAAAATAACGATGGTCCATTTTGATTCCCAAGTTAAATCATAGTGAGCTAGAAATGCATGCAAATGGTGCTGTTTACTAAATCATGCTATGAAAGATTAGAATTGTTCTGCATTAGCCTCAGGAGACTTGAGGTAGTCCATGAAGCTTTCGTTAAGCTTGTTCTCTGAAACTTGTCGTGCCATTAACTGATAAAATAGATATACCAACAGACTTCTAGCTATGTTATAACCTCCCAAATCTGAGGGAGAACTGTTGTATGCTTATTTCCTAGATAGAAAAGTTTTCAGAAGGTTCAGCTTTCTCATTTAAATCAACTTCTAGCAAAGAAGAATTCTTCCATGAGTGTTTTATCCTTTCAACACATGGGGTGTATACTAATCCTGCCAACACCATGGACAATGAGAAGTGTCATTCATCAAATCTCAGACACTGGAAAGAGTAGATTTTTTTTCTTACGTTCAGGAGACTTAACGAATTGTTTCTGGAAAGGTTCTTTGCCATTAATATATAGTATACATACACTACAGCTGTTTTAAGCCGCTGAAACTATTAATGATACATATATTCATTACTGAGTGGTAATCAGTGTGGCTTTATTGGGTCAGCATGCCAAATTGTGACATATATTTGTTTTTTTTTAAGAGAGATTGGAATGGAGATTTTATAGTCAGAGATATTAATTATAATATAATTTATTAGAGATTACATCAGCTGTTGACATTTTAAATCCATAGTTCAAATTTATTAATTGAGCTCAGCAGCAGAGCATCATATTCAGCTTACTGTTGACTCCTACAATTTATTGAAAAATTATGTTGCTTCACCTTATGTATCAGAATTAGTTTGCAGAGAGCTTTTCTGCTGCAGAGGTATCTGTATTAAATTAGTACCACAGATTAAAAGAGAAGGAAACGTTTAAAATGCCATTAAAATTGAGCAGTAAATCTTTCACTTTAAAAAAGAGAGGAGGAGGATATCTCATTTCTCATCAAAGGTAGGCAACTAATTAGTCTCACTCCAATTAATACTTGGGTTATATAGAAGATGATTGATTCTGTCTAGATTTTTATCCTTTGAACATATGGCAACAAAGAACATGGAAAGTTTTCATCTTTCATATTTGTGCTCGTACCTTGAAGTGTGAATGTACGTGTTATGCACAGGAAGTGGTGGATTATTTTGGCTGCAGAGATAAGTCCATGCTATTTAATGACTTTATCAGTTTACAGCTGATAAAGAACAGATCTTGGCCAGGCAGAGAGCATGCTGACCACCTATACAGCCTACAGATGGCTTTTCAAAGAGCATCCAGATTGGCGATTCCAGTGCAGAGCAAAGAACATAACGATAATGGCGACACATAAAATTTAGGCTCAAGGTAAGATGCAGAGCCTGGGCCCAAGATCCCTGTCGTGGTTTCGGGTTCAGCTCAGCCGGTAACAAAGCACCAAGCAGCTGCTCACTCACCCCCCACCCCTGCGCCTGGCCACGCTGGGATGAGGAGAAAATACAAAGGCAGGCTCGTGGGTCAAGACAAGGACTGGGAGGGATCACTCCCCACTTATGGTCACGGGCAAAAGCCAGGCTCAACTTGGGGAAGAAACAAAATCACTTTACTACAAATCAAAACAAAAACAAAACACAAGGGTATTAGGAAGGAAAATCAAACCTCAGAACACCTTCCCCTCCCACCTCTCCCGCCTTCCCGGCTCAGTTCCATTCCCGGTTCTTTCTACCTCCTCCCCCCAGCGGCACAGGGGAACAGGGGATGGGGGTTGAGTCAGCTCGCCACACATCGTCTCTGCCGCTCCTTTCCTCAGGGGGAAGATTCCTCACTCGTCCCCTGTTCCACCGTGGGGTCCCTCCCACAGGAGACAGTCCTTCACCAACTTCTCCAACGTGGTTCCTTTCCGCGGGCTGCAGTTCCTCACAAACTTCCCTGGTGCGGGTCCTTTCCGCGGGCTTCAGTTCTTCCTGAACTTCCCTGGCGCGGGTCCTTTCCGCGGGCTGCTCTCCAGTCTCACACTGCTCCAGCGTGGTTTTTACCATGGAGTTACGGCCATCTTCGGCAGCCTCCGCTCCACCGTTCACCTCCATGGGCTGCAGGGGGACAGCCTGCCATCTCAGCACGGGCTGCAGGGCCATCAGCCTCCTCAGGCGCCCCTCCTCCCCCTCCTTCTTCACTGACTCCAGTATCGGCAGAGGTGTTCCTCTGACGTTTCCCAACCCCCACACTGCCGGTTCCCCTTCTTAAATCTGTTCTCCCAGAGGCGCTGCCACCGTCACTGCCTGGGCCAGCAGCGGGTCTGACTCTTTGGCGCCAGGGGAGCTTCCAGCAGCTTCTCACAGGAGCCACCTCTGCAGCCCCCTCCCCCACTACCAAAGAAAACTGCGCCACACAAACCCATAACAATCCCCTTCCACAAAAACAACTAGCTGGTCTCAATTTCCTACAGCCAGTCCCATAGAGCTGCCCGTTCCCCCAGCTCCTGCTTGTTCCCCTTCTTTTACATCTGCTGTTTGAATCCCCACTCCCATGCACAAGCAGACCCTGACATAGGCTCAACCAGGGAAGGCTTTGGAGCTCCAAACTGCTTCCTCAAATAGGAACAGCTTCCCTGTGCTCTGCAGAAATTGCTTGCCTGCAGGCTAGCATAATAGAATTTTGCCTGGAGTTGTAGGAAAGCAGACCTAGGGGGAAATGGGTTGAACAAAATTGCTTGCTGAAGATGCTATGTGGTATGATGGAGGAGAAGGGTAATGGGTCAAGGTCAGGAGCCCAGGAACATGGGCTTTTGACAAATCTCTTGGGCTGCTCATGCCTATAGCTGGGCCTGCCAATGGTAGGAGGGGTGCCAGAGAATCAGTTGTGCAGAGAAGTTGTAGCTTGGGCTGTTTCTAACACAGACCAATTACTAATCTCTCCGTTTTGGAGAAAATTTTACTTCCCTTTCCACCCCCTCAGCCCCTCATTTGAGAGATGGTGATTTAGAAAAAGAGATTGCTAAGCTGAGTGTTAATTTACCTTAGGAAAAGTGAAATATGATTAGCTCGAGCAGGTGCATATTTTAAGCTCTGTCATCTTTATCATGGCCTAGAATTTCTCCTGGCTGCAGAGAAGCTTTTGCCAGGAATAAAGGGCAGTTCTTCAGCAAGAAGGATGGACAACCAAGTTCCCTAAGTAAATGAATGCTTCATCTTAGCATGCTGCCCTCTCTCAGTTGCTTTCTGTGAGCTCTCTGCCTTTCTTCAATGTCCTTTATGCAATTTATATCTCTCTTTTTCTTTTTTTTCTTAAACAAAAAAGAGGAGGTGGGACTGTTTTCCAAGGAACTGGGTAGAAATCAAGTGCAAATTCTTATACACAGATGTCCTAGAAGGTGAGATGCAGGCAATTGCAAGTTTCTCAGTCTCGCCGAACACTGGTCCACCACAGACTGCTACAAGCACTGGGCTACCCGCCTCAGTGGCTTTCTGCATTTCTGCTGTTCAGAAATGTTTCCTGGCACAGACTACAGCAGCACATACTGCAGCTCTTTGCTGACTGCTACTGTGCTGGCCTGCTACGAAGGGAGAGGATTGCTGAAATGTGGACTTACCACTTTCCTGTTTTATGTATTTTCCTCTTCCACATGTACATGGCATGCAGAGGTAGTATAGAGGTAGGCTGTTACTTAAACATAGCTGCTCTTTGAGCCAGCAAAACTGCTGTTAGGCAACATTGCTGAGTAGTCACCCCCTACACGGTGCCATCTTTCCAAAATCTAACCTGCCTCAGTCTCTGTAGCATGAATTAGGCCGGTGGTGCTGAAGAGTGCACAGAAAATGAAGCAAAAGAAATTCACTCATCCTGAAAAATAATAAACAGCATAATTTGAACAGTATGTAATTGAACAATGTTACTTCTGTAAGCATTTTCTGGCCTTAGCTTGTAAATTAAATCAATTCCTGATAAAGAAATACATGGAAATCCAATATCATTACTTTACTTGTTCATATACCTCGGTAGAGAATTATTTTTCTGTAACAAAGCATATTTTCTGCACTGTTGAACTACATCCATCTTAACAGGATCTGCCTCTTTTGGATTTATACTTTTGCTTACCTGCTTGAGAAAGGGAGTTTCTTGAATTATGAAAACAAGAAAATCTCATCTCCACAAACTACTCTACAATTTTTATGACACAATATAAATGTTAACAGAAGAGTTATTAATTTTCAAACATAATCATCAGTAACTATTTGGGTTTTTTGCTTCCTCAGTAGTTTATGAACTGGCAGTAATTCTTACAGTGCTTTGGTGATTCACCTGAATCTGGGAAGAGAGTATTTCAGTGAACTGGATATGAAACCACAGTCCTTTCTTTTTTTCCAATATTTCCAAAGTACTTCTGCTTTTGCAAACTACATGTTGAATGGCACCGACTGTGAGCGGTCTGTTGCTCTGTGATGAGGCACTTCGCTTTCCTGGACTGAAAGGGAGCTTCAGGAGCCAGATCCTCAGCTGGTGTGAATACTTGAATAGTGCTGAAGTAAATACACTGCCATTTAGGCTGCCTGCTGATGTTCCCTTTCATTCCCTTAGAGTGACGTGTGTCATCACACTCACACAAACCTAGCATGGCTGACGTTATTCAAAATGCTATTTGCAAAGCAGAAGGGCTTTGCTCACTGTAAGGGTAAAGGGGCAGTGGTTCTCTATCCGATGCATTCTCTCCGCCACTGAAAAACTGTTCACAGGCTATTGGCTCAAGCAAATCACTACAGCATATTTACTTTCAAAGCAGAAAGCAATAAGCAGTTACTCAAGGGTACATCAGTAAATTTAAGACAATGGAATTACAGTCTTTTACTCTCACTGAAGGTCTGCCTTAGTTTTTAAGAGTATATTTTTAATATCTGACCAAGGCTTCATTTTTCATACATTGGTTTCTATTGCAAATAGCCTGTTTTCCTGGTGCCCACCAAATAAGTTCAGGCATTATCATGTACCATACGTAACACTGCAATAATTCCGTTATGTTGAATCTAGAGACTGCGGAGCAGAAACAGCATTGCATAACAGTGGAGGCAAAAAAAGGAGGGGTCATTGAATAATATGCAGCAGAAAGATACTGAAAGAAGCCCCAAGGGAGCTCTTCAAGAAAAATAAAATTAGAGTAGAAGATAACCAGAAATGGTGAAAGATGAGGAAAGAAGGGACAGAAGAAAGGTGTTCACACTTATTTGGCACTAACTGTAGGAAGGCAAACACTGCTTTTTTCTTTTTATGGTCAGTGGTACCAACTCCTCTAACATGTTTTAACTGAGCAAATCAATGTAGTGTAAGAAAGCTTCCATAGATCTTCTATATGTATTCCATTTAATTATTAGTGATACTTTTGACTAATAAGTAGTCATACTACAAATATTATTTTATTGTGATGTGCTAATCATAAACTCTGTGCATTACTTTTAAAGCTATCAAATGGCTTGCACATTAAAAAATGCTTATTTCTTTGCTTTGACTATAATGGGTGGTTCAGGTGACTATCTTAAGTGTAGACACCTGAGCTGCAGGCTTCAGATTAAGTGAGTTGATCATCACTTCTCCTCTGGAGAAAAACTGGAAGAAGGTGATTTGTGTCCTGGACAGTAGCATAGATGTCAGTGTCTGAGGCTATGTGAGAGGAACGCCATGTGATGTCCCCTATTACCCTCGAGACCTGGGGATCTCTTGAATAATATCTCCGAACTCCTATAGGTCTTCCAAGTATGAATTTGTTACGTATACATAAGACATTCATATGTATCAAAAATCATTGAAGAAACCTGTATGTAAGTTTGGGCTGAGCACCAGCACAGATTGCCCAGAGAGGCTGTGGAGTCTCCTTCCTACCTTGGAGATATGCAAAAGCCATCTGGACATGGTACTGGGCAACCAGCTCTAGGTGACCCTGCTTACACACTAGGTGACCTCCTATGGCCCCTTTCCACCTCAAACATTCTGTGTGTGTACTTAACAGATTCAACGATTGGAAATTAACAAATGTGTGACTCTCTTTTACTGAACAAAACACCACCACCTCAGTATCTTCTTGTTGCAAGGGATGTAGAAACGTTTGAAAGACTGAAGCGACAACAGTCATGACATGCATTCCTATCACAGCTATAGAAATAAGTATACAGAATTAATTACACTTTTCTGGCTGAAAGGCAAGTTAAAAGAATATCCTGTATTATAAAACAACCTTGGGTTACAGCTGCTGGTCGTACATAAATGTGGTAAAAATAAAACTGCCTTTTTCACTTCTTTTTTTGTTTTCAGTCTTTGAATCATGTAACTAATAACAGATTCAAAAGGTATTAAAAGTTTAATGGAATTTACTATAAGTTACATGCAGGCTTTTTTATTCCTAAAGGATAATTATAATTATAATTATTTGAATTCTTCTTTTCATTAAAGATGTCTAAAATGAAGTTAAAGAAAGCATGTGAACGTTCTTCCAAGGCTCAATTCAGATATGAATACAACATTGCTGCCTTGGAAAAAAATTGTTTAGTGAAACAGAACACCTGCTTTTAAAAAAAGCTAATTCTTCTGTTCTTTACTGGATTATGCATTTTTGTTGTCCATATTGATATGGTCAGGGGAATAATTGCTGGAGCTTCATTTTTTTAAACTGATTTAGTAGGTATCCTGCATATCTGTCAATTGCTTAGAAAAGAATACCCCCCCAGAGCTAATTGGAAGAGGTAAAATGAACCTACAAGCAGCCTGGTTCCATCTCAGTTGTTATCACAGGGGTTGGATTCTGGTACAAAACCACAGTAAAATCTACCACATAAATCTACTACATAAATCTACCACAGTAAAAGTAGGTGTTGGTAAACCAGAGTTTGACTATAACAATATCAAATGTAAATTTGTAGATTTATAGAGGTATAGGAAATATAAGTTGACAATAAAACATATCAATGTCTACCTTTCTGAGAATCTCTTTACAGAAGGAACTCTTTGCAATATATGGTATTATAAAAAGCAAGAACAGTTTTGTACTGTAATACATTTATATTGTAATATAGAGGAATCAAATGTATGAAACAGATGCTATGTGCAAATAAGGCACAGAATAGATGACCTTATGCCACAGAACCAACAATTTGGAGTCAGAAAAGACAGGAGAAGACAGGTGTGTAGAAGACAATGAGAGAATCCTGGTTAGCCCTGCACGCAAATATGTGCCATGCGGTCTCGGTTCTTATAGCCACTGTGGCAAAGGAAAAACAGTAAGGAGTATCTGAAGGAAGATAATACAGCAATGAGGATGACTTCTGCATAATTTTCTATACTGATTCTAATCAGTCACAAGCTAAACTCTCAGTCCTGTGCTTTCCTCTCTCCTAGGGCTGTGATCTCTCACCATAGCTAAACGCTGTCTGTGTTCCTCAGTATTTCATGCCATTGTACCAAAATCATGTGATTGCAGGCATATCCACAGAGCACTGATTTACCTGCGGTTTTAAATTCAGAAATATTTTTGTTCCTATGTATCTGTGTATCTGTATATACTAATGTATACTGCGTGTTCTTGCCCCTGCAACTTATGTTTCACAGAATCAGGTAGGTTTGTTTAAAAGTCCCAAGCCCCAAATTTCTGACATGTAGAAATCCACTGTGATTGAGTCTCTCTACGGAGGACGGTTGTGATTCCTGTGGTCCAAGTGGGTTCTGTAACTTTCCCTTTCTTTGTTCTCATTGTCATGCTCTGTAAGCTCTGATTTGATCTTCACAGCACTTCAATTTTGTGATCCAGCTACCCTAACACCTGGTGCCAATGCTCACCTTGGCTGTTGTGTGGGTATCTGTCACCGAACAAATCTTTTCATGGTCAATCTGTAGTACAGCCACAGAGCAGAAGGACTGCCAAAAAGTTTATAGGACAACTACTCTTTAATTTTGATGGCACAAATGATGTGTATGTACAGACACAAGAAATAAACTACCTATACGTATTGCTTATTATACCCAACACCTAGAAATAATCTCTGGCATATGGTCTGAGCCTTCCAGAGTGTCTTTTCCTAAATGTGCCTTCTCTTTCAGTCATAAACTCATAGAGTGCCACTCCTTTCTGTTTTTCCACTTGTGTTCATTCGTAGCTGATTTAATAATAGAAACAAATTCTCTCTGCCACAACAGCACACTGTTATAGTTGCTTTCTCAATTCTGTGGTTTTACAGTCTGCACTCATATTTAGTTTCTATGGGATGTCTAAATTGCAGGATTAAGTAGAGATAAAACAAACTGCTTGAAAGCAGTTTGGCAGCATAACACAGAACTAAATGAAGGCTAATTTACTCAAATGAGAAATGTTAGTACACAGATGCAGTATGTGTTGTGGATGATATCTGGGCTTAATTTTACCACAGCTCATCTGCTTTTAATCTTTTGATCAAGTTTAGACAAGAACAGTACAATTTGCTTTGCTTTACTTATTTTATGTATGCTGGGTTTACACAGGTAGGCATGTTCAAAAATGTACAAGTCCTCACAGTCTGCTCAGCCTAAACAGATATAATCATATGACGCCCAGAAAAAGTGCATGCTGTTTGCCACTTGCAGGGACTGTGTCTTGAAACAAATTATTTCCTTACATTAACGCACCCACCCAGCATCAAATTAAACAGGTAAACCAAGTCACTATACCTCATAGAAACAATGCAGAACTACATAGTATTTTCACAATGCTTTTAAATATATGATGATATTTCACGGTTCATTTTGTCTGCTCTTAGCAACATCATAGATACAGTGTTATTTTTGTAGTAGAATGTACTGTTTTTATAAGAGCCTTGTGGATAAAGAACATATGTCTGTCTTTTTAGCTTTCCTAAGAATGTTCTACAGGTCTGATTATCAAATATTTCTTCTCATTTGAGCTTGTAGTACTTTTAGTTTATAGTCATTATTTCAGTTAGATATTACACTCTTAATGCACTTTCCTGCTTTTGTGGTTTTGTCTTGTGACAAAGCCCTGTGAAATACTTTCTCTGACATTAATTACAGAAAAGGCTGAGTAAATTTGGATGTTTATGATAAAATATTCAGAAGACAATGGGAACTTGGCCTTAAGTGCTGTAGTTTTTACTCCATATCTTAAGATGACCAGATGTTCTCATTCCTAATGGAGTGTTCGTTATTTGTTATTGCCACTTTCTTGAGCTGACTAGCTGTTTTATTGAATGTGTTTCTGAGTCAGCATCTGTCAATAAGCCTTGAAAGAGGTGTTTCTGTGCAAGGAGTCTTAACATTTTTGAAGACAATAAGTCTTGGGACCTTTGAGACCTCTCTGGTTTTGCAGTAATATTTCTGTCCCTTAGGAACACTGTGTAAAAGTGAGGACTGGATTATTATACTTCTTCTGGAAGCCAATGAAACAGAAGCAAAGAACAATAACAACAGTGAATTCCCTGTAAATGCACTGCAAAATAAAGAAGGCTAAATTTCCATTCACTTAGACAGTACTTTAATAAATAATATCTCCAGAAAGTTCTTGAGCATTACTGAGTCTTCAATGCACACTAATTTTTGCAGTCAAACTAAAAGTCAGCTTTAAGCCCAGACCCACGGGCAATTTTCAGAAAGAACTTCTGAGCTTAATCCATGCCTGAAGTTCTAGGAGATGATGGGAAGGTCATGGTTGAAGGCAAAGCTTTGCCTCCAAGTCATCCAGCCCCACCCTGTAAACTCGAAACACTACAGTGCTAAGTGACAAGCAGCAGATATCTTGTTCCTGGTTTCCTGCCCTTTATAGCCCATGATTGTCTGTTTAGCTGAAAGTAGAAGACTGATCTTTAGAACAGTATTGTTGGAAGAAAAGGAGACAACATTTATAGATAAAGTATGTACATAAATTAAGATATAACTTGGGGAGGGTGGTTGAACCCTCCACCACTGTGTCTACTTTTCAGGGGACACTAGGCATCTACCATCCTAGGCCTTTCTCATGTGTTATTTGTGCTAACATGCACTCTGCTGTCAAAAGGCAACATCAGCTAGAATTTTGGTACACTATTTAGAACGAATTTTCTATATTGAGAAATAAATAAACAAAAAAAAAAAAAAAAGAGTGTCTCCTAGCAGTGTTACTGATACTGTCCCCACCAAACTGTTTCCAGTGAAAACACAAAGTCAAATCACTGACCAAGTGTGCCCTTATTGCAGCTCTGGGAGATGTGAGGTTTCAAGAATCTAGCTGAGTGTCAGAAGTCTCTGGTCTGTGGTGGGTTGGCCTCTGCTGTCAGCCAAGGACCCATGCAGCCACTCCCTCCCTCCTTTGCCTCAACGGGACAGGGAGGGAAATGAGAAAAACAAGAGTGAGAAAACTCATAGGTTGAGATAATGACAGGGACATCATTTACCAGTTACTGTTGTGGGAAAAACAGACTCATCTTGGGGAAACTAACTTCATTTATTGCCAATTAATATAAATATTTAATTACTAATTCGGATATTGGGAAATAACAACAAAACCAAGAAATGACCATAAAAACAGTTAGGGAAAACACCCCCCTGCCATCTTCCCCAGGATCAACAGACACCTCTCCTCCCCCTTGTTACCACAGCAGATGCACTCTGCTCCCTCCGTAACTGAATGGGGTGGTATAGCAGGGATGTGGGCTAGACATTTTGATTTTTTTTCTGCAGCTCCATCCTTCTTACACCTTTCCTCTGCTCCTGCACAGGTCCTCCATGGCTGCAGTCCCTTTAGGAATACCTGCTCTGGTGCCTGGAGCACCTCCTCCTCTCCATCTCCTCTTGTGCCCAGCTTGCAAGGTTCTTTCTCACTCCTCACTGCCTGTGCAGCATTTTTTTTTCCTTTCTTAAGTACGTTTCTGCAGAGGCACCCCTGCCTTGGCTGTGGGGCTCAGCCATGCCCTGAGGTGGGTGGGTTGGAGCCGGCTGGAACCAGCTGTGTTTGGCACGGGGCAGCCCTGGCCTCTTCGCAGAGGCCGCCCTGCAGCCCTCCGCCAGCGCCTGGACACCCACACCCTGTACATAGTTATCTTAAAACTTAGTATGAGAGTATCCTGTTTGCATTTCAGTTGAGGATATTGAGATGCTGGGTACGGTATGAATGAACTTCTAATCCAGTTTTAAAAATAGAAATGCATAAAAGTTGAATACTTTGGTGTTTGCCAGTCATCTTGAAACCACTGTAATACAACTGCAGGTGAAGGTACATTGGGATGCACTGAGATCAGAGCTGAACTGCAGAGTGAATGCACCAAAAGGCATCAGTATATTCCAAGCTTGAAATCAGTGCTCTAAGAGCGTATTAAACTGGAAGAAGGTAAATTTTCAGCATGGGGAAATTCAGATATCACGGCCAACCCTGATTAAATAGAAATCTTGAAAACTTGTCTCCTACTCATTGTGTCCTTTCTTGCAGATCCCTTCCTCTAGTCTTCTTTCCAGTCCAGTTTTTATCAGTGGCTTTCTTGAAAAAATCCCAAACAGTATCCTCTGTATTTTTAAGAAAATACTCTTCTCATCACCTCAGAGTTTTGGATGTTGCACCTTGCTGCTGGCAGGCCCCTGCTCCTATCAGTATTCAGTCAGTCTGCACGAATGTGTCAGCTTCTGCAAAAAATAGATAAGATAGTAATTCAGGCAAGTTATGTATTATTATTCTCATCGGCTAGAAAGAGAAACTGGAAAACTCAATGAAATATTAGAGTCTGATAGACTAAAGACTACTAAGACAGTACAACATGTTTATGGAATCAAGGAAGCACAGATCAGTTGACGTTGGAAGGGACCTCTGGAGATCATCTGCTCCAAGCCCCCTGCTCAAGCAGGGCCAGAGCAGGTTATCCAGGACCATGTCCAATTAGGTTTTGATCATAACCAAGAATTGAAACTCTACAACTTCCCTGGACAACCTGTTCTGGTGTTTGACCACCCTCAAATAAAAAGGCATTTTGTTGTGCTCAGATATAATCTCAGGTCTTCCAGTTTGTGCCCATTGCCTCTCCTTCTGCCAGTGGACACTATTGAGAAGACTCTTCATTCCATCCCATCAGGTATTTAAACACAAGGATAAGATCCCCCCCTGAGCCTTCTCCTGACAGTCCCAGCTCTCTTAGCCTCTCCTTATATGTCACATGCTCCTTATATGTCAGATGCTCCAATCGCTTAAACATCTTCATGACTCTGTTCTGGACTTGGTCCAGCATGTCCATTCCTTTCTTGTAGTGGGGAGTCCAGCACAGGACAATCTAGAGGTGGCTTCACCAGCGATGAGTAGAGAGGAAGGATCACCTCAATTGTGTGCTAGCAGCACTCTTTCTAATGCCACCTAGGATGTTCTTGACCTTCTTTGCTGTAAGGGTGCATTGCTGGCTTATGGTCTACTTGCTGCCCAGGAACCCCAAGTACATCTCTGCAGAGCTGCTTTCCAGCCAGTTGGCCCATGGTATGTACTGGTGCATGGGCTTGTTCCTCCCCCGGTGCAGGACTTTTCACTTCCCTTTGTTGAACTCAAAGAGATTCCTCTCTGCCCAATTCTTCAACCTGTCCAGGTCCCTCTGAATGGCAGCATAACCATATGGTGTATCAGCTACTCCTTCCAGCTTTGTATCATCTGTGAACTTGCTGAAGGTGCGATCTGTCCCAGAATTCAGGTTAGATGTGAAGCAGTATTGGCTCCAGTTTTAGAAGGCTATTAGGTTGGGTAAACATGATTTTCCCTTTGCCAGCTTGGGGACAAGTTGATCCTTGGATCCTTGTCAACTACTTCCAATCACTTTGTGGGTGCAACCTGTCAGGGCCCATGGACTTATGTTTCTCCAGTTTGTTTGTCCAGGTGGACATTGGCTTTCCTAAACCCACCTCTGCACAGTCAGACAGCATCTCTGTATTCCATGCAGACCTCCTGCTGCCTTTGCTTGATTTCCCGTTTGTTGGGATGGACCATTCTTGATTTTGGAGAAGGTGTTCCTTGAATATCAACTATTTGGATTTAGATACATCTTGGGAATAAACTTTTTTAAAACCATATCTTCAGCTCCTGGCAGATAATAAATCCATCAGTAGTGACACAAAAAAGGTAGGAAAGTTTAATATATTTGGAATGTTTTGTATTAAAATGAGTTAAAAAGAAGCATCTTGTAATCACTAGAATAGATATTAAAAGTTTGTAACAACAACAATGGGGATAGATATTGTATGTGAGAATATTAAAGGAACTATTTAAGGAGATTTCTTTAGCCAATTAATTAAAATATTGATTTAATTAATATTGGAACTTTGAAAGAAATGGATGGCTGTGACTGTGATTTTTAGAGCTAAAGGAATTAAGGTGGACTGGTTTCTGGACATTGATCCTCAGAAAAAAAAGACTGGGTTTTAGAATTTAGTGAAGAATTTTAGTGTCTAAAAATATAATTATAACCTCATAGTAAGAACTGCTTTTGGATTGATTATGTATATTTATATCACAATTGTGTGGTATAATGTGGTATCCAATGTCATTCTACTTAAAAAGTTTGACCTATAGAAATAACAGGATGAATTAAAGGCTTGCCTACTGAAATCTCTAAATTTACCCTTTATTTGTTGCAAATAACAGAAGTGTCTCCTTGGACTAATATTTTAGTATTCATTTATATAACAATTTTCTTGATGATGAAACAAATTACCAGGGAAATCCAGCCATGACATGACTATTGATGGAAGAATAAGCAATGAGGGCTGCATATTCTCATACAGGGTTATAAATTGCCAAGGTAAGTGGTCAGATGCCAACAAAATGTAGTTTAATGCTGAAAAGTAAGTTAGTTTAGGTTAGAAATGCAGACAGTCTACAGGAGGAGAATGTAAATCTTGGAAAAGAAGGCTTCAAGATAGTAGGAATTGCCAGCTCCCCATGTCCTCCACAATGTAATGCTGGGAGCATGAAGAGCTAACGTGATCCTTGTATAGGTAAAGAGTAGAAACAGGGTCATCAGCTTGCCTCTGGCTGCACCACTGTTAAGACTGAAATGGTAATCCACTGTATCTGCTTCTGTAGTTTAAGGGGGATGTATGGAGACAACGTGAAGGCAGGCACCCAAAATGATCTATGAATTGCAAAACAATGTGAGACTTAAGGTGCTCAATGTCTTGAGCTTATTGAAAAGCAGGCTGAAAGATTGTTTCACACATAAATGAATATGATGGGTGCAAACTTTCTAACATTCCTAGAAAAAGCCAAAACAGGATTCAATGACTGAAGTTAATGTTAGACAAAATCAGCCTTAAGGTAAGATGAATTTTACTTGCCGTGCAGGTAATTAAACACTGGGGAGGTGATGGACTCACTATAGTTCAGAGAAATATAAACAAGTTTGGGTAGTAAAAAAAAAAAGAAAAAAGTTTTAATTCACCTTTTGAGAGCGTTCATATTGCCCAAAGAAGTACAGCTCAGCATTAGGACAAACTGGATTAGAAAATACCATTTCTAATATTTTCTCCAAGGTTTGAAGTAAAGTTTTCCTCCAGGCACAATCAAGCAGGTATTTTGTTTCTGTATTTTATTTTGTTTTGTTTTCCTCTCTCTCACCTCAGAGGTGACTAAGGCAGTGTAAGGTAGTGCCCTGAGGTGGACCGCATCACCTGTCTGGGGAATAAAACAATCATTTGTGTCAGAAAAATACAACCTGAGCAACTGTCAGTGCTGGAGTTGGAAAGAAATATTCTTGCTATTCAGATTCACAGGGCTACAGAGTTCCTCCTTTTTTTCTCCTTGGCAACCTGAAGAGGAGAGCACCTGCACGATTATTGAGGTGTATATTCTCTATTTAATTCTCTGCTGTTTTGGGGCTCTGAAGTGCTGCTGTACCCTGAGCTTCCCTGCTTCTCTGCTTGTGCTATGCAACAGTCCCAGCTTCTGTGGAGTGAAATGCTTTAACATAAGGCAGTTGGGGTTTTTTTGTACTAATAAAAATGTTGTTGGGTGAAAATAAATGGTCTGTGATATCCAGGAAATCAGCCTAGGTGATCTGAAGATCCTCAAAGCCTCCAATTCTATGAAGGGTTGGAAGGTTAATCAAAGTAGTACATAAAAGCAGAATAAGGCCCATTTCTTTAAAAGGGTTATGAACCACAGGATCCAAATATAAATTCTGAGTAGCTCTTGTTTCCCTCTGCCATTAGCGGGCAACGCTTATGTAGACAAAATTTCCATTAAAGTCATCATCATCTATTTGCATATATATTCACAGGACTAAAACACTAGTGGCTAGTTTGTCAGGTTAAACCATCAACCCAGGCCTTGCTCAATGGTTCTTCAAATAACACTGAAGTAAAGGAGTTTGCATAAGACCACGCAATCGGTGATATTAATATCAATTTCTCCCACATCAGTAGATACAAGTGTTTAAAAAGTTGTGCTGTTTGGGTGTTTGTCAGCAAGCAGGGAGATCACTATAAGGCAACAACATCAATAAGTTTAGAAACTGAGGTTTCTAATTAAATGTTAACTTTGTTTGCCTTGGTCTTGGAAAAGAGATAAGAAGCTGCTTCATGCTGATAAAGAAATATGCATGCAACACAATGGGACAATGAGATCACTAACCTTGCTTTGCAATATGTGGAATTATTACTTTTTCACTTCATTTAAATAACAATTATAATACTTAACAAAATGGTTACACAGGTCTAGGGCATGCTCGAGGTTACACTGATGAAAATGAAAATCAAACTTGATAAGGTGGTCTGTTTGTTGCTTGACAAGTAGTGACAGTGTCGTGGTTTAACCCCGGCCAACAACTAAGCACCACACAGCCGCTCACCCACTTCCCCCCCACACCCAGTGGGATGGGGGAGAAAATCGGGAAAAGAACTAAAACTCGTGGGTTGAGATAAGAACGGTTTAATAGAACAGAAAAAAAGAAACTAATAATGATAACACTAATGAGATGACAACAGTAATAATAAAAGGGTTGAAATATACAACTGATGCACAACGCAATTGCTCACCACCCGCCGACCGACCAACCCGGAAGTTCCCAAGCCGCAACGCGCCCGCCGCAGTTCCTCAAACGTCATATGGTATGGAATACTCCGTTGGTCACTTTGGGTCAGCTGCCCTGACTGTGTTCCCTCCCAGCTTCTTGTGCCCCTGCAGCTTTCTTGCTGGCTGGGCATCAAAGGCTGAAAAGCCTTGACTTTAGACTGAACATTACTTAGCAACGACTGAAAACATCAGTGTGTTATCAACATTCCTCTCATACCTAGCTCAAACCTTAGCACTGTACCAGCTGCTAGGAAGACAATTAACTCTATCCCAGCTGAAACCAGGGCAGACAGATAATCACTACCATAAATTCAGATGAGTGACCCGTAAATTACCTGTGGATCCCTCTGTTTCATGAGCACTACAGGTGTTGTATGTGTATAAGTGATGTAAAGAACTTAGCTGACAAGTCCCTCCTCTTAAAAGCCTACTCCCTCCTCACTAGTACTACCCTTGCATCTGAATCACCTCATGTTACTTCTCCCTTATTATTGTAGTCTTGTGTAGATTATTTGAGGATATGGGTGCCTTGAAGACCTGCTTACAAGGGTGCTGACTTTATGTCTATGTGCTGAAATTTGTATTTCCTTTACAGCAGAATTCAAAATTGGAAGCTTCCTCGTGCTTATAAGTGGTTGATCTTTTTGTTTGTGTTTTCGACTGTGTTTGGAGTAGATTTTGGAGAACTAAAGCTTACAGTCCCCAGGTGAAATTATGTAAGTGATCTGCAAACATTGTGTCTTTTTTGTTGAGAAGTGTGGTTCAGCAATGGAAAAGAAAACAAGAACAAAAGTCAAACACTGAATAGAAACCCATCACTTTGTTCTTTTATTTATGTTGCTTTAGGCAGTCACTAATGCTTTTTCAGCTCAGTTTCATCCAAGAAACTATTTCACTTGAATGGTTTGCACATTATAAAAGCTACACAGAAAATAGAATATGTAAGTGGAGGAAATTTTGTTGCTTATCCTTCTCTGTGCTTATAGATGACCTCTTTTGGGAGAGGAGTTTTAAGGCATGTGAATTTATCTGTAAGGTTGGAAATTGGACTTAAGAAAAAAGAATCACTTCTTTTCATTTGTTTCTTTTCTTTCAGGTTATGGTATGAAACTGTGATGAAAGAATATATAAAAGAAAGTGTAAAAGAAGTGGAATTTGATCCTACATGATATCCCAGAGAGATCCAGGTTGACTGAGCAGCCTATCCCATTTCTAAAATCAATGAAGATGTAGAAATAAGTGATTTTTTTCCAAATGAGTCTATAGAAACATGGTTCAGGCTGAATTTTCAGTGTGTCCCAACTCACACCAAAAGTATCTGGTACCTCACAAAATACATCTGCACTTACCACTTTCTTGTGAAGTTCTTCCAAACAGATTTAATTCCCTTCTCAGTTTATGTGTTCCTGCCGATGTTCCCCCTGACAGTGTTTGAACCATGAGGAAGTGGCCTTTTCTGAGTAGAACTAGATTGCAGCCTTTCTGTGGAATTGTACTTTCTGCACTGCTGTGCAAAGGTGGTGACAAGATTTGCTGGATAATAAGAACATACAAGAATAAGTATGACTTTGTAGGGCAGGAAATTCCTGTTGGATGGATGATGTGGCTTCTTTACTCACAGGATTATTCCTGGATTTTATTGGAAGATGAGATAACATCAAACACAGCTTCAGACATGAGAGATGGAGCAAGGAACTTGAACCTATCTGAGGTTCAGGCCCATATTACTGACATTGTAGTTGAACTTAGCTCTTTCTGGAGATACACTTAGACATATTCTTCTCTGCCATATATCTCACTGGTTATGGACCATGCATCCTTACAGTCAGATATTTTTTGAGATGCTTAATCGTTCTCTTAGACCATGTAGAAAATAATACACATCTAACCAGAGCTGAATCCTGCTGAAGGGCATAAAAGTTATATGCTGTGACTACATCTTTTTGCTACATTGACTAGTAAACAAGATAATGCCAAGGAACATTTCTGCATGCTGAAACTTCATCATGTGAGTTGCCCGAGCAGTTCCTGGCATGCTTTTGAGCTAGCGCTTTCTCAGACAATCCCTAGGCATGGTTCAGGGTTAACACGGGCCATGGACCACTCTCAGTAGACAACTTGCAGTCAGCTATCTTATGTTGGAGGATGATTTAGTAGAATGGATGAAAGCTGTTTTGCCTAAATAGGTCTCTCTTAAAAGTTGTCACTTGGCACATCCTGTGTACTAGTGAAGTCATGGTCTTAAGTGTTCTCTGTGCGTCAAGTCCTGTTGTCTACAAAGACCACTCATAGCCATGAAAGTTTCTGGGCTCTAATATTGCTTTTAAGATTAATTCTGATTCAGTGAAAAAGAAGACAAATAGACAATCACCAGCAATTCAGGAGCTCCAAATAGTGCAGAACACAGCAGCAGACTCCCCTAAGCAAGGTAAATCTGACCGCTGGTCTTTACAACACCTTCCTCTAGAATAGACTCAAAGCACTTCCTTGCCTCTCCATTGGTCTTTCTGTTGCTCTGTTTGGCTGAATGAAATGAAGTTCCTGTTTTATCCTATTAACATAATCACAGATTTTTTTTTTAATGGATTCCTCCTTATTTCAGTTTCCTTGTTATAGGTACACATCTGTTTCCAAGAAAACTTGGGAATATCTGGATTTAAAAATCATTCTGCTTAGTTTACACAAAGATGTGTGCTTTCTACAGACAGCTGTTGATCCTTTATTGTTCCAAGACTTTTCTTGTCAAATATCAAGGGTTTATTGCAAACCACAGGTATTAAACTTATTCTAAAATGTTTAAATAATGGCAACAGAGTATTTATTTTGCTCACTGTACTTAAAAATTGCTGAACTGTTTTCATCCATATCACACAAAAATACCTGAGGCAGAAAGCAGAGGCTGAAAATGCCATTATGAAAGTTTGAAATCTGGTAAATTTGAGTGTAAGTATAAACAAATAATTTTCAAACATAAAATCATGCAGCCTTAGCTGCTGAGGTTGTTACATAATGCTGTTTCTGTAGTAGGTGAATTTATCAAAGAGATTTTCCTTTGTTACCTTTTAAGCTAATCTTAGTCCAGATGAGTCCTAAACAATAGGGGCTCCTATCTCTTTTATGCCACTGAAAGGAGACTAATAAGAGGTCCATTCATTAATTGCAGGAATGACTAGATGCAATCACTGTGATGTAGCTGTGAAAAAAAAAAAATTGATCATGGACATTATTGGGTGATGCTTTTTTCCAGGGAAGATAAAGAAGTATTATAAGGCACTAGTAAAATGCATTCAATAAAGATGATTCAAGGATTCTGAGATGGTAAAAGGGATGAAAAAGAGCTATAAATATGTTTAGGCTGGGAATTAGAAGGAGTCTTGTCACCAGAGGGCTGAGGTTCTGAGAAGCTCCACTATGAATAATAGTGAGAGGAATCTGAGTTAGCTAGATCTTGGTCAGTTTATCAGTTTATCACAGTTATCATTATCTTTGGTAAAGGGAAAACAGATTTGATCCAGGAGATCTCTTCCAGTCCTATACACATTTACCCAGATGCAACTTCAGTGTTCAGGGGAAATATTCCTTGCAGACCCTCAGTATGTATAAGCTAAGAACAAAACCAAGCTGTAGCAAGAATTTTGTCTTCTTTCCTTCATGTATTTTCTTAAAGGGGCCCCTTTCATCACAGCTGACATGTTGACTTCTAAATGCAATAGCACAAGCATCAGTTGCTTGAAAAGGTTGTTAAACACCTTGGATTTTTCCCTCCAGCCCCTAAAGAGGCTCCAGTGATCTAGCTCAGTTGGTATCATCAGGGTTCATCATGTGTGAAGGATGAAAGGACCCATGAGGAGTAGAAACTTCCTAAACAATTCTTTCTACACATGCTGCTTACTAAGTGCAGGCTTTCTAACATGAGAAAGACTATTGGAGTTGCAGTGAATGTTAAAACAGAAATCACAACTTATAAACAGTGTATACATAGATAGCTACAGTGTCCTGGTTTCAGCTGGGCTAGAGTTAATTATCTTCCTAGTAGCTGGTATAGTGCTATGTTTTTGACTTCGGTATGAGAAGAATGTTGATAACACACTGAAGTTTTCAGTTGTTGCTAAGTAATGTTTAGTCTAAAGTCAAGGATTTTTCAGCTTCTGATGCCCAGCCAGCAAGAAGGCTGGAGAGGCACAAGAAGCTGGGAGGGAACACAGCCAGGACAGCTGACCCACACTGGCCAAAGGGGTATTCCATACCATTTGATGTCACGTCTAGTATATAAACTGGGGGAAGTGAGTGAGTGGCTGCGTGGTGCTTAGTTGGTGGCTGGGGTTAAACCATGACATACAGGAAACTGGGAAATGACAAATATCAGAACTGAGGCATGTCCTCAGTAATTTTCTCCTTTACCCTGAATGTACACTCAGAGGAATATGAGTGAGCAGTTTGATCTTCCCAAGGATAAAGCTAAGAAGTTGTGGGAGATTGGGTAATGGGAATGGAAAGTGTTGAGAAAGAGGAAAGTTGCAAGAAGGGCAGGGATAATCAGCTGCACAAGAATGTTTAAGGCTTGGTGCTTTACTTCCTGTGCCTCCAGTTCTTGCAGACTCGAGGTGCATCACCTGGTGTGTTAATTGTGAGTGCTGAAGATGCAGAAGAACCTGTTTTGCAGCATGACTCATGGGGATGTCAGGTGCCTTCACAGTGAGAGGTGACTCTCCCCAGGTCTCCTAAATGCTGGTAAACCAGGAACACTTCCCTTAAAAACCTACAGTACAATCCCATCACTTAGAATAGTAGGCTATATATAGTAAATTAAACAGTTGGTGTTCAAGTAGGCACTTGAACTGAATTGCTTTTACTGCTAAATTGTTGCAATGCTCCCTGGCACAGTGTTTGGCCTGGCCCAGCTAGTACTCTCCTGGTCAATTGGGCATGCTATAGAGTTGGCACAGGCCAGAGACTACCCTCAATAGGTAACCAGCATGTGACCATTTTGTTTTAAGGCTAAGGGATCATGCGACTCTACTCAGTGCTTGTCAGGCTACACCTGGAGTACTGTGTCCAGTTCTGGTCCACACAATTCAAGAAAGATGAAGACAGACTGCAGAGGGTCCAAAGGAGGGCCATGAAGATGTTCAAAGGGCTGGAGAAAGAGGAAAGACTGAAGGAGTAAGGTCTCTTCTCACTTGAGAAGAGAAAGCTCAGGTGGGGACCTCATCACAGTATTCCCATACTTAAAGGACAGAGCCTTTCTCTTCACAGGGAGCCACATGGAGAATACAAAGGGGCAATGGGTACAAGTTGCACCAGGAGAGGTTTCATCCCAATATAAGAAAGAATTTTTTTACAGTGAGAACAATCAATCACTGGAACAACCTCCCCAGGGATGTGGTAGGGTCCCCATCACTGGAGGTTTTCAAATGCTACTGGACAGGTTGCTAGATAACCTAATCTAGGCTCCCTTTTCCATGAAAGCTTGAACCAGATGATCTTTCAAGGTCCCTTCCAACCTGGGCTGTTCTATGATTCTATGGTTTAATACTAAAAAGTTGCCTGACTGTGCGGCCCTAGCAACACTTTACAAGCACAGCCGTAGTCCCAGAGGTCCTGGCCAGGCTGGCAAGATTGCCATGAGAATGGCTGATGTCTCTCCCTACACAGAAAAGACAAAAGAGCAAGCTTGTGATGTTTCAGGAGTGCCAGGCTTCTGGGCAGTCCCTGGTGTCCTCGCTGGCCTGGCACCTGGTGCACACTGCTCATTGTGAAAGAGACAGACATAGCACAAAGCCCGTGCTGAACCCACACTGCTCTTCTACCTGCAGGTACTATGGCTGGCTCCTGACGGCCTCTGCACTTGGCATTTGGGAATAGAGTGCTCACCTAGCTGACTTCCACTCCCATTTGCTGAAGGGCCAGGAAGTGACTTTGACGTAGCTGGGAGATGGCTGAGAAAGTGCCATCCTCTCTTCCCCAAAGCTGTGACCATCCTATCCCAAGACAATGCAAAATGTGGCCCTGGGAGAGAAGTGACACACTCTGTTTTTTAGGTTGCTAGCACTTGTGTGCAGTCTTTCCTCTCTTCATAGCACCAGTGTTGCTGGTCAGGGCTGGGGAAGGTCTGAAAAAAAAGTGTCCAATTTGGACTCGTGGATGCTGAACATACAGTGCAGATGACAGAAAAAGGCAGAACACCTGGCAACTCCTCTCTTGTATGGAGGGAAAAGAAACGTGCCTAAGAGGCATCAGATGTTGTCATGTGTAGTAGATGCTGTAAGTCAAAATGGACTCTAGGATGCATATGGTACTGGCTAGCAGCACATGTTTTTTTCTACCTGTGGTATTAAAGAGTTTCATTGCTAGAAAGATTTGTTTTTCCCAGCAAACTAAAATCAGGCATTTAATCTGCAACATCAAGCAGGCTTTCTGGATGTTAGCCTGGGTTGTCATTCTGCCTGGAGCCCTTCCCACTCCTACCTGTGAGGGTGAGGTGCGTAGCAAAAGAGGAGACTTCCTTCGGTGAAAAGAAATTATTGAGAGACCTGTGAAGCTTAATGAGATTTTTAATTTTTTCCCCAGCTGTGTGCCTTTTTTTCTGACAAGACCTCAGGTGCTTTTTGTTGTAGCTTGATGATCCAGATAAATGAGAGGACTAGGCATCTTATATGTGAAGGCAAGCAAACACTGGTGTGCGATCTACAGACAGAGAATATTTTTTTTCTATGATGCCTAACGAGTATGGGCCTGTTCCTGCTTGAGAAGATGCTGGGAAGCCAGTTTAAGGCTGGGCATTGCTGAGTTTGACTCTTCTGCAGCATCAACACTGTCATGCTGATCTTGAGAGCAGGCAAGTACCATGGCAGTCAGGGAATTAGGGTCCTAGAGCACAGCTGAGACCTACCTTACGAGTGAGTCCAGCTGCAGCCTGCAAGACCGATAAACACTTTTGCAAAGCTGCAGAATATGCCAGCAGAATCTATATCTCCTCCTCATTGCTTCACAGCTCTCCCTCAGCTAATGTCAAATGCTGGAATACAAAGCATGCAGGGTTTTTTTTCCAAGCCTGCTGTTTTCATTCTTCCAACAAAATAATGAATAAATGCATCTACAACTGATTATAAGCAAAACGATGAATTTAATCTGATCTGAAAGAAACACTGTTTCATGTTATTTTCAGGGTCTTGTAAAATTTAGGTGAATTCTGTTCTCAAAGTCTTTTTTTCAAACAAAAAAATATTAGAAGCAAGTCCTTTTTACCAAAATAAAAGGTTTCATTTGTTGCTTTTGTCAAAATGTTATGTATTCTTTAGAAATTCTGTTTCCTAAATTTGGCATATATTTATAACTGCTAGCAACCAATTTCTGAATTTTGTTCTAACCTTTAGTAAAGGTCTACCAAAATAATAAAAAAACTCTGCAGACATCAAGAACATAAGCAATCTGCTTTTGAATGAGAATATCTTGCTTCTGAAATCTTTCTCCTCATTTATCAGTTCATTAAATACACTAGAGTACTTAGTTCCAGTCCCAAACTGTAAGACCAGGTAATGTTTGTTGTTTCAGTGTTTTCTACACTAAAAACTAGCTGTTCAATTTCTATGTGATGTTTACAGTTAGGTACACACATTTAGAATCAGAAATAGCAGGATAGCTCAAAGTACAATTATAAAGTAACTGCAGATACGTACTTATTTTAATTACTGAAAGATTACTGAATTCACAGGAAATTAACATATGTGTTTATACTACACAAATTAAAATTGATCACAAAGATCTGAATCTTGACATTTGTCACTTTCTGAAAATAGATTTTTTTTTTTTTCCACCAAAAGCATAAATTACAGACTGAGCTGGTATGCTTAGTATGATATAGTAGTATATGACCATTTCATCAATAGTTTCTATATCACTTATTCATTAAGGAGAGAAGAGAAAGAAGTGAATCATCTACAGGTATGATAGATTGCGATGTTACTAATTCAATGGCACTTCAATTCTAAACTTGCTATCAAAACTATCTGAGAGAGAAGTGGAAATTTCCTCCAAGCCAATGTACACCCTGCAGGCCATAGCCCCACTGCAGGATTCTGCTGGAGATTGTTCTGAAACACACTGCAGTAGAATAGAAACTAAAGTTCATTAAATGAGATTTGTGAATCAGTTTGGTTTGGGTTTTTTTTATTAATTTTGGAAAGGATCTCTCCTTTCCACCTACTCAATGTAATTAAAAAACCCCAAACAAACCCAACCTCTGAACAGTGCAACCAAGTCTACTAAAAATGTTAAAACTAAAAATTACTTGCTATGTAATTCAATTAATGTTATGGCACTTTATTGTGCACTTGGGAGAGATTTTTATTTCATATAACCTGAGACAATGGTGATTACTGATTACCATGTAATTAGAACATGAAAGTTGAATGTTGATTAAGTTGCACTTCTTTTAAAATCCTTAATGAACTGTAAGACCATTTTCAAATTTTAACATTCTTTTGCAGCCAGATGATTCCCTTATACCTTGACCACATCTATCAGTGTGATAGGAAATAGATTAATGTATAAGTGAGACAATACAATATTATTTTTGTAATTGCATCCATTTTCACCTTAAAATCCTGAAACGATGGAGCCTGTTTTTAAGTACCAAGCACTTTGCATATTAAAACAATAGTGAGTTATTTTAACTGTCAGATTATTGTATGATATATGCACAGGATGTACTTTTCCCAGAATTTAAGGAAGTTTAGAAGGACAAAACCCATTTTTATACTGTAGCTATTGCTCTACTATTTTACCATCAAATATTGCTTCTCCTGTATTTTTACTCAGGCATCAGACAACATGCTTCAGAAGAGGCTGCACACACTGGAGCAACAGTAGGTGTTGATCATAGTACTGCTGCTGCTGCTGAATTGCTTATATCAACTACATCTATGACCAGAGGTCTTTTTTAAATTTTTTTTTCTTAACAAGAACGTCCTTTACTCTGGCATACTACGAGGTGATAAAAAGGAATTCTTCAAAACATTTCTTCATCATATGGTCCTTGTGGTCCCTCATAGGTTGGATTCCCCTGGCTAGGGCTCAGAACCTCAGAAAAGTGTGTAAAAGTTCACTTCTTTCAAAAAAACCCCACAATTTTATTTTATGCTTTTCTAGTTTGAGCATACTAATTGCCCACATGGAGCCAGAACATCAAAACCAACATCCCTACATGTGTGGGGATGGAGTTCTCGGTTCCAGCAGTGAACCACCTCCACCCATTGGGAGGGTGTCTAACAATGTGGCAGAAGAAATGCAGCAGACATCCTTCCCATCACTGAGAAGCAGGGGTCTGTGGATCACTGAATCAGAGAATAGTATGGATTGGAAGGCTACAGTGTTGGACACAACTTCTAATGTATGTCTTAGATTAGTGTTAAAAGATAAGGTAATATATAAAATCTAATGAAGCTAGAGTAAAAAAAAAAAAGTGTAAATGCCAGCAATATTTATTTTATTTAAAGTAAAATGGGAAGAGATGAAAAATATTTTATGCCTTACAACTCATATTTATCAACAAACTCTTCTACAGCAGATAACTGGCATACTGTTATTCAAGGTCTGATACCTAAGATCCTGGAAACTATTTTCTTGTTCAATGTTTAAATTTAGCCCTTAGATTTTTTTTTTTTCAGCTCTAGCTATTCAACTGAATTTATGTGTTTATAGTAACTTTTGAATTACAGTATCAATTTATAGTTGTTGAGAGTTTTCTTTCTAGATCAGATATTTTTTCATCTGAATCAATTTTTGATTAAGATTAGTCCTCCTATATTTCAGTTCCACTTTCATCATTGTAGCAGGGAATCATGTTCCATTGTGTGACTTAATGCCTTTGCTTATATTGTGGTATCAAAGGCTTCTTTCATATTACCATAAAATCTCTAATCTTTTTGAGAAGCATTTTAGGATGTTTTGATTTGCTGAAGTACTTTTAGGAGGTTTATGTTTATCTCATGTAATTTTAAAGGTTCTTTAAATGTGCCTTTCAATGTTTCTCTCTGTTGAGGTACTGCATGGGATATAAAGCAATTAGAAAGTTTATGGCTGGCCTTATAACAGGTAGAATAAACAAATAATAATAATGAAAATGAAAAAAAAAATTTCCACAAATTAAAAAATACCTATCTTAAAAAATCCAGCAATGTAGAATTCACTCTAATGCCATGTGACATAGCAAAAAAAAAAAAAAAAAAAAAGCCTAAACTTCTAATAAGAAATTTATTTAAGTACAGCAACTTGTGCCACTACTAATGATAGGAACTGAAAAGTAATCAGATATAGCAAACACAGAAAAAAATCCAAAGTTGCAGAACATTGCAGCTTCTTTACTTCAAGAATTTTAAGAAAAATTGGCCCCAATTCTTCAGTTACACAACACTTGAGATCTCAGTAGATATTAATACTGTTTTAACTGGCAGTCAGGAATTTTTAGTGTTAAATATAAATGGTAAAGAACAGTAATGAGAAGTGACTGCAAACTGTACTGACATGTTATGTTTAACTGGTATTGCTGTTCAGATAAAATTATATGCTGTTATCTGCAAGATTTTATAATTCAGTCTTAGAGCTTGCTGCTATGTTGAAATGCTCCACAAAGCATAATGTGGATATATTTGCTTTAACTGAAGATGGGTAAATGTACTGGTCAGTGACCTGATTTAAAAGCAATTGGACTAAAATTAAAAATAGATCCAAATCACATAGCATACACAAGTTTTGAGTAATAATATAGGCTCATTAAACTGAAATTAATAGACCAAGCTGTTATTTATAAGATTTACATCTTTTTTTTTTTTCCCCAGCTAATGATAGCCAAAGTATTTAAGACTGAAGAAAAGCAAAGTTAAAAACATAACACAGAGCAGTGTACTGTTCATGAGGAATACACCTGGGTTGTTTTTAATACTTTGCATTGACAGTACATATCAAAGTTCTTCTGTTTTTTAATCTTTTACATCAGATTATTCCTGCACACCATGGGGTTCTCAGGCATGCAACACCTATGGATTTAGAAGATAAGTATTTAAATACCTTCAACGTCCTGGGCTTTGGTCCCAGCACCAATTTGAGGAAAGCTGGGTCTATGTAAGCATGTTGTGTGGTGCAATCAGAAGACAGGTATAACGGAATGACTGGTGCTGAGGAGTTGACATCCACACTGCTCTTTGAGGGTTTTCTTCTGGGGCAGCTCGAGAGTGCTCCTGTGGACTGCGTACCCATTAGCAACTGGAATATGTTATGTGCACTCATGAAGTTTAGTTTCATCCAAAAGTAATTGAGTTTGCATGCTCCAGGACTTCTCAGAGCATGAAACAAAGTGTAGTAAGTGGGGCAAATGGAGAAACTTGGTCTGACAGCTTGTTCAATCTGTCAGATAGAAATATACTATATCCTATAGAAAATTATCATTATAATGGTGATAGTCTCATGGGGATATGATGAGGTGAGTTTTCCAGGGAACACAGGGCTCATTTGCTCTCAATCAGTTTTATTTTTGTTTAGTCATTACATGTGAAGCTGACTGGAAAGTGAAGATTATTTTTCAGAAAAATAATTCTGAAATTTCTTCCTGTTAATCACATTTTTACTGAAAAATATGAAACAAACAAAATGTCACAACTGGAAAACCCTCAAAAGTCTAGGTGCTGTTTTCTTTACTTCTGAATTCTTACTGCTGTGAGGTATCATAATAAAATAATTGGGAATAATGAAAACCAAAATTATAACTGTAAAAAGGTTTGATTTTAATACTATTTTTTTTTCCCATGGGCTAAAAGGTTTGATTTTAATAGTGGTGTTTTTTTTTTTTTTTTCCCCCATGGGCTAATACTTGAACCTATTTATCATTCTGCCCCTTGCAATGGTCAGTGCACATACAAAGGGTTAGGCTGGATAGCTCTGGTGGTTGTTTTTGTCTTCAGAGTTTACTAAGCTACAAATCATCCTATTTGTTCCTTCCTTCCTGGGGAGAACATGAAACCCTACGCTAACCTCAACAGACAACAATTTTAGCTCTACCTTAATATCTCATTCTCATCTCCAGGTTTGAATTTTATGCAGACTTTGAGGCAGCCAGTGCCCTCTAAAATGCCACAGGTTGGCCCATCTGCCTTCTGTACTGTGTCCAGCTGTTGCCAAAGGTTCTCGGGGAAATGGAGCTGCTGGGTCTTGCTTGGCTTTACCTGCCTGAGCAGTCAAAGCAACTGGGGCTGAGAAGGAAGTTCAAGGAGGTTGGATAGAAGTTAACTGTATGTAAGTTTGTGGAGGGCTACCTTTTTTTGTTTATTTCTCACCAAATTAGTTCTTCTGTATCATAAATACTACTAAGGTGGCCTGATCTCACTGTACTGCATATGAGTTCCCAGCAATGGAAAATTTTTGTCGTAATATTATTGATCTAAATCTAGTTTAATAAAGATAAAAATGAAAGGTCTGTGATAAAGAAATTGATTTAATGTTTCCTCTTTGCATCAAACTCCTTGAAAGTGGAAGGATAAGTTCAGCCACTTACACAGAGCTGTTTAGCATTTATTTCAGACAGATATATTATTCCAGCGTTTCTGGAATTTTTTTGCTGTAGATAACATTTGAATTTTCATTCAAGAATATGTTATTTACTTGGGAAAATGGGGCATGTTTTGGGTTTACCTGGGATTTTTTTGCAATATTTCTATTTATGTTTCTATTTCTATGATTTTCATTTCTGTTGTGTTTCATTTCTATTTCTAATTTATTTGGGTTTCCCTTCAATGCATAAAGCTTTCTTCATCACTTTTTGAATGTCTGTATCGGTTTGGCAAAATGGCTTCTCCTGTGGCAGGTTCAGACCTCAGTTTCTTCCATGGAAATGTAAATTCCTCAAGTACTGCAGGAATCAATTCTGGATACCAGTTTACCATATAAGTAAATTTACTGATGCCAAAATCAAGTTATGCTTTGATAGCATGTTTAAATTTTCATTATAAGTCTGCTAATAAATAACTTTCATAATTCAAAAAGTAAGTATGTGGGATTTAAAAAAGTCCTTTCTGTTCTACTCTTTGGGATTTTTTACTGTTTTTGATTGAACCTGAGCCTTTGATTTATGAGATATACATTAAAATAACCAATGGGTTAGCCAAGTTCCCACTGGAAAGCACAGACTGACAGCATAATTTTACTGAAGGATATAAATCTTCAGTATCTCAGATAATATGCTGAAAGTATTTTATCAAGTTGGTGTCAACCATTTCGTCAAATTTCTGTCTTCCACTAGAAGTACGTTGTGGAAGAAGTGTATGTATTTTTTATTGGCAAAAAAGTTGAGTCAGCAAAGGTATCAACCCATCATAAAAATGGCAGTACATTAATAATTTAACATAATTTTATTTTTAAATTAAAAATTAAACATAATTTTGTTCTTATCTGTCCCTACTTCTTGTTAGGTTATGTGTTCTCTTTATTTGTTTCTTTAAAATCATTCCACAGGATAATACTTTTCCCCCTGTCATTCCTGAAATAGGACAGAAATATCTTAAAATATTGGTGAAAAGGTGATAATGTTTTTGGAACGCTACATTTTGTGCTTTCTTATAACTTATGCACATGGGCATTGACATTTGCTTAATCCTCTTTCCTTGTCTTAATTTAAAATAACGTATTACAGTCTAGGAATTAAAGAAAAATATGGTTTTATCCAAGTCTTACTATCCTGTGCTCTATAGTGTCTCAGATTTGCATAAGATAGCTCCCCAAACAAAGGGTTTAATTCAGAAGCATGGATGTTTGGCCTGTTCTCTAGAGGGGCAGAAGATAATGAAAGTTTGTTCCTACTCATTCTGTACAAGTGTCATTAAAAATATTTTTTATTCAAAGCTGTTTTCTGGTTATCCATAAACAGCAAATGCTGAAGGAATAAAGGAGAATGGGCATACACAGACCTTCTGTCATGGCCAAGTCAGATCACACAGAACCTCTAACACAGGAAAGTGAAATGATAGGAGTGGGGAAGTGGGAAGAAAGAGAAAGGCAGTATAAGGAGGCTTGTAGGAGAAATGGTGCTTATGAAAGAAAGGAAAATATGGAACTCCTGAGGAAGATGTTGTCTGGGGACAAGAAAGGCAATAGAAAGAAGAAATGGGGACTTGCAAACCATACTGCTAATATAACAGGCCAGAAACCATCTTTTGGTCCTGAGACCAAGTAATACGGCCCAGCTTGCATTCATATGCCCCAAATCTCTTTTCTTCCAGACAAATTTAGTCCAGACTGTCTCCTGGGAACAGTCTCTAGAACATTTAACAGCCTGTATTGGGTTTCTGTGGCAAGGTTTTGGTAGCGGGGAGGTTTTGCAGGGGTGGCTTCTGATGAAAAGTTGCTAGAAGCTTCCCCTTTGTCTGACAGAGCCAATACCAGCCGGCTCTAAGGCAGACCCGCTACCGGCCAAGGCCAAGCCAATCAGCAATAGTGGTAGTGCCTCTGTGATAACATATTTAAGAAGGAAAAAAAAGTTGTGGGGCTCAGAAATGGCAGCCGGAGAGAGGAGTGAGAAAATGTAAAAGAAACAGCCCTGCAGACCCCAAGGTCAGTGAAGAGGGAGGGGGAGGAGGTGCTCCAGGCGCTGGAGCAGAGATTCCCCTGCAGCCCATGGGGAAGACCATGGTGAGGCAGGCTGTCCCCCTGCAGCCCATGGAGGTCCACGGTGGAGCAGATATCCACCGGCAGCCTGTGGAGGACCCCACGCTGGAACAGGTGGATGCCCGAAGGAGGCTGTGACCCTGTGGGAAGCCCATGCTGGAGCAGGCTCCTGGCAGGACCTGCTGATCTGTGGAGAGAGGAGCCCAGGCTGGAGCAGGTTTTCTGGCAGGACTTGTGACCCCACCGGGGACATGTGCTGGAGCAGTCTGTGCCTGAAGGACTGCAGCCCGTGGAAGGGACCCATGCTGGAGCAGTTTGTGAAGAACTGCAGCCCATGGGAAGGACCCACATTGGAGAAGTTAATGGAGGACTGTCTCCTATGGGAGAGACCCCACACGGGAACAGTGTGATGAGTCCTGCCCTTTAGGAGGATGAAGCGGCAGAAACAAGGTGTGATGAACTGACAGTAACCCACATTCCCTGTCCCCCTGTGCCGCTGGGGCGGTTAGGGAGAGAATCCGGGAGTGAAGTTGTGCCTGGGAAGAAGGGAAGGGTGGAGGGAAGGTGTTTTGAGATCTGGTTTTATTTCTTGTTACCCTACTCTGGTTGATTGGCAATAAATTCAGTTAATTTTCCCCAAGTTGAGTCTGTTTTGCCCGTGACGGTAATTGGTTAAGTGATCTCTCCCTGTCCTTATGTCGACCCGGGAGCCCTTTGTTATATTTTCTCTCCCCTGTTCAGCTGAAGGGAGGAGTGATAGAATGGCTTTGGTGGGCACCTGACATCCAGCCAGGGTCAACCCACCACACAGCCCAAGCACTTTACAAACTTACTTAACTCCATTATAAAGCTGCTGTTTATACTATATCTAAAGGAAGGATGTTCCAGAATCAGAAAGTGATGGGGAGTCATCAGCATGAGTACAAAAAGGGGAGTAATGCTTGACCAACCTGATAACCCTCTATGATGAAATGACTGGCTTGGTATTTGAGTGGTGAGCAGTGGATATTGTCTACCTAGAATTCAGTAAAGCTTTCAACCCTTTTTCCCATAACATCCTCATGGAGAAACTGATGAAGTATGGGCTGGATGAGCAGACAATGAGGTAGAATGAAAACTGGCTGAATGGCTGGACTCAGTCTAGTTGCAGGCCAGTAACAAGTGGTGCACCCCTGTTGTCAATACTGGGTCCAATCCTCTAACATCTGCATTAATGACCTGGACAATGGAACAGAGTGCATTCTGAGCAAGTTCACAGATGGAACAAAACTGAGAGGAGTGGATGATAAACTAGATGGTTGCGCTGCCTTTCACCTGGACCAGCTGGAGAACTGTGCAGACAGGAACCTCATGAAACTAAACAAAAGGAAATGCCAAGTCTTACACCTGGGGAGGAATAACACCATGCACCAGTACATGCTGGGGGCCAACCAGCTGGAAGGCAGCTCTTCAGAGATGGACCTGGGGGTCCTGGTGGACACCAAGTTGATCGTGAGGCAAAAACATGCCCTTGCAGCAAAGGCAGCTAATAGTATCCTGAGCTGCATTAGGCAAAGCATTGCCAGCAGGTCAAGGGAGGTGATCCTTCTCTTCTCCTTGGCACTGGTAAGGCCACAGCTGAAGTGCTGTGTCCAATTTTGGACATCCCAGTAAAAGAGAGATATGGAGCTACTGGGAGAGTCCAGCACAAGGCCATTGAGATGATGAAGGAGCTGGAGCATCTCTCATATGAGGAAAGGCTGAGAGAGCTAGGAGTTTTTAGCCTGGAGAAGAGATGGCTCAGGGGGGATCTTAGCAATGTATATAAATAACTGAAGGGAGGATGCAAAGAGGATGGAGCCAGGCTCTTTTCAGTGGTGCCCAGTAGCAGGACAAGAGGCAATAGGCACAAATTGAAATGTAGGAGGTTCTGTCTGAACACATGTGAGGGTGACCAAGCATTGGCACAGCTGCCCAGAGAGACGTTGTGGAGTCTACATCCTTAGAGGTATTAAAAACCTGATGGTGCACAGCCCTGAGCAACCTGCTTTGGCTGACCCTGTTTTGAGCAAGGGTATTGGACTAGATGATCTCCAGAGATTCCTTCCAGTGTCAACCAGTCTGAGAATTTGTGGTAATCCTGGACCAGTCATAAAGCCCATGCCCTTGCCCTGTTCATTTACTATCATAGAAGTAAGCACAGGTTTTAAGTGAGGTATTTGAAAGCATTTATTTAGATTGCCTTACCTCAGGTGATGTCTTCTGTAGTGCTATTAGTTAAAGCGGTACCTTATAATTTAATGAAAGTCAGTAGACAAACTAAGGCTAGATTGTTCTTAGCATATTTTAAAAACTGCAATTACATTTTGAATATATCTCCAGTAGCTTTAGATGTCCTGGACTTTTCCTTCTGACTCTCCTTTTTGAATTTGGTTTCTTGTGAGTGTGTACTTCTCTACTTGTCTTGTTCCCCAATGACTGGAGACTATAACTAATTAACTCTCCAGGCACAAAATCTAATTTTAGTTACTCAAGCTATATTACAATTCATGGACACATATTTCTTAGCCAGATTGTCACTGTCAACCAAGTTCCATATGTTAGAAACCAGATCTAGATGTTCCTCTGATTAGCCTTTTTAACTAATTTAATAGAGTTGATGTTGTACAGATCAGCAACTTAATAATAAACACAGCAGATCTTTATTGATATAAGCAATATCTTGTTCCATATATCATGGAGATAAAGTTCTTCAAACTGTATTTTACCTGCCCGCTAAATAGGAGTAATGGGAATATTTTTTAATCAGAACCTACAATATTAAACATGGTCTCCTTTTCATCAATCCAACAACAGACTTCATTGTTTATTAAGCTCCTTGTATTACTTGAGTGGGCAGAAGTATTTAAAAATAAGGACAAAAAAGCAAACAAAATAAAACTGGTCCTCTTGAAGAAAACAATTTCTATAACTTAGCTCTATACTAAGCCCCACTGCTAGAAAGATAAATTGTGTCTTAAGTAATTACATATTACCAAAACAGTCTGAAATGTTGAGTTACAACCAATTTCTGTCGTCGTCAAAATAGGCTTGATTCTCAGTTCTCCCAAGCTTTGCACCAATCATAAAATCATGTTAGCAGTCTCTCTTCTAAATGACAGGAAAGTTAAAAAGAGGCCCCTATGTTACAAGAATATCACCTCCAGGCAAGAACTGTGTACAAACACTAGACTGGGGTCTGGCCTATCCTCCTGGGCAGTTCCATGAGCAATGACATGATCTACACTTTTATCTCTCCAACAAGCAGCACAAGACTATGGCAGAGTAATACAGATGGAATAAGAATTCACCTGGTCCTTTACTGGTGTAGAGATTGTTAAAATTATTCTTTTGGTTCTGAGCTATAGTTTGCACTGGGGTTTTCTGGTTGGTGGTTTTTTTTTTTTTTTTTTTTTTTTTTTTTTTTTTTTTTTCCCCTGCAGAATAATCCCAAAGCCAGTTTCAAAGCCAAATCTGCTAACTGCCCATGCCATTTACTTTCAGAAGTCCACTTGGGTCTGAGGTTGAGGTAAACTAGGTTATATTCTTTCTTAGTGAAGAGATCTTCAGGCATACTTTCAGCTGTAAAGCACACCTATTTTGATACTTCATTATTGCATTAGTTAACATTTTATAGTGTTGAAGGAGCAAAGTACATTGGGACCAGTCTTCCTTTTGCAGTCCACCTCTCTGAGGTGATGTTTGGTTGGGTGATTTTGAGTAGACAAGATGGTCTTGGCATTGTCTGCTGCAGAGTCATCTGGAGCCTGGACTGCTCACAGATGCAGTGAAGATACGTGGAGCTGGGCTCTGCCAACCTTCAGGCAGCACCTGTGACCTTCCAGCAAAATTTCAGTGTAGATGTAGCCACAGCATGTGGAGAGTGGGATGTTTTGTCCCACCTATTCTCTCAGCTGGATGTGATATCACCTTCCCACCACTGAAAATGGAGTTCAGAGATTTGCACATGAATCAGAGCAGCAAAATGCCAGGTGCGACCAAGCAAGCCAGGAGAAACACTGTCGCAAAATCCAGAAACAAAATCTACTCAATGGACAGGCAGACAGCAAGGGAATTCCTCAGCTGTTTGGCTCATCGAGTCAATGTTGTAACTCCATTCAGAAAATACAGAAGTGGTTCAGGACACTTCATGTGAAGGAAAGCCTTTCCTCTGTAAAGAAGGCAAAGGAAGATAGAAGGCCAAGGAGGCAGATAGATCAAGGAGTGTAGGTAGCTCTCCTTGACTGGCCCAAGTGGTGGTCCTGTAGCTTGAGGTCTCTGGACCATCTCTCTCTAAGGAAATGGATAGGATGGCAGAAGAGAGAATGTAAAAGAAACTGTCCCTTCTGTATTTGCCAGAATGATGGCAACTAAACCCAATGGAAACCAGTAGGAAGAAAGGATGGCTGAGGATGCCAAAAAAGAATCATGTGGAGTTAAGGTAGAAATATTTGTATACCTGGAAACATGAAATTAATATGGAAAGGTGAGGTTGAAACACTGCTGATTTTCCTTAGAAAGGCAGATCTAATTGTCATGTTTCGATTGCTGAATCAGCAAGGCATGATGTCTACAAAAGGAGGTTGCTCACCACTCATGACAACATCAGCACAAAAAATGTGGAAACTAATATGGAGAAAAGTGGAGAATATCCACACAGTACAGCATTCTGGCAAATCGTATGGGATGTTTGCTTCAAAGAGGATCAAAAGATTACAGTGATGAATTTGAAACCAATAATTTAATCATGCTGTTCCTTTTCTTGTCAAAACATTTTTCACTGGAGATTAATTTTGCTTAGCACACTGTATCCTTTTTGCAGAATATGCGAGTCTTAATGTGATCTCAGTTATATTCTCTACATTACATGGTTTCATTTTCTATAACAGTTAAAATGTTCATGTAATTAAATAAGATGACTTCACATGGGGTATGCTATGTATGCACATTCAGATGCTGTGCATTAATACACCTCTAATTTCTATAAGAAAGTGACCAAACCTTTTTAAGGATGTGTAAATTTTAAGTAAAGAGGGCTTACACTTGCGGGTAATGATCTCTGGCTGTCTTTGAAGCTAACTTTAAATATAGTGTACCTAAAATCGGACATATAAAGAACATGCTTAACTTTTTCAGTCTGTTAATTGCTGATGCAACAATCCTGTAAACATATATAAAAATGAATTCATTATCGATAACAATAATTTGCCGGATTGGGCATTTAATATTTTTAATAATAAACTTTCTACAGTACCTTTTGCAGCTCCTCCAATGGCAAAACATTAACAGAATTTTAGCTCATGATTATCTTAAGGAGACTTTTATAAATGTATCCTAAACTGTTTGCAATTGAAATGAATATGTGCTGTGATTAATAGTTTTGCATGGTAATTTGGTCACATTTTACTGCTTGATGAAAATGATGATTTAATTATGATAACTTGATGAGGCATGCATTTAAAAACCTCTCCAGAGTTGGGTTTTTTCCCCAAATTCTTGATTAGGACCAAGGTCACTGTTGAAATGCAAGGTTATGTGCAAGTATTTCATAGTATAGTTATTATGGTTTGAATATTCAGATTTCCCCTAATTTTGGTCCATTTCAAATGTTCAAATCTTATATGTATAGTGATTTTGTAGTGCTTAGGTTTAGAGCATATGGAATCTGTCATTAGACGTCACAAAGCTTTTTGAAAATGAATTACATCAAAGCAATGGAAATCGCTCTATCCTCTACCATTTTGAAAACATATGCTGCCCCTGTGGCACTGACTGACACTTCTTCCCTTACAGAGTTAAAGATTCTATCAAGTCAATATGAGGTCAGGGTGAAAGTTGAGTTAAGAATTCACTATTTATCAGTGTTACAGCTTTGTGTTTCCTCAGGAGAAAAATGGCTGCAGAGCTGGTGATAATTTCTGCTGGTGGATATTTTAAATATCTGTGTTGAACTCAAAGAATAATGGAAGACCTGTCACTAGCTATTTTAAAATGAGAGTAGGAGAAAATTATCAGTGCTTTTCAGAGGTGGGTTGAATAAAGCAAATTAGAGTGCTGTGGCATGACCCTTGTGGGAATAGCTAATAAACTGATCAAGGAATTTAAATAGATGAAAGGAAAGCTGAACATGGCAAAATAACTTGGGGGGATTCAGTAACACGTATCTGCACAGAAAGAACAATGAAATAGAAAAGCTTACAGCAACAAGGAGCTGAGAGAAAGCATATAGACAGTCAACTTCCTTGTATGTTGAGCTTTTTCATAAGCTTGAAGAATTGGAAAGAAGTGT
>VYZV01002384.1:103266-132954 GCA_013401275.1 Pandion haliaetus | reverse complement strand
GTTGGAGAAGTTGGTGAAGGACTGTCTCCCGTGGGAGGGACCCCACGGCGGAGCAGGGGACGAGTGAGGAATCTTCCCCCTGAGGAAAGGAGCGGCAGAGACAATGTGTGGCGAGCTGACCCCAACCTCCATCCCCTGTTCCCCTGTGCCGCCAGGGGGAGGAGGGAGAGAGAACCGGGAATGGAGCTGAGGCGGGAAGGAGGGAAGGGGGGGGGAGAGGTGTTCTGAGGTTTGGTTTTCCTTCCTAATACCCTTGTTTTTTATTTGATTGGTAGTCAATTAAATGGATTTTGTTTCTTCCCCAAGTTGAGCCTGTCTTTTGCCCGTGACCATCAGTGGGGAGTGATCCCTCCTGGTCCTTATCTCGACCCACGAGCCTGCCTTTGGATTTTCTCCTCATCCCACCGTGGCCAGGGGTGGGGGGTGAGCGAGCGGCTGCGTGGTGCTTTGTTACCGGCTGGGCTGAAACTGAAACCACGACAATGATGTAGACAAATGCTAACATAGAGGACATCAACTTTGTCATGGTCGGTTTGTGGTGAAGTCACTACATGGTAAGGATGGTCTAAAAGAAGAGGCTAAAGCTATGGCAACAACTTTACAAACAACACTGCGAAGAAATACAGCCTGGAGTATCTTTGCTTTCTTTGAGTGATGCCTCTGAAAATTGTGAGGTTACTCATTCATAAGAATTATGAGGTTCTGGCACATAATTCACTTAAAATACAAGTAGCAATTCTTTTCCACACATTCTTTCAGACAACACTAGAATTTTCAGCATAGGAGTAAATATCACACATTACTTCAAAAGCATTAAAACATCCCATTTGCTATGGTGTAATGGCAGAGGTTTGGTCATTAACATCACAGTGCAATGACAGAAGTATACCAGAAGTTTTGCATTCATGAGAACCATTGCTTCACATAGAAAAACCAACTCCACAATATGTTTAAAATACTAAAGGAGGTGAGTGGCAGAGTGGGGTGGAAAAAGAAATTGGGTTTGTTTCTGCTTGCTACTTCTGCTTTGCAGCTCAACTTTGCCTTGTAGTTCTGATGAAAAGTTTTTCTCTTCTTGCAATGGCCTTTTTGATATGGCCTTACTGACTTTTCAGGCATAATGGCTCTGCTTGATATCAAACTGGAAGAGTCCCAGGATAATCAAGGGGTCTGGATTAGGCATTTCTCTGGGTCAGGCTGGAAAGCACTTCTCAGAAGGTCTTGGGAGTTCGTTATCCATGTTACCGTTACAGAGTAAGGCATAAAAGAAGCAATAAGTAGTCATTTGCCTTTCAGATTACTTTTAACCTTCTGTTTCTACTTCCTTCATGACAGCATTTCTCATTTTACGCTGAAAAGGTTATATTTCATCTCACTTCAGAAGTGACATCTTTTGCTTACTGAGTTAGAAAAAGAGCATTTTAATGTAAATGTTGAAAGTGTCTTTCCTTCAAGACCACACACCTCATATGCAGTTAATACTCATTACAGAATAATTACCTGCTAAATCTGAATTAATAATTATTAAAGTATAAGTGATTTTATGAACATGCAATAAAATAGAGTTATCAGTCACATTGCTGTCTGAGAGAGATTTTCACAATGCAGCAGGAGAATCTCCAAAATTCTGTTCTAATATACCACATTTAGCTTCCTTTCTTTACAGAGTGAAATACTTTAAACTCAGTCCAACTCATTTATGCAGTGGCCATAATTGCAGGGGGAAACTTCGTGTGTATGTACGCCAGCAATGTAGTAAGGTTCCCGGAGCTGCAGGGATAGATACACCCATGTCTGCTATATGCAGTGCTGACACTAGTGTTTGTTTTTCCAGTTACTATTCACTGTTCTTTCCTAGCTATCTTCAGCCATGTCTTGTCCTCAGACCCCATTCTGGATAGTGACTTACTCAAGTGGACTTTTGTTTTTTTTATTTCAGGAGCCAGCTGGCTCCAATCAACTTGCAAAACTGGGTTGCTTTCTTCAGAAGTTCTGTGTTATTTAACTGTACCAAATGTTTACAGAGCAGAACTATTTTTTTCCTGTCATTTTTGTGCATATGTGAAATATTTGACATATGCCTTGTAAATCATGCATTAGGATTTACTGGAATTTGTCTTGAGCACTTAAGTGACATTGGATGGACTTGTCATTTTTTTAAAGAAGTAGTTTAAACTGATGCAGTTGTTCTTTAACTAGCGAGTGACTGAAAATAGTTGTGGGAAGTTTCAGATTCTTTTTTGAACAGCTGTAGATGAACGGACAATAGATTTTTGAACAGTAAATTTCAGCTTTTTTCCTCATTGTATTTTGAAACTTTTACAATTTATTTAAAAACTCTCATTCTGAAATGAAAAGTGGAAAACAAATGTTTCAGCATGTTTAACATGGTCTGTGTGATGTTTCTGGACTTATTAAAGAGCTGTTGTGATTTTTTGAATAATTTTAGTGATGAGGTAGGAAAAATTAAATGGCACTTCAGAATAACTTTGAAGATTTTTATTCAAGATTTGATGGGCAAAAATCCAAACAATCCTCATTAGTAATTCTTTCAGAGAAAATTTCTGTCTTGAATCTTAATGTGTATTTTTGAGGTAGATGAGCTGGGAGCATCTGTTTAGGGAAATTCAACTGCCTTACTTACCGGTGTGATTTCTCTCTTAGTCTGAGACACATTTGCAGTTTTATATACAGGTACACCCATACACATAAAGTATGTTTGCATGTAATTTGTACTGAAGTACTCGGGGATTACCTTTAATGAAATGAAGAGTGGGATTAAGTGAACATACGGTGTTAAGAAAGCTGGAAATGAAATCCCCCTCCATCTTACTCTGCCACACTTAACATTGCTTATTAGAGGATTACTTCTGAGTCTGTGTGGACAAGCTTTCTGAGGAAGGAATTGACAGGCATAAAGTTTCACAGGTTGGTACTGGTTATAAGGGAAATCCTGCAAAATTATACTCTCTACGTGAAAGGTACTTTGGTGTTAGAATCTTGAAACTCATTTTTCACTTGTACTGTATCGATATGTACATGTAGAGAGAGGACCTAGGAGTTTCTTTTGAGTCATCATCATATTGTGGCAGGTAATTTTTCTGTAATTCAGACTACAGTCATAACTGGATGCTGGCTTCTTATTAAATGCCTTTTTATAAATGTGACTGGAAAGCTCATAAGCCCACACTAAACTCACAGATTTTCAGCCAGGAAAATCTATAAATTTACTTTGAAAAGTTATTTGTGATATTAGGTTTAAAACCCATGATTTTCCTGATTATTTACCTGACAACTAGGCTTAAAACAGATAAAAAAAATTTGTAACATCTATTGTATGTACCAACCAGTAGCAAACTGGGTATCACAGTGTGAAAATAGCTTCAAAGAACAGAGCCCATTGTCCCCCAGCAACTGTATGCCCATGCATTTAGCTAGCGTAGCCAGCTCATGTTTAGCTATCTCAGTGGGTTCTTCCAGATCATAATTTGGAAGTCACCTTAATGGTTCTCTTTCTAGAGCTGTATGTATGCTAGGTTATTCTGCAGTCTTGCTACTTCCTCCAGATTCTCCCAGAGGTCCATTCACATTAACCAATTTGCCCAGTAGTCCCTTTTCCCACAAGTTTCAAATCCTTGTAAAACTCAAAGTCTAACCATTTCTTCCTCTTCTACTGACCAGTTGTCCTCTTCTCCTATAACTACAAGCTGTCTTCTTCGTGGCCTAAAATAAACTCCATGGACAAATACATGAAGCCACTGCATGGTCCCTTACAAACCTCTTCCATGTGCACTCCATTTTGACATCTGTAAAGTTGATAACGCCACCAGAGCGACCAGTAAGAATACAAGTGTCTCAGAACAGCAATCTGGCAATGCTTACAGTGCACAAAATCAATGTGTGCAACTGCCTGTTTTTATCTTTGCTATTCTCGTCCTTCCTTTCTGATTTCCTCCACTGGATATTCTCCCACTTTCTGTATTGTGTCAAAACTGACTGTCAGTTCTTTAGTAAGACGCAGGTCCCCTGTTACATTTGTGTGACTATCTGGCACAAAAGAGCACTGGGAGCAGAAGCAGGACCTGGGTAACCACACCCATACTTCTGCCTGTGGTGGCAATACTGACTCACACAGCAGGCAGCAAATCCCACATATCCAGGCTGCATCAGCTGCATGACAGATCTGCTGCCCTAATGGGCAGTGTGCAAGCAGTATGCCTGATGCCATTGGACACAGTAGACAGTTGGTCTGGTTAAAGAGGCCGGACTAGAGACACCCAGCTATTGAGCTACCTAGCCAGAGTGACAGTTCCTGCACGACTTTCTTCACCAGTTTCAGACATACAGCCCCATCCATCTTCTTCCACCAGGACAAAATTTTTGCACAGGAGCCTGTGTTCTGTTACAACACAGTAAGTACAAAAGAAGCCTGGTCTTTCCAGGGACTTACCCCTGCTGATTTACAAAAGTGCTGGAGACCATTCAAGGTGTCCAGCTGTGCTCCAGTCTCACCAGAAAAGGGGCCCAGGCTGCAGCTGCAGGTCTGCCCCCAGGGCAGGTTGTGTTGTGGTGTGGGTCACCACTCCAAGCTGGGCTGCACATCTGCTGCAGCAGACAGGTATCCTGCACTGCCTGCTGCAAGGACTGTGGAGCAGTGCCTTGGTGGGGAGTGCCAGGCCCTTTGCAGCTACAGGAGGATGCGGCAAGGCTCTTAATGCAGCAGCTGCTTCCTGATGTCCTGGTTTCAGCTGGGATAGAGTTAATTGTCTTCCTAGTAGCTGGTCTAGTGCTGCGGTTTTGAGCTAGGTATGAGAAGAATGTTGATAACACACTGATGGTTTCAGTTGTTGCTAAGTCATGTTTAGTCTAAAGTCAAGGGTTTTTCAGCTTCTGATGCCTAGCCAGCAAGAAGGCTGGAGGGGCACAAGAAGTTGGGAGGGGACACAGCCAGGGCAGCTGACCCAAAGCGGCTAATGGGATATTCCATACCATGTGATGTATATAAACTGGGGGGAGTGGGGGCAGGGGGAATCGCCACTCGGGGATTAACTGGGCATCGATTAGCAGGTGGTGAGCAATTGCATTGTGCATCACTTGTATATTCTGATCCTTTTATTATTACTGTTGTCATTTTATTAGTGTTGTCATTATCATTATTAATTTCTTCTTTTCTGTTCTATTGAACTGTTCTTATCTCAACCCAAGAGTTTTACTTCTTTTCCTCATTTTCTCCCCCATCCCACTGGGTGGGGGGGAAGTGAGTGAGGGGCTGCGTGGTGCTTATCTGCTGGCTGGGGTTAAACCATGACACCTGAGAAGGTCTCTTCTGCCACAGCTGAAAAATGGTGGTGGGTAGGGCCTGTGCAGCTGGGCCAGGCTGAGGAATGGTGATGATTGCAGCTGTGGCTCCTTTAAATAGTTTATGAGTGGTGCTCACTTTGTTTTTAGTTTTACAACCACCCGGAAATCAGCCCCAGCAGCACCCCATATGTTCTTTGTCTTTTGTTTGCTTGGGTATGTTTAATGTATCGGTTTATTTGGGATCCAACTATGACTATGTCATGGGTTCCTTGTGTACCTGTCAAAGGCATGAGCATGAGCCCAACACCTGTGTTTAAAACATTATGGTTGTGTCTGGAAAGTCAGAAAAATGGAAGTATGATCTGTTCTGAGCTATTCTTACACCATTGTAAACAATTTTAGCTAGCTAAATAGAAATCCTGCCACTAAATACAAGTGTCAAATTGCAATCAGAGCTTCAGTGTGCCAAGACCACATCATTATAGTTCCAGATTTCCTTTTCAGTGAGTAACCTGGTAGTGCCTTGTGTTAAGCAGCTGATAGCAGGACTGTTATTACCTACTCCCTGCTCATACGACTGCTCCTATGGAGATCCACCTTTCAGTATGTCACAGTGGACTTGCAGGGGCATAATGAGGGAAGAAGCATAACTTCTCTTCCAGAAGAGAATCTACCCAGAGCCTGAATTACTGCTGGTCATAACATTGTGTGCAGGACAGTGTAAGTAAGATGTATTGAAGCTCAGACCTATCCCTTGGAAACAAATGTCCTCCTTCTTTCAAAAGACTTCAAAGAGATGAATTCTCCCTCTGCTACATCCTTAGGTCTCCAAAATCTTCCCTAATCCCACCAGCCCCCTCACCATCTTACCCTTGCTCTCTTAAAGCTATGGCTAATTAATTTTCTGTTTCTGTTGCGCCCATGTTGAGACATCTTAATCTGCAACGTCCACTCCAGTGTGAAGGTTCAGACTATTTGCAGCCTTCCATAAATGCTTCCCACTTTAAAATTTCAAGATCCAAATGGCTCCCTAGGTGTTGATGTATTTTTTGCCTCCTTTGAACCTAAAGAATCCACAGATGGCAAGGAGACGTATGCAAGCAACACATGCTGCTAATTCTCTCTGAAAGTCTAAGATTAAGGCTAAGACCACTAAAAGCCTGTGCTATTATATGGGTATCACTCAGAGAAAGGAAATTTTGGCAGCATTTATAGCCCTACCACATATAAGAGTGTCCTAAGAGGAAAGTATTTTGGTCAATGTAACTAATTCTGAACTAGTGTAAGCTATATGGGTTAAAGCATATTTGTTTTCCTTCGTATTAGTTGTCCCTCCAGTGAGACTATGTGTTTGAACAGTTGGCACATTCAATCTAGCATAGACCTGGCACGTTGTCTCCTGCTATGTGCATTCTTACTCATTTCTGATCAAGCATCACGTGGGATGAGCACAATAAATCTAGATTAGATTTGAGAAGCAGAGCTCGTTTTTAATTTTCTAGTGTTATTTAGTTTGTGATACAGTCCAAATATGTCTGGAACCCAGTGTGTATATTTAACTTCGCTATGTATTTAACTTTGCCTTTCCCACTGAAATGTGTCATCTGTACTAAAGAGAACAGTTCTGCAGCACAAATTCCCTTCTGTCTAAGTAGTACTTGCTGTATAAAAATGAGGTCACTCTCTCTGTAAGGAACATTTTTAAAAATGTTTATGAAATTATTTATTCTGCATAAAAAATAAAAAGGAATATTTTAAATTGATGTGGTTAATTGTTTGCTTCTGCAAAACCAGCCTTAAATGAATACTTACAACAGCATGCAAAACAGGGCGGGAAGGGAGTAGGCCAAGGGTACTTCTTAATGGAAGTGATTTTCTGCTAAAGCAGAAGCAAAACTGCATGAAGCTAGAAAAGCTCTCAAACCTGGCTGCTTAAAGTTAGGAATCTATGTGTCAATGACTAAATAAAATGGCCTGGTTTTCCAAAATGGTTGACAGGCACCCACTTTTCTCATTGAAATCAATAGGCATTGCATATGATTAACACCCTGCAAAATCAGGCCACTTATATTTAGGAGTTTAAATATGACATTTGGAGCTTAAATTTCATCTCCTAGAGTTAAAATATTAAGCCAGAGTATCTAAGGCCTATTTTGAAGTAGGATGTCTGATCTAATGGTAGAGGTTACAGTTAACTAAGATAAACAATTCTTATGCTGACCTCCCACTGTCTCCGAAAACATTACCCATATACTGAGATACCTTAGCTGCAACCTAGGTTTCTAATAGAGAAACTTGTTTTGAGAACTTTCCTTGGAAACCCTTCTGACAACAATGTTCTTCATGGATATAAGCCCCACTAATCAGCCTTTTCACAAGCAAAACCATGTTTGAATGCAATTGTTATCAAAATAAGGATTTTGCTATTTGGTCCATTTGGTTTTAAATTATAGCAGAAAAAGTAGCTGTGTGGCTTCCATCCTGGGCAGAGGTACCATTGCCCTCTGCGAAGAGCTGGGTGCCTGCAGCCTCAGTGCTCTGCTGACCTGTTGTCTGGGCTTCCAAGTTGGGGAAGGCTGAGGGCTTTGGGGAAAGCACCTCTCGCAGGCAGTGCTGAATTGGCATAGTCATTCAATCACACTGCCCAAGTCCTTTCCCAGTAAATGCCTAGCCAAAAGTAAACAGAGGTAAAAGGGTTTCCCTGCTTCCAATTAATGAAATAGAAATGTTATTTGCTTCTCACTGCTTGGCCTGGGAGGCTAAACAGGTGAGCCGATCCGCCTTTCTGATTAACCATTACTATAGTGACTGGCTCCTCTTGAGGGAACAGAGGGAGAGGTACTGCATCTTAGTTTCCACTTTGCTCTGAAAAAGGATCAAGGACTACTTCCCTTCAGTCCTTGAGATCCTTGTGCCTGCATTTGTACCAGGAAAAATCATTATGCGGCAGGGTGGAACCTAGCTTCAGCTTTCTGTTTGTCGCATGGCGCATTAAAAGAGAGTGCTAGTAGCCACAGCGCTACTTCGCCAATCACCACCATACGTTAGAGTCCATCCTCTCACTATTATGGAGGAATAATGGGTTTTTCCTTCAAATATTAACCAGAGCATCATACATAGCTCTGCTCACAGCTGCCTGCCTTTATGGATGCAGAATCCCAATCTCTGCTTGATACTTTGGCCTGTGTTAAGGTATTGTCAGTACCAGCAAAATCACAGGCAAGTCTCTGCAGTGCTGTGTGGCTAGCTTAGGGCCTAGCAGCAGCAGCAGTGCAGCCATGGAGATATCGAGCTTGTCGTCTGTAGCTAGTTTAAAGCTAAAATTGTAGTCACAGTGTTTCTGGAGGCTCAGTGATGCTCCTGCATCTGCACAGCTATCTTTAGTATGAACTTCCAGCATGTAGCCCATTTATTTTGCATGGTAGAAAAGAAAAAGTCCCTTAAACAAATTCAAATTCTGTCAAAGAATTTAGCTCATCACCACTCCTTATTTTTAAATGTCCTGGCAAGCATGAGATTCCTATACACAGCATTTTCTGTTTCCATTTATTTCCCCCCAGCCCCAAGACCTGGTGGTCACAGCCCCCTCCCCCTGGTTTGTCTGGTGGAAGGGAATCAAAGAAAATCACTACAGTGCATGCTCTATTTCTGTGTGGTTTGGAAAAGGATTTAAATGACAAGTACTGCAGAGAGATTGCAAGAGTCTGAATGTTATTTTTTAAATACCGTTTGGACAGTGCCCATGGTCGAAAGTCCTTTATCATCTAGGGGCCGAGACTTCCCCAGTTGTGTAAACATGTTCTCAGAAGGCAGCTGTGTGTTAGATCACCACTGTGCTATCCACAAGTGGGGAAGGCTGGGGTTCATGCATCCTGCAAAGCCCTGACTCCAACCCACTTAAACTGGGGAAGACTCCTGCTGATTTTAATGGACTTTGGACCAGATCTTACCTGTGAGCATTAGTGAATGTATACATGACCCAGATTCAAGAATGAGGTCTGCCAGGTACATTTGCCAGGTAAAGACTGAGTACTGGTGGGGACCATGATGACAATGCAGGCTCCCGGGAACAACCTCTGAGCACTGTGCATGACTGTAATCTGCCTCAAGCCATGACCTGCATCTTCAGAAACCTTTCTGACATTGAGTACTTTATCCTTGCAATACATCTGCAGGGAAAACTCTACGACTAGCTTATAGCAAAAGAAGTGGCCAGAGAAGCAGGGTTGCATTTGTAGGTGCTGAAGAGCTGGAACTCCTGAGGAGTGTGAAAAAAAGCTGAGGGTGTACCTTCTCTGTGGAAAAACCCAGGCTTCTACTTACTTTTATCCACAAAGCAATTTTGCCTAAAAGCCAGAATTAAAACTCAAAAGTTCCTGGCTTAGACCAAAACCCCATTGTGGGATGGTGTTTCATTATAGAAGTTATTTATCTACCGAAACTATTTAAAGACAGGAAGTGTTATCTGTGGCTCGGATTAATCATCTCTGTCACATAGCTTGACTCCCAAATGAGACATTTATGCAGAGTATAGCTTCCTGACAGGCAAGAAGCATGGTATGGATTTTGTTAATTTCTGTGGTAAAAAGCAGAGCCAAGTAAATTGCACAATGCATGGCATGTTGGGACACTGTCAGCCAAAAATATCTCAGCTGAGACTGCTCATTGTGCCAGACTTGATAGACGGAAATGGGCAAGGAAACCTCTATCGTGCCTCAACATCCAAGCCTACCGTGCCGAAAAGGGAGAATGACCAAGATGTTGGACATTCAGCAGAGAAGAGGCAGCTTCCACTTTTCCTGCCAAACTTCTGTGCTCCCTCAAGAAAAAATGAGAGCGCAAGAAAAGCAGGGCACCACAGGGAGATAGAGCAAACACATGGAATGGCAATACCAGAGATGATGGTGGAGGAGCAGACACAGAATGGCAGAAAATGTAGCAGCTTGAATTGGCGTTTGCTGCCTTGTGTGCTCAGTCAGCCCCAGGCACCTTGACCACACACAGCAGGCACACGGACAGGGCACAGCGAGACCTGACCGCAGAACATCCTCTCCAGGCTCTTGTCATGCTGCCAAGTTGCAGATACAGCACATTGCCCTTTGTGCACATTCACAGAGGGGGGGAACAATGAGCCAGGGTAAGATTTTACTTGTTTAACTTGAAGGAAGGAGGTCATCACACATATCTTCTGTCTCCCCAGATGAGGCTGCCTTGTCTGCTCTGCTATTTGTATAGCCGTCTACACAGCTGAAATATTTGCATTTTTTTCCTGGGCCCTGCAGCCAGTGCACCACTATTTGAGCTGGGAAGATGCCAGACTCTTACTCAGTTATAAGACTGAGCTGGTGATCTAGTCAGCATTGTTATGTTATTGTCGGCCACAGCAGCAAGATAACAGACACCACCACCAAGATCATCAAAGAGAACATTCACTCTTAAGAAAAAAGAAGAATAAGCTGGGTCATAAATTACACCACAAATCTATTTCTAGCCAAAAAAAATATCTATTATTATCAGAACATGTACGCTAGAAAAAGGTCAGGGCTTGACCTGCTCCTGTTGGATGATATGATGTGCTGCTGTTAGTAATGACATGACTGGAGCCATATGGGATCTCCAGAAAATTATGTGCTAATTATGAGTTAATGTGATCAGTTCATATGTGCCTAATGACTGGCTCTCTAGTGCTGCTGTAGTTTATTCCCCAGCAGATCAACTACGTGTGAGAACTTCAGAGATAAATACAGGAATCTGCTATTTGAAGAAAAAGGAACCTGTGGGCTGACTCACTTTTTTGTCCATTTTTAAAATGGTGATGGGGTTGTTCATTTCAAATGAGAACTATTCCTATTCTGGTGGGTGAGAAGATGGTTTTTGAAGTATAAGACAATAGAGCACTGTCTTGTGTGCTACAGCCTGAGAGTAACAGAACAGGATCAACCCCGTGCAAATATCTCCCGTTTATCTTAGCAGGACGTGCAAAGATTATTTTTAATCCTCTCAGTGCTTTGTACCTTTAAGACAGTATTTCTGAACCCAAGAAGTGCTCACTGTAACATTAAGTATTGATTACTTACAACAAAGCTCACATTCAAAGTGTTTTTGTGGTGTACTACTGAATTAATGCAGTTTGTATTTTCACTCTGCTCTTCCTTAAAGGTCTCAAGTTTCAATGAACTGGTGGGCAGCTTAGAGCTCTGACACACTCCTTGTCCTCAGTCATCCTTAGGTACTGTTTGGAAGGGCTGGGTGGTAGCTAACATCCCTTCTAGTCCCTGATGACACAGGCTCAGACATTAGAGCTGCATCAGAGCAGGCAATGAAATGACAACGTACTCACACCGCACATTTTAAATGGCAGCACGATTCAAGTAGAACTGTTCAATGCATTCATTATATGTTATGTTTGGAGAGTGCACTCGGGATCTAAAGGGACTGTCTGGCAGCTCAGCTTCACTCCAGCCTCAGCATGACTAATGAAAATAAGGTGTATCTTCTATACTACAGTAGGCAGGACAAGTGAAACTGTGCCTCAAGACACAGCTGGCCTTCTCTGTGTTATTTTTTCCCTCTGTGCTGCTTTAGTCTTTTCATCCAGCTCCTTGTGGGCAGCAGGCTGTGTGTATGTGTTTCTCTACAGATAGCATTGTTCCCTGCCTTTGAAGCGCCTGCATGTTGTAGTTTGCTCTGTTCATCACTCCTCCCCGTGTAATAGAGGGGCGGATGCTTTCTAGATAAGGACTGGGAAATGGCTGAATGTATATGTCTATGAAACATAATAAAACAAAATGAAAGCTGGGACTGACCCTTGAAATTTCACTGCAAACATTTTTCTGCATGCAAGTGGCTTAGTCGACTTCAGAGAGGCTGCTACTGTTCATAAAGGATATCTGTGTGGAAGAGACAGCAAGATGGACACTGTTTATTGTTATAATGTAAGTAGCTTGAGGCTGCTAGGAGATCATGATAAAGGATATCTAAGAAAGATAGCAAGTTCATGAAGTGTTTCATTTTAAAGCATGCAGAGAATTATTAGCAGAGCAGCTGTAGCTTTTTATATCATTTCGTAATGCACGTGATGTGGCATTTTGAAATTAAAACCCTCTTTGTGGCTAACTTTTTGTCACGTACATCATGGCTAAGAGTCCACCTTTTCCAGAGCGTTCTCCGACTGAGTCTGCACAAAGGCTCAGACACCTTTGAAGGGTAAGGACCTTTAAAGCACAAAACTGTTTTCCAAGAAGATTGAACTAACCAGCTCTAAGGAAGAAACAGTCTGTGTTTCTGCATCTCTGCAGCGGAAGAGCTGAGACATTCCCAGGCGTGGCCCTGGCAAAGTCCAGTGCCCATGTATTTCTGGAATGAATGCCAGCTGCCTCCATGTCTTCTTCACTCACACATTGCAATGCTGTATAGTCAAAGCCACCAGGACTTGCAGGGAGCTCCGCAAATGATCTCAGGGCAAAGTAATCTAGGACCTTTTGCTCCTAAAAAAAAGAGACCCCTGAAACTGGAATCGCATTACTAGAGGAGAAAAGAGCCTTTTGACTGAAGAACAGAACCTGCAAATCCTTTACACTTTCACTCCTCCAGGAACTCCTGGGCATTTCACCTCAGCCATTAATTCTTCCAAACACAATCACTGTACATTTAGAACTCATCCTCATAGTTTTAAACAAAAAGATGGGCACATGGAAGTACATAGCTGTAACATAACTTCTAGGTCACAGAAATAGTAAAGGACTCCTGCCGGTAGATTCAGCCACAAAACCTGCCTTCTTCCATCTGAGACATGAAATAGGTTCCAAATCATTGTGTGAACTTGGGAAAACCACTGAATCATTTCTTGTTTTAGTTTCCTCATCTCTGAATAAGGAAACCTTTTGCAGGGAGGGGCTTAGCTTAGAGATCCATGCAAAACACTTTCTACTCTGAAGGAAAATATGACGAGCATATGACAATGTTGTCATATACATGAAAAAAGCAGCACTAAGCCCAGCTCCCATATAGTAGGCTTGTAATAATCAGCCACTTCCACTGAAGATGCTAAAATCAATGATATCTTCACACATACAGAAAGGCCCTTTTGAGGCTCAGCCACCAAATATGACCTTGTAAAAACATGGCATTCCTATGAAAAACAAGTTTGGACACTGATAAGCACTGCTGGAAAATTACACTTGATCAGGCAGACCGAGAAGCATTAGATTGTTAATCTCTTATCCCTTCAAAGATCTTGTCCACTTGGAAATGAAAATCCGCTCTTACAAAGGCAGGGAATCCATCTTTTCAGTGGATTAACTGCTGGCTACCTAATGTCTTTTGTTCATATGCCAAAGCCTGTGCAGGATAGTGCCCTCTCTTCTCCCTCCCAAAATACTGCTAGAGTTAAAGCGAGCTACTGGTTCCTGAGAGCTTCTACTGCCCGTAGGCCATCCTGTCTGAGCCACCTGTGAAACCAGTCATTTTACCTTCTTCTATACTTCCTGCAGCAGAAGGCAGGTTCATACAGGCTCCCCTGGTCTGCCCCTGCATATCTCTCTCTCCTCCTTCAACTGCAGTAATACCTTCGCCTCATATTTTTGTTTGGCTGGGCTACAAATCAGCACGCACCCTGCCCAGGACTGCAGGGTGGGGGTCCAAGCACTGCCATCACAGTGGTCCCTATTCCGGTGTTTACCTGTGTAGTTCAGGGACACCGTCTGACCCTCCCCTCCCCTCTCCTAGGCTCATTCCAATCCCCACCCACCTGCACCTTAATGTAATATCTGGCATTTAGATTTGAGTGACTTCTGAAGTAAATGGGTCAGGTTATTTAGCATAGGCTGCTGGGTTGCAATTGCAGTTCTTCGCATGCTGAGTCACCCTGGCAGCAGATGTCATCTGCTTCTCATTTGAGGGAGAGGCACACAGTGAATTAAAAATGCAATGTGCACTGCTAAAATCTTATACAGCTGTATTCAGCAGGGATGAGTGGGAGTAACAAGACAGTCAAATTACAGGGGGGTTCTACTATGAAGGCAGAAATTCAGGGGAAAAGCTTTTGTACAAGTGCTTACTCCAGTTCTCTATGTGTGCTTCAGTGAACTGGCTAAATATAGAACACCCAAACCATTGGAAAAGCAAAGGAAATGGAGACCCAGGAAAAATAAGCCACTGATGGTGGTGCAGGAAATACTTCTGAATGAAACCATTTCCGCTGTAGCCTTTGTAATGTTCTCAGAAGACCACAGTTGTAAAAAATGAGTCATTCCTGGGCTTGAGTGTAACATTGGCTTGACATTGTTGACAAGGGATTGCAAGGGATCTGTGTGGCAGTAGGGTAAACTGTGTTTGTTTTTACAGACATGTATTAAAAAACACATCACTAGAAAATCCAAGCAACAGCCACAGAAGACCAAAGACTTTCCATAGGAGACAGAGAGCCTAATTCACTGAGAGCCAGTGACCCCAGCTGCTCTCAGAGCTAAGAACGTCCCTCGCTGTCAAGACCTGACCCAGAAGAAAGGAAATCAGGGCTTTTCATTATTTCGGCACAACAGACTTCAACAGCTGGAACCAGGGTTAATGAATTGCAAGTCAACTTCCAGAGGCACAAAACGCATCAGCCTTCCCTCAGAATCAGGCACATTTGTGTCCCTGAAAATCTATCAAAACTGTTGCAAAAACAAGGTCATTTGTATGTGGCTCAAGCTGCTGAAGTGGAAGAGACACCCTGAGTAAGCGTAGGTCAAATGGGGTTAAGCTTGCTTTCTTCAAAGAGTTATCTGGAAAGGATTATGAATCCAGCAGCAGCACTTGCCATCAAATGTGCTCAAACATCTCAGTTGAACTCATGGTATCTTCCAGCAAAAAGCTTGCGTTTTGCTCCTCTAAATGCATTTGTTCTTGTAAGTGTTTATGGCACTTACTGGCACTTGACATTGGAAAAAATCCACACTTCTAGACTTGTATTTGTTGAAAGAGGGAAGTTTTTACTGAAACATTTGCCTTTTTTTCACAGAAAAGAAATCAATAGTTTTCTACTGGATTGAAACTTCTGTAAGTGCAGCCTGTTGGCTGACTAGCTGGGTTCATGGTTACAACCCTGTTTCACTCTTCCTACATGGCACTGCAAGTTCTGAAAGCAAAAGTTTTTTAACCTTAAAACAGTCTTGGTTGTAACTGTAAAAATTCTGCCTCATTCCCTGCCCCTTTAAATCACCTTCAGCCCAGTATCTCACTCCAATTTACATCAACAGGATTTCAGGAGAGGGAGGCCGAGCACTGTTTTGTCTTTTATGACCTTTAAGATGAAGATTTTAAATGTTTTTATAAGATGAAAGAAAAAGATTTGTAGGGCTAACTAGGGGATATGGAATGCTTAGTTCCAATGAACAAGATTTGAGGCAGTAATTTCTCAGAAGGTGGCTGGGAAATGCCCTCCATGGGATGCAGAAAGCCCCCCACGTCCCAGAGACTCACACGGGTGAGGTTTGTACAGCTTTGTACAGCTCCGTCTTCCCACAGCCCACCTCTATGCCAACACAGCTCCTGCAGGAGCCAAGCTTTCAGGGCTTCCCACACGCTGTAGGAAGCAAATTTCACACAGTGGAACTGCAAAGCACTTCACATCATACCATGAGCTTTGGATAATTCTAATTTTGTGGGTTTTTTCTACTGAGATCTATTAATTAGGACATTTGACTAGACGGAAGAAAAAAATCTTAGGAAAATAGACTCCAGGGAATTATCTCATCTTAGTTGGGCAAAAGAGCAAATTAGCTCATGGATGACTTCTGTCTTCTTTTCCAATGATATTTGCTCTTTCAGGCTTGGGAGCCTGTTTCATGTTTACTAAAATAAAAGCTATAATATCACTGAAATCAAAGTCCTTGGAGGTAATTTAAGAAGGTGTGCAACAGTTTTCTTCTTCAAATAGTGATGGATTACATGGTCCAGCCTGTGAAATTTCTCTGGACAGAATGGCACAGCCTGCAAACTTGCCCCAAATTTCCAGCATTTTATTCTGCCAAGGGCAGGACACAAGATTGGCTGCAGTGCCCTTCTCCTGCCAGAAGGCTGTAGTTGCTGTCACCTTCATGGTCTGGGCAGAGCGCTGGAATAGAGTCCCTTGCTCCAAAGTGATCCTAAGTCAAACCTGGTGCAGCAGATGGGAGGTTTTCTCATCCAGCATTTTGATTTGAGGCCCATTCTGAATACAAAGGCTTTTCTTTAAAATATGATGCTTGAATTTAGTAATGAGCAGCACACGTTAAAAATGACTAGGCCAGTTTCCAATACACTCCCTCCCAGTGAGATATACTGCATGCAGTGGTGTTATATAGCTTGATTACTGTAGCACAGATGAGTCCCATGACACTATCTGTATTATCAGGGAAGTGCCCAGGAAACAAATCCTTGAACCATATTCAGTCCTGGTGTGAGCACCTGCATCTTCATTTTCTTTTGATTATTTCTTTTTCAGCTCAGACTAGAAGCCTAATCAGAAGTCCCTGTCTTGACTGCTTATATAACAACTTTCTCCACTCCCCCTCTCCTTCTGTAGGCTTTACTTTCAGAAAAAAAGAAGATGCAAATATTATTCTAAAAATGCAAGTTGCCTAAGCCTTGCTACCTGTTAGGGGATATGGGGCAGTAGGAGACTGCAGGTTGAGCAATCAGGGCAAGTATAGAGGATCTAAAGACATGTAAGTTCTGTCTGATGGCACTGTCTCTTTGGGCATAGTTAAATCAACATACAATGTGTTTGGCACATTACTTGTTTCAATTTTGTCTTCTCTTTATTGCTATCTGGACTCAGTGCCTCTATGCATATGACTGTTTTTAAACAGCCAGTGGGTGATTTTCCACATTCTTTCAGCTCTGGAGGTTAGATCACTGAAGCTGTTTTCCTTGGATGGGTTTAATGCATATGGACTGTTGACTACCTTCTTGATCTGGTTTCCTGCCAGTGTGAACATTTTTGTCAAGAGAGTTCCCTCCTGCAGTGGTGGAAGCGTAGGTGAGTGCTGAGAGGTGGCTAATTAAGTGTCTTTTGTGAAGTAACCTGAGGTGTCAAGGAAAAGAAATTCAGGCTACTCTGAAAACAGCCTGCACTGTCAGTAGCAAACATGAGGCAAGCTGCAAGCTCAGATGTATGCTTTCCTGTGAGAGGGCTTGGTAAGAACACAGAAATTCAGTCAGTGAGGAGACGAGAAAGCCCTTGGTGCTGGGGAAGTTTATACAATGTGGCTCAATCACTCTTGCTTGCTGCTGTTAGAGATACAGAGCTTACAGTTTTGCAAGAGTCCTAGGAGATTACGTGGTTCTCAAGAAACTAAAACATCCAGTAAAAGTAAATTGGCCCTAACTACTGCGTACAGAGAGAGTGCTTCCTTCTCTTCCCTCTTCTCTCCATCTCACAAAACCAACATGGCCAAATTTATGATTTGTAGTGAGAGGCCCTAGTTTAAATTTAGAGCCAGAGGAAGCCATTTAAACCTTCAGCACAAGAAAAACTGGCTAACACAGTCATCATGGGTTTATAGGGAAGCACCAAAGCTAGCACATAAAGTATCCAGCGTTTCAAATAGCTCATTCACAAAATCTGTGTACTACATTCTGGAGGGAGTCAAATCCTGTTTGCCTTTTGGGAGTTGTCACACTGAAGCCAATTGGATTACTCATTTGTTTGAGGCAAGCAGGATTTAACCCTCCAAGAAACAAAATGGATTTGCTAAATGAAAAGGATTAGTTTTTTCTAGATAATGCTGTGTTTAAAAAAAAAAAAAAAAAAAAAAAAAAGACAAAAGGCATCTCTCCTCCCTCTCTTTTTTTGGTGCAATGTGAAGCAAGAAGCTGAACAGGACTCTTCTGTGCCCTATGCATCTTTATTTTAGTTGTCAGCATCTTTGCCTTGCCATGTTTAAATCAGCATGTTAATGCTAATGGATGCTTTTTAGTATGCAGGTTATACCAGGCTAAATTGTTTCTGGAGGGTGGAGCCACTCTCTTGCTTTGGTGTTTGAGACAGGGAATATTGTTTGGTCTCAGATCCAGACTAATTTGTGGTGGATTTAAAGTTGGGCATAGTTTCTGGTTTGGCAGTGTTAAAGGCTGGTGAGCCAGCTTCAGGTTTTTGCCATTCTTGGGATGCGCTGATACTGGAAAATAGGCTGCCTATGGTGATGGCTCACAAGATAACATATCAAGTGTTTCACCCTTTCTTGAAAGTAAAATGAAGCTTACATTCAAGGTCTTAGTCTGGGTGAGCTCTGCGTTTGGATTTGTGCAGCACAGGAGGAACCTCTCTGGCGAAGTAGATAGTTAGGCAACAGGTCCTGTTGTACAGAAAGAAATTTCATCCCCTGAACTGGCATGCATGCGGGAGGAATGGTGCCCTTCAATGAATGGACAACTTCTGCTTGCTGGAGTTATAGAAATTGCAGCCACACTGCGCTACATCTCTCACCTTTTGTCACCCTTCCTGAACACCCAAGGCAAAAGTCACTGAGCAATCCCAGATTTCCATGCTCTTCCTGGAAGATGCACATACTTCAGGTACATCCTCTTTCATGGTCAGTGTATATTGGGCTTCTGCTCATGAGCTCTGCTGCAGTGGTGGCAGCCCCTAGTTTGAGAAGGTGGGCTCTGTACGAGCAGTAGAGACAGATCCAGTCCTTCCCCTCTCTGCTTCTACAGAAGCAGGGAGGGGCAGCCCCTCTAAGACAAACCTGGTGGGCAGGGTGATACCATCCAGGACCACATCCAGGCTGAAGGTAAGCAACAGATTAAGACAGTTTGCCTGGTAGTCTCCGTATTTATACCCTTACATGGCTCAGTAACCTTCCCATTTTTTGCTAGAGCTGTGTTCTGTCATGATCTTGCTCCTCTTAGCACTTACAGTCTGTTCTGAAACCTGAAACCCTGTGTGTAAACTTGGAGCAGCATCTGTGTCACATGTAATGAAAATTCTCGATGGGGTAGCAGTAAGTCCTTACAGCAATGTCAGACTTATGCTTCTTCACAAGACAGGGGGCAATATTCAAATGAATGAGATGAGAGTCTGGCAGAATTATAAGGACCTCTGCTTGGAAGATCCCTCACAGATACAGAAGTGCTTCTCTTCTGTCAATATATGTAACAGCAGTTTTGCAGGGAGGGGAACAGACTGTAGGCTTTCAGTATGAATGCTTCTGAATCTGATCAGTATGAACCTGTTACAGATTGTAATGCTATCTCTGAATTAGTTTTTATTCCTTCCCCAATTCAGAGACCCAACAGAGGAGTGGCATCACAGTGGATAGTCTCTTCAATCAATGATTAAAAGTTTTGGATGTTATGACAGTTCTTACCAAGGCCAAGATTCAATGCAGGAGGAGGCAGCATATATGGGGAAGAGATTTACATGCACATTAGCTCTCTACATAAATCTGTTTCCCTCCTGAAAAACAGCTGTGAGCTCCACAGACCCAGGATAGCTGTAAGACACAGAGGGTGAAAGATTTATTATTTCTTTTAACACTTTAGCAATGATGTTATTTATCTGCCAAATGACAGACCTCTTGGTGGCAAGGATTTCGTGTTCAACCAGACTGCCATTTGAAGTAGCCTGAAACGTTTGCAATCTGTTATGCAAATAAGAGGAGAGAAAAGTTTGCTCAGGAACAGCCGTAACCCATGAAGAGCAAAACAAAATCGACTCTGGCAAGGAGCTGCCCTTCTGAGTTCAGCTACTACAGCCTGCACAGCAGATTCATAACCTCTGTTTTCCCCTCCAGAAGGCCTCTGTTTCACCCATGCTGGTACCAAGGAGGAGCAGAAGGCATTAACTGAGAAGCAAGTGAGGTCAAAGATGGGTGTTCTGAATGAGCCGAATGATCAAACTGTGCTGCAAGCTAAACTCAGGTTAGCGTAACAGATCCCTCAGACTACACAACTTTCATGTTGTTCCTCAGGCAGCCAAAGCCTCTGTCTGTTCCTCAGCAACAGACAGGATTACTTATACCTCTGCTGTACTACTTATTTTTGTCCAGCTGCTGCAGAAAACATCTGCCCTGTGATGACAGTCCAGGTTGTCACGTCATCAGACAAGGTACTAAGAAAAGGCAGCTTTCCGCCCATGAATCTCTAAACACCTCAGAGATAGGTGAAGTTCAGTCAGGAGAAAAGCTCCCATCTTGTAATGATGAGTGTTATAGTGTTGGCTCATGGATTTTCCACCATTAGTGAGAGGAGGCAGCGGGAAAGGTTTGTCCTTTCTTCAGAGGAACAAGGAAAGCACTGTGTGTGAGGGGATGCAGCAGCTGGTGAGAGCGAGAACAGAGGCTCTGTAAAACATGGGAGATGCTCTGCTCTGCTGGATGCTGTACCCAGTCCTCAGACAGCTCCATGAGGAAAGAGCTGTGCCCACCCACAGCCAGCATTGAAGGTGCTACTGGGACAGGCTGTTGCGCAGCTGAGCACTGACCATCCCTGCAGCCTGGGCAGGGCTCAGGCATTTGTCTCTGCGGGTTTTCCCTTCTTGGCTGTGCTTCCCTGAGGCACAGAGGCACCAGCCACTGTACAGGCAAAGCCCTCTTCAAGATTGGCCTCATCTACATTCAAAGACAGACATGGATGATGCTGCCTGGGGATTGCATTAAACTGTTTACTTGTTCTTCTAATCTATACACTTGCCAAGGTATCTTCGAATGTAGCAGAAAGGCCTGTTAGTCTTGGACCTTAATAGTGTCCTCAGCTCCTGTAAATTACAGGAAGGGTGAGCGACACAGAGTGTGCATTATCTTCTAAAGAGGCTTTTTATTATTGCAGTGCCAAGCTAGGGGAGAACATGAAAAGAGCAAAGCAGGCAGTGACTATTATTTGAGTTGTTGTGCTGTTCAAGGCTTGAAAAGGGTTGCCAAGGTGAGCCATTGTCAAATGACCCCTGCTTTCAGTGAGGCTGGGTGGATATTCCCTAGTATAGGTCTGCTGGGCGGAATCCGTCCCTAACTCTTTGAGAACAGGGCCGCTGTGAAGAGTGCAGCTGTGAAGATGCAGCTTTTTTCTGCATGGGAATATCAAGCCAGGAGTAGCTTAAAAAAAAATAGGTCAGAGTATTTCTATTTTAAGTACTTGTCAAGAAATAAAGAGGTGCATCTTGGTTTTTCCGATTTGCATTTCAACATTTGTGAGGTGTGTCAGTGTGATGGTGCCAGAGCTGAACTGGCAACCCCAACTGCAGGGTACCCTCTACGGGGTGAGGCTGCCCAGGGCCGCACTGCCATGCTGCCCGCAGCCTGGCTGCTCATGGGTTCCCGTGCCCGGAGCTCCCGTTTCCTGGGGAGTAAGGGTACACTTAGGAAAATGTTTGCAATAGGTAAGAAATGCTCTTGCAGTTTTTGCTTTGTTGATGCTAAATATCTGCCAGGCTGCTCTGGAATAAAATAAAGCACAGTATCAGATCAAATTCACTAATAGCAAAATCCTATTAATTAAAATCCTCTGCATTTTCTCGCCACACAAAGGCTAGTCATGGGATCCTGGGTAACAGTAGTCTCATTCTGCAGAGCAATCTTATTTTACATTCTTGGGGCCAGACACTCAGTTGATGTAAGTAAGTATATCTCCAAGCTGTAGCTACCCTGATTTATACTAGCTGCAATGTTGACCCCCTGTTAATTGCACACATTACAATTCTCTGGAATTTCTCTTGCCACAGACTGCAATAAAAAAGCATTTTCTGGTGGTGAAAGGTCAGTAAACAGATCCGAGATGAAACAATCTCTTTCTGGTTATGGTTATGCTTTATGAATGATTTTGTACTTCCACAAATATAACATACGTGGTCTGCCTAGGAGTTTTGAGCAAAAATGCTTGTGCACAATGACTGCAAATAAAAAAATAAATTGTTTCCACTTCTAAGCACAATTGTTATTCCTGACTTTAAATCTGTCTATCTGCATGCAATTCATCCTCCTAGGAGCTGACGATGATTACTTGCCTATTTTCTTTTCTCATGGCTTGTAAGACCATCCCCAGGGCAATGCCTGTTAATTTCTAATTTAGCCTGGTATAACTAGCCCAGTTGTTCAGCAACCCTTAGACAGACAGAACTAGATTTCTGGACTTGCTTTTCCTCAAGTCAGGTGCAATCAGGCTGAAGGTGAAGAGCCTGTAATCATTTAAAAGCAATATCAATTTACAGGCCTGCGCCTGCATCTTCCTGGAGCTGGATGGTTTGGCAGGGGAAGACGTGTCCCTGGTGGCAGGGCAGGGGCAAACAGCCACTCCATCTTGCACAGAACAGCTCATCTTCCTAGCCTGATCTGCTCTAGTTTTTACAGAGCACTGTCATTGTTTCAACCTCGTCTGCTGTTCCCATGAGAAATGCTGAACCAACGATCTGGGGACCATAGACTTGTGTCTCCCCACAAGGGGCAGCAGCAGGACAAGCACCCTTGGCCCACCTGGTCTGGAGGGTTTGTCCTGAGGCCAGCCAGTGTGGGCCACCCTCCAGACTGCTTGTGAGGAGCTACGCAGCAGCCTGTGGCAGTGACAGGCAGTCCAGGAGGAGACCGCCAGCACACTCGAGCTGCTCTGAGCATTGGGATACTCCGTGCCTTTGGTGTGTCCTTTTTTCCTGCCAGGATGCTCCCTTCCATTTATGCCCCATTCTCCCATGCTATACCATTACAATGCTATTAATATCTATCTTGCGTTCCTTCCGCCCTTCTTGCCCACCCTGTTTAAGCACCAGTGCCTTTTTACACAGCTCAGAGCCTGCTCCAGACCTATGGAAGCCATGCATGCAAGTGCCTGTCAGGCAGCTTGCTCTGTGATAGTCTCAGGCTTTGGAGCAGGGTCTGTCATTTTACCTCACTGGAGGCTCTTCCTCTTACTCTGACCTTACCAGTGAGCATTTCCAGTAATCACCAAAAATTTCTTGTAATGCTACCAAGGGGGTGGCAGAAGTAGAACCTTTGTAAGGCGCACACACACATAATCATTAGTCTTCAAAAAGAAAAGAGAGATAAAATCAGCAGCAGACATTACTACTTAGGATTTCCTCCCTGGATTTCTAACTTGATGGTACGTAATGAAAGAGACTTTGTAAAACAGAAGGAAAATTATTAGATCCCTTAAGTTTTTGCATCTAAATTGATGCAGACACTATAAACAAGTATTAGTCTAAGAACATCTGCAATTGCTGAGCCACTTCAGATTTTACAAATCACAGAATCTACTCTGGATTTTCATCATAAATGTTAGCATTAATTTCTTACTAAACCTCCATCTAGTTGCATAAGGGAATAAAATTAATATTTTCTTTCCCCATTTGGGGTTTTAGTCCTTCCATCATGCTGCATGGAGGTATGACTTATTTGTCCTTGTAAGAACCCATAATTAAAATACAAATTGATTACACAATGTCTGACATAGCTGCAGACTTTATGCATTGCAAGTCAGTTTTGAACCTAGGGAGTATGACACAGCTGAGACTGCATATGGTTTAGTGTTAGATGGGAGGAATTTATGGAAGATACTTGGAAGCAGAAATCAGATTAAAAGAGAGAATTATTATTTTTTGCTTGCCTAAATATGAACATAAATAAGGCTGTACATAGATTTTCTGCATTAGTTGAGGAAAAGGATTATGAACACTTCCTCTAAGCCATGGCATTATTAAATGTTCACTTGACATGTGAAAAGCTTTATTCTGTGATTTAAAAAACAATGACATAGTTATTAGGCCAAACTGACCTGTATTGCTTTAAATGTTTGACACATGCATGGAAAATAATTAGAGCACAACTGAATATGGAGCATTCAATTGACATATGAATAGTTCTGAATTCCTTCTTTGGGGTGAAGTTTCAAAAAATACCACAGAGTGTAATCAATTTAACAGCAGGACTAACCCATCAATAGAGCACAGATAGTATTCATTCAGGCAGTGAAAACACGTTTGAATATGGAAACATATTTCAGCCTCAGGCTTCCAGGAAACACTTACATAGGATGGGGAGAAAATGGCTGTAAAATCTCAGCTACCTTGACGATCTTTTTATTAAGTGAGGAAGTAACCTGAATCTGTTTTGCCTGCAGATCTGCATTTACCTGTGTCATAAGAAATGACGGAAAGCCTTTGCTGGGAGTTATTAAAAAAAAATGTAGAGGATGAATTCAGTCCTTTTCCTGTCCAACACTTGCTGAGACTTTGTTAGCCAGCATTGTTCACATCTGCTTATAGGGAGCGCACCATAGGAGCATGTGATCCAGCTGTTGCTATGGCATCTAGTAGGATTTTAAGAGAACAACAGAAGAAACAGTGGCAAGAACCCCTCCAGCTGACACCTGAGTTAAAGGGACATTGCCAGAAATGATGAGTTGAACATACTTAACCTTTTTTTGTCAGATTTTTCTGAAGGAATTGAGTATTTAGCACTCCAGTGAGAATTAAGAGCACCTGGAGCCTCTGGGGGGAAAGGATAACAATACCAATAATACCATCACGTGCTTTCTTTTTAAATGCCTCCTTAATTTAGCGGAATGACATCTGCTTTAAACTGAGCTCTGAAAACATTCAGTAAGCCTAGCTCATCATCAATGCAAGAGGATAGATACCTAGTTCATTACAGAAACCAATGTGTAGGCAAGGACACAACAGCTAGCACCTTGAACCAACCTTTCCTTGTCTCCCCTTTTTCCTGCCAGACTACAGATAATAGAAAGACATCAAAACCTTGTTCCCCAGATAGTTCCCAAAGCAATACCACTCGCCCTAATGCCCTGCTGCTGCATAATGCCTATCAGAAAAACAGACATACAGGATGAGGTACACACAAAAATCTGTTTTGGGGACTGTTTTTTCATCTTCTTCTTCATACAGAGGTTTTCCAAGAGCTGTCAACTAATAAGCAATGAAATTCCGACATGTGTTTGTTTGGCTGAGCACAATACTCAGCCTTTTGTAAGCCAGCCAGCAATTTGGAGCCTGCAAAGCCTCAGGAGACTGGGCTTTCCCCTCATTTCTGCTGGTACTTCCCTTCAGTGGGTCAGTCAGAAATACTGGGCTTACTGTTCTGGCTCTGTTGCATGCTTGTGGCCAGACAGGCTCAGCCTGTGATAATCAGTTTTGTGAAAGTGAAAACAATGTACTACGCATGAAGCATCCCTTGCTCTGGGCCCTGGAAGACATCCATGGATAAGAGAGCACCTATTTGAGATGATGTTATATTTGGTCATGAAGTGGCTGTGAAGCAGCTGTTCTTGCTCCTGGGGAAGTTTTCTGTTTCTGCCATCCCACCCTTGAAGTCTCAGGGCTACTCTCTCTGCCTGGGCATTAGCTTATAGACACCCAATATGGTCTGAGGTGGAGGGACTCTGAGGCAAAAGCCCAACAGAGGCCAGAGCGATAGGCACCCAGGGGGCTTGGTCTGCCATGTTGCTCTACCCACCTACCCAGGGGAGGCTATAAATCTCCCCAAGAAATGCCTGTCCTTCCCCTCTGCCATGGTGTGGCTGTGGGTGACTGTAGTAGCATCCAGGAGAGCCTACAGAATTTGCCTGTGCACGGTGTCCTGGCCGGTTCTTGGGAACCAGTATACCGAGGGGTGCCAGTGTCCCCCCAGCTGGGAAGAGCTGAGGTTGGGGCTTTCACCTAGTTGAGGATGAAGCTGCAAGTGAGTCTGATTTTGTCCTTATGCTTCCTCCATTTCTAGCATTAGCTTTGATGATGATAACCTCTGAGAGCCACCACCATGTCCACTGTGTAGCTGCAGAACTACTGTGTGCTCCTTGCAAAGGCAGAGGACCAGACATGATGATGCTAACAAGAGAACACTGTGCTGAATGAAAATGATCGAGGAATCTGCTTTCGTGACTTGAACACAAATAGTTTGCTCTGCCAAAGCTAGGAGAGGGCTTAAAAACGTATTTCTTCTCCCTGGTTCCTTTTGAATATTATAGACTTCATGAATTAATCAGGAGAATACTTGGTGTAGTAGGTGGAGATATGAGAGGCTGTTTATGTTCAGCAGGAACACAAAATGCTTTGTAAAACTAATCTATAGAACAAAGACTCGCAAGAATTGTATGCAGTTTAATAGCTCACTTATACAACTCAATGATAAAATATGCATAATCCAATATTACATGGCTTTTCTTCCCCTGACAGAATATGAATAATTTAAGATTTTTTTTTGCAACCATCCACCTCTTGCCATGACCCAGTCAAATATTATCATCCTAGAATGTATTACCCTGCAAAGCAAACCAGGAGACATCTCACTCTGCACAAGCAGTCCTGGTACGCACATGCAACAGAACAGCAGGGCTGGGTTAAGAGCTTGGATAAGAAGAAGTGGCTCTCATATGCTTCCAAGATATTTCTCATACTTGGCCTCTGAAAGTTCATCTGCTAATTCCACAGTAGAGGAAGGCTGTAGCTTTTAGTAACACAGAAAGAGGCACTTCATGGCAACACTCCTCAGTTCAGGAGCACCAACAAGCCAGCTTATCAAAATGCTGATAAAGAAGCAACAAAAAGAAGTTTGGGAACTTCTGCTGAAAGGCCGTTCAGCGCTGGTGAAGGGAGTGAGCGGACAGCAGGAAACGCTGCAGTTAGTGAGGCTGCTGCCTAGGTCATGTCTGCCCCTCGCTCTGCCCCTAACCATTCAACCTCTTTTCCACTGTGTCTGGCACTAAACCTTTGTTTGCAAGCTTCTTCCTGTTGATTCCCAGAGAATATTAATGGCTGTCATTTTCCTTGCTTTGATTAATTTTGGTTGTCTAGGGCAAAATCATGGCCTTCCTTCAGAAAGGGAGACCTTTGCCAGGGACACTATTGGAGGTGGGAATTTGTCCCTGATATTCAGTTCTTGTCTCCCTTTTTTATACAGAAGCTACTTAATTGCACTCTCTATTGGCATCACAGGTGACTATTTCCAGTCCATTTTTTTCATTTATTTATGTATTTTTGCATCATTGCCTCAGCTTTCTTTGCGTAAAACTTTCAACAAACAGAAGTGCTTTTCAATAGAAAAAGCTATTTAAGCCACGAGAATTTTCTCTGCCTTCTGCTTCTGTGCATCCCTGGGATTTCTCCTTCTCTTCCCACATCCTCTACATGTTTATATTTGCCTTTCTGTGCTTCTGCTGCTTAGCCTGTGTACCAGTGTGATCTCACCTCTGCTACAGTTCTTAGTCATTTCCTCCTGTCCCTTGCAATCCCATTTCCCTTAATTCCCTAGCTGCCAGCTCTCTATATCCTTGGATATGCAGTAGGCTCCTATTGCCATTTCCACATACACAGTGGGAGGTTACAAATATATATATAGATCCAATCAGCTCTTGAGTCACTGTTCAGCTGCAGAGATCTCTGTCTCTCATTATTCCAATGGGCATGTGGAATAGAAACCTATTGACATGGGAGAATATGAAAGTCTAGATTGGCATGAGCAAACTACTCAAAGGTGATGCCATGCATGCCCTGTATGTCCCCCAATGTACTGTCATGTCTATTTTAAATTCCTCCTCATTTGGAGACCAAGGACACTACTTTCAATGAACAATTTGCTTGGAAAATATCCCTTGTAGTCTTGGTGGTTTAGTGAACATTGCTCGGTTACCCTAAATTATTTTCTTAGTTACTTTTTTATTAAGATGCCCAGAGTGTCTTGAGTATGAGGTAGGTTCCCAGGAATTAAGGATTAACGGCACCAGGGTTTCCCTGGAGATTTCAGAACACAAAAGGGCAAATTGCTGGTGTACAGAAGACAAACTCCTGTTACAGCAACGTGTTCACAGCTGTTATGAAGGGAGGCAAAGCCTTGCAAAGTGAGGTCAATAAACCAGATGGTAAATCAAGTTTATGAAAGTCGTGACTGGTAGGACTACATGAAAATGTTATCTGGGAAATACATGACAGCCATGGATGAAATAACTTTTGTCTCAGGAAGGCAGGTGGGAGCAGATTGATTTAATCTGTTGAGAAGCAGGGAAGAAACACTGAATATCGATACTTTTGAAACTGCCTATGGACTAAATGACAGTGAGAATCAGAGGCAAAGCAATGTGTAGTGGCAACACACAAAAGGCTCTGTTCAAAAGTTCTTATGTGGCATAAATGGAAATGAAGTTTTGCAAAGAGGCTTGTTCTGGAGAATCCCACTCTTTCTTTTCTGTGTTTTATACTTTCTAGAGCTCATAGTGTGTTTTGTTTGCTAAATGTGCCTACCCATTGCCCAGTGAGAAGCAGTATTTTTTTTTCAATACAGAGTGCAGGTGATATTAAGAAAGGATTCTGAGCATGATGGCGGGGAAGTTAAATTTGTTGAATCTTTGTACCAACTTTCACATATGGCTTTCAGAATTAGCTCCAGTGAACATATACTTCTGTTTGGAAACTAAATTTCAGTTAGTTCAATTTACAATAAGTAACAGTTAAAAAGATAAATAATAGTTAGTAAGTCCAATTATTCTCTTTATAAATACTCTAAACATGCCTGAAATCTGGTAACTAAATGTGATGATTTACTTGAAAAGTAAGTGGGCAGCTGGCTGGTTTATCAGAAACAAATGATCCTTCCCCAGTACTGCTAACTTCCTCTGAAAGCTGTAACTGTTGCTGTTTTGCAGTGAGATATTCTGAATACAAAGAACCAAGTGTTAAATGGCAGTGTTCCAAGCACACATGGTAGCGGCTTTGTTATGACCTAACTACACACTATGTGAGGCAGTGTTTTTAAGGAGCAGTAATGAATTTTATTAGACCAATATAATTGGAAAACCAGGCAAGTTTCCTTCAAGTCTAGAACAAAAGCAGTTGCCCTCAAAGCTAAACACAGGTTGAGAACAATTGCTGTGAATTTAATTTTCAAACCTCTGTACGATTCTTTGTTTGAATTTGCCTTAAGATTTGCAGCTCCCCAATAGAGAATTAATTTAAGCTCCAACTTTGAGTGTCCACCTGATTTTGCATGCAACTCTTTTGCTGCCTGGCAGCTGTTTTAATCTGCAAGCATTAATAGTACATGTGTTTCATAAAAAACATTTATTGTACAGCACTTAAGGTATAACACGTACTCAGCTGACACAAAAGTGCTGTGGTTCCAACCCCAAAGAACTCAGGCATCTTTAAAACTTATTCCTTACAGCCTATGGCTATGAGTAAACTCTCTTTGTTAGCTGGGTTTGAGTTCAGGCTTGTTCCCCAAGCTTTGCTATGAAAAGCTATAGAAATCTACAGAAACAAGACCAAACTGGAAGCAGCACAAATTAGAAGAGGAAAAGGAGAGATGTGCCAATGAGCTCTGTAACCTGTTTCTTCCCTGGAGGGTGCCTGAAGTGCACTACCATGGAGAGTTCACTACTGTGTAAATACAGAAATTTCAAAGACGTTGTGTTGCCCTCGGTTACTGG
>VYZV01002384.1:55128-102718 GCA_013401275.1 Pandion haliaetus | reverse complement strand
TTCCCTGCCTCTCCCGAGTCAAAGACTAAATCAGATTCAGCCAGAAGGTGGCCTAATTCGATTGCTTTTTTATTCAAGGTAGCACCACCTGGAGTCATTAACACTATGAATTATAGGAGTTCTCTCATGACAGAGCACTACAGTGCTTGATGAATGGGAGGAGGCAGAGCTGAGTGACTTTAGAAATCAAGACAGAAGGAATCAGAAGAGCATGGGAGACTTCTGGGGCTGCATCTCAGTGTTTTTTATGAAACAACATCATGTATTAAGAATAAGAGGGTGCCTTAGACAACAGAAAACTTCAGCATGGATAGTGTTTATGCTTTATGGGCTCAGCGTGAAGTTTTAGTCTCTAAATGTGTCTTCATTTTCAAAACAGAGGGGGAAAAAAGGGAGAGGTTTCTCAGATACATGATATTTTTAATACCAAACAACACTGCTATATGAATATCTTAACAAAATACCTGGGCAACACATAGTTCCTGGCTCCTCATTCCTTTGAGAAAGTTCCAGTATGACACAGGAACAGAGAAGACAGAGACAGTGTCTTTGCCTGCTATTGCTGCTCTTCAGAGGTATGGAAGCACTAAGACGTTACACAGGAAACCTCTCAGCAGGGACTGGTGATGTGGCGTGGCCAACTTTAACCACTTTTGCATGGTCTGATTTAGAAAGACCCTGGAGTTCAACATCATATGAAAATAAGGCCTTGTTCTGATGCATCTACAGATGCACCCAGAAATCAAGCCACTATTCAAAATCATCCTTGCCAGGAGCTTTACTCACAAAGAGCTTAAGCAAAGCACAGCTGTCAGAAGTCTGACATCTGACAGATGTGCAAGTTAGCCACTCCATGTATGAAGCAGGTGTAAACTAGAAAATTGAGGTAGATACAGGACAGCATCAAGAAGAAAGAGAAAGGCACAAATGTCTCTGAGGATGGAGTGGAAAATACCTAGCAGGTTACTTTAAGTGGTTTTTTTTTATTAGAAAGCCAACACAGCTATAGACCAGGGAACTGAAATTCCATACACAGGATATTATTTGCATAAGTGAAGTTTCCAAACGATGGAAGTATGGGAACTTTTTTAAGATTCACAAGAACTGTGTGACCCTGCCGCACATTCCATCATGTGGCAGATGATCATCTATCATCCCAGGCAAGAAGAGAGTTCTGTTTTTCGCAGTGTGGGAGCAGTTGATTTGGATGTCTGGGGAAAAAAATTACATAACGCTTGGGAAGCAGTTTCACCATGAAGTTAACTTTCTTTCACAGAACACTAATGGTCATGGAGATGATACTGAAGGCCAAACTGTGCAGCCTGTCTGTATCAGGACACAGTGGTGGGATAAAGAACGAGCCCAGAAATGGATTTTGAGAAAAAATGAGGCATTTTTTACATGACCAGGCTTCCCATACAGTAAATTATGTCCTTGTTTTGAAAACTGGTTTTAAAGAAAATGGTTCACATTAGCTCTTTCGGTATTTTTCTTTTGATTCCATTTCCCTTTGTGCTGCCACTGCTAAACTTTATATAGTTTGAAATAAATATTAGTTCCACTGTGTTTGCCAAAGGTATTACAAAGCACAGAAGGGTTGTCATGGAGACAGAAATTCTTAAGTGAAGCAATTGAATCCCTGAAATATTTAAGCAATGCTTACTCTGCAGGACAAACATGAAGTAGAATATTTGTAACAAGAAGCCAGGTTGGAACTTCTCATGTTGAAATTGAAAAAGAAAATAAACCAAAACCCATCTGAGGAAATAAAACCAAGTGGCTGCTAGATGTGTTTAAATGAGAAAAAAATGTGCACAGCCACTTTCATGTCTACACAAGGACATGTCAACTCATCACAGAAAAAGAAACAAGCATGGCTGAAGTGGTGCGACGTGTCTTTTCTGATGAGAAAAGCAGGTTTCTCCAGGTGGTTCAAACCATGAAGAAGAATGAACTGTATGTTCATGTTGTCTGCCATTTCTTTTTGAGTAACTGCTTAACCCCCTGAGTTGATGCAGTGAGTCGGTGATACGCAAAGGCATAGGTGCCTTGTGAGAGGACACTAAAGATGTAGGTCACACCTACAGAAATATAATCCTACCTGGTGTTGTTTTAATACCAAATCTTCTCAGACCTGAAATAATACAAGGGGCAGCTGCCAAAGGCAGTCTGTTGATTGCCTTTTCCATCACACTTAATTAAGCTAGCTTTGACCTGGTAATTACATCTACAAGCAAAAGGGTTGTGTTTTGTGGGACAAAAACTGGATAGCTGAACTGAAAGTGTGCCCACCAAACTGTCTGTGTCCAGCACTTCTGGGAGGTATTAGGAGATGAATTTTGACCAGCTTTCCAGTCTTTCCCATTACTCCTGGCCCTTATTGCTCCTCTCTGACAGGTTTCTTTTTCTCCTCTTTTTGTATCATCTAGTCGTTTCTTCTCTGCACTTTGCACTAAGCAGCAAGGGCAGAATAACAAGGAGTCAGAGGAAAGGAGCAAAACACTGGCTGAAAAGAAGAAAGCAGAAATGGAAATCTGAACAGATGTCTCAAGCAAAACTCCCATGGACCTTCACTGGGATATCTGCCCAAGTAAGGGAGCATGGGGAGGGCAGGAAACGGCCTAGAGAGATCTTTAAAATATTGCAGAGCTTGTAGTTAATTCAGATCAAATGTTCCTGGGGACAGTTTGTGGTAATGAGGAGAATGTACTGAAGGTGTAGGAGGGACACATAGTTTTTTCAATATCACTGCTTTCCCAGGCTCTCCCGAGTTACCGCTTTGAGAGATATATGTTTTAACTCTCAGGAGAATACCGACTGGAAAATGAAAAGGTTCAGTGTGAGACAATTTATGACAGGCCAAATACCACAAATTTGTCCATTTGGCCTTATAATAAATCCCCCACTGATTAAAGCAGCTTCCTAAAGTTACTGATAAAGGAGCCTTGCATTCCCTGAAAACACTGAATAGTTAGAAGGCTGCAGCTCTGACAGCTAATATCCACAGCATGCATAACGCAAGCTCCTCGCCACTGCCGGTTGCTAATTGACAGAGAAAAGGAGATGGACAGTAAGCAAAGGTTCCTCATCTGATAACTGGCCTACCCGCCCATGAACCATTGATAGCTGTTTCCTGTCACCCAGTGCAGGGGAATATGGGACACTGAACTTGTCACATCTTGGCACCCCCACAGTAAATTTGTGTCCTCTCTTAATCCTGGCTTCCTGCTTTCTCTCTTTGTTTTCATGGCTCTGAATGTCTCAAACGTCGCCTCTCCATTTTTCCTTTCCCATTCCAGATGAAGGCTCCTCCAGGTCTCTCAAACAATGTCAAGGCTTTTTTAGCACCGGTGTTTACACCTCTCAGTAGCAACTTGCTCCTCCTCTCTTCTTCTTCACATGCCAAACTTCTACCTCTTCTTTATGCTTATTCTGCTTGACAATCTCTCTTTCACAAAGCATTTACAGCAATGCTACTCCCCCAAAACACATGAGTGTCTCAGCACTCATTCTGTTATTTTGCGGAAGGCTCTTAAAAGTTCAAAAAGTCAATGGTTATCTCATGCAGCTTAGGGTACTGATTGGCTTTTCATAGCACTGACCTCTGTATATGTGCAGATTAAATGCAAGGATCCACTTTCCAGAGTCATGCACAATGGGTCTTCAGGGGAACAAGTGAGCAATTACAGAGTGACTTCGCCAGTGTATCACTGTTATGGGGCCTTTGGGCTATTGAAGTAGTCCAGAGTAATCAGGGTACATTGTGTTTTGGGTACAAAGGCCTTCCTCTCCCATGCACTCCTGATGCTATTCCTGCACTTTGGCGGCTGCACAACAGACCAGCAGGATCACCCTGTTCACCATCAGCCTTTATTCCACAAGATTAGTCCAAGTAGTTGCTGTGAGGGTGCCAGACCTCTGTCCTTGGGACGTGTAGCCCACACAAGCCACTGCACTCAGAACCAGGGTCTGGATTTCACAACTCACATGAGTCTCTGCAGTCCTTGCCCAGCCTTAAAGTTGATGCAGCTTTTGACCAGGGTCACACTTTGACTGAGCTGGCCTTAGCACAAAGATGGCACTACTTTGTTACACAAATAATAAAAACTTGTCTTTAGTTACCAGGCCTAGACAACACATTCAGCTCCCACAAAGCACCCTCTTCTCTACACAAGCAAACACTGTAATTTTTGTGTTATGCTGATTCAGTAATGGATCATTTGGTAATCATTCATTAACTGAAACACTCATGTCCACCAGCAGCATAGTATGTCATCTCTGCACCTTCAGAAACCCTCAAGAGATGATTAAAAAGCCCCAAGCCCTCAGAAATGTCAGAGTCTGGGAATCCCTTTGTTTTAAATGAAGCTAAAGACCAATCTTTTCCCTGAAAGGCTCAGCCTGTTCTGAATGCCTGTTTAAATCGAATACAGATATGCTCTATTCTTTCTGCAGAGTTGTTTGCCTGCTCGGAGACAGAGAAAAGAATGTTGCAACATAAGTGCGTGCACATCTCCACATAAAACAAAGCCCACACCCAGGTCTGCAATCAGTTGGGTGTCCCATGGGATAAGAAGGTATTTTAACAATGCTGCAGCTTGTTGGAAGAGAAAGAAGGGGAGGAAGTGGAGAAGGCATGGGGGGGTAGAAGAAAGAGAACAGATTTTTCATTATAAGGATGACATTTACAAATACCATTCCCTTTGGGTGAGGTTACATTTAAGCTAGACAGCTCAGACAATATTAAAACTGAGATGAGGCTTTATTTCTGAAGTGCTTCTCTTCTGAGGAACCTGAAACACTTTCAGAGAAGCATGAATTAAGCCCCACAGCAGCAGCATGTATGAAGCAACGATTATTCCCCATTTAGTAGATGGGGTATAAAAATGCAAACAGGTCACGTGAGTGGTTCAAGGGCGTACAGGAAGTCTGTAGCACAGCACAGAAATAGAATCCAGACCTCTTGACTCCTAGACTTGTACTTTAACCACAAACTTATCCTTCTTCCCTTAAACATGCAAGAAGTTGAAAGCCACGCAGCATCAACAAGTCAAAGATCTGAGCGATGCTTGCCTTAGATTTTGTAAGTATATGCCTAAAATAGTATATGCATAGACAGGAGAAGATAATTACCTGGGGCATTACATAGTAAGTGTAGTATAAATGGCAAATTTGTTTTCTTTCTTGGTGTGCTGCTGAAGTAGGACTCCCTGAGTTCATTCTTGTTCCCAGCTGGGAAAGGATTTCAGGAAATGGAGTTGGGAGAGGACAGTTAGTGAATGTTGTTGACCTGGACCTTTCTTATTTCAATCAATGAGATATTTACAAGAAAAATAAATAAATATGCTTAAGTGTTTTGTGCTCTGATAAAGATGATGCTACAGGGAGAATGCAGTAGCAAATGATGAGCTTTTTTAGTAGTAAATGCTTCTACAGGGTTTAAAAAAAAGATGTTAAATTATAACAGAAAGAAACAAATAAGCCTTGAAAGATTGTTGCTTATTATTACGTTTGAAAGGAGGCAGCAAAGGCCACCCGTTTCCAAAGTGTAATTCTTCAGTGTGAAACAGGAAAGGCTACTCTGAAATGAAAAGTTGCTTGTGTTTTCAGTGGTTAATATTTAAAATTTGTCCTCTGGGTTCTATTCACTGACTTCAAGCATCATACAAAGGCAGCAATTTTAGACAAGTCTAACCTCCTTTCATGACTAAGGAAAAAAAATCCAGTCATGTTTTCCAGTGTTTGATCACTGTGCAGGTTTGTGTGACACTGACTATTTACTTTTGGTCTGAAACAAGGGCCTTCACAGAGACTGGTATGTGCTCTTTACTGAGATATCTTTGAACTCCAAGACACAGCTGCATCTCCAGTACTGTTAGTTTGGTCAGAAGACATTAGTCTCAAAACCGGGGAGAGACAGAAAACATTTGCTTCCCCTAAGTGGTTAGTCTTGCGTGCTCCAAGCACTCCAAGCAGTGCTCCAGCTCAGAAATATGCAGAAAAAAGCTAATTTCTGGGCAGGTCTTGGACCTGGAAGAACTGCTCTTCATACAGGGGTAAAGACAGACCTGCTTTTTGCCTCATTCCAAAGGAAAGGAGAGCTGCAGCCAGGCTGGCGTGGGAGTCCACTCTAAGCATATTGTCTGGATGCCAGCCTTCCTCCCCACACTGAAGCAGTTCCTGGTTTTGTCTCTACATGTATGCAACGAGACATGGACCAACAAATGTGAAGGGAAGAGAATCAGCACAAGACGAAGCTACCAGAGCAGCCACATCCATTAGACATCTCCCCAGAGCAGAATTGCCACCCTTCATTAAGCCATGGCCATTATTTGTTATTATTACTGAATTTATATGACTTCATTGGGGTTTTCCAGTTGTACAGGAACACAGTGTCTAAGGATTTGCTGGGGGATGGGTTAGATTCATTTTCAAATCAGAACTAAACTATGCTAGGCAGACAGGCAGTTGAGGACAATTTATATTAAGGAGAAAATGCACAGTCAGATATGTTCAGGTAGCAGCCAACAAAATGAAAACTCATGCATCACTGACTTCTGCAATTTTGTCCCTTTCCAAAGCCCCATACTGATACTACATTGTGTGATTTGAGGGCTGTACCCTAGTTCTGCTTATTCTGTGGGCTGCAGGTTAGGAAATATTGCCTTTCTGCTGCTCAGAGTCATTTGTATCTTCAAACTTGATGCTCATTATAGTCCTGCAAGCAGGTGAACCTCTAAGCTAGGATCCCTTCCAGTCTAACAGCAACATGAATTACTGGATTTACTAATGAGATGTTACAGGAAACTGATAGAGGTAATTTGTACAGAGAAGTAATCTGCCCAGATAAAATAAACATGGAGTTGAATCTTTCTACAAAACTCACTGCAAACCTGAAACAAGCTTCTTGTCATATGTTATCTGTTTCTAATTAAAGAAAATACAGTACAGGACAGGTTTTCTAAACAGTGTGTGTTTGTCTCTGTCTTATAGATAAAATTCTGTGGCTCCAAAATGGACTAGAATTTCGCAAATCTGAACTGATGATAAGAAAGAGACTAAAGACATACAAAGAATGGTCTATGTTCAGAGCATTAAAGGATAGATTCTTTGCTGTTGTGGTGCTGTGACTCAAATCACTAAGGTGCTGCAAAGCCAAAGGGACTCTCTTGCTGCATGGGTCTGCACTTGCACCAAGAGAACGATGATATTGTAGCGTGACACATCAGTATACTCAGAGGTAGCATCGAATAGCAAGAAAAGGTCACACTGTATCTGATTCAAAACTGGTAGAAAATAGTACCTTGAAGATCCCCGCTGTACTTGGCAAAGGAGGGCTGAGTAAGCACATGGAACACAACAGCACACTGACAAGCATTCATTCCTCTGTTAAAGTTATTGCTGTTGTTTGGTGTAGTACCAAAAAGACAGGAAGAACAGGGATAATTTCCTGTGGAATTTTTATTTTTCACCTTTGCAGCACAATCCCATTCTTTTTCAAGACATTTGATTAATTAACTTTGTAGGTAAAAGCCAGTGAATAATATTTCATTTATGCTTTGCAGATTTAATGATCATTTTAATCACATTAGTCATGCAGAAAAATCTTTCTTGGTGTTGCCATTGGGCAATCTTGTTTCCATACCGTTTCCAGAAGTTGCAGAATAGCTAAAATACACCTGCTACCTGTGATTATCTTGATGCGTCCTATTACTTGTATTGCAATCATGTCTAGCTGACCTGGCACAGATTGTCTTCCTCTGGGCTGGCCAGTTCTTGACGCAGAAACATCCTTGCCCAAAGGGTTGTGAGAAATGGAAGAAGAGAGAGCGAAGAAGACCACTGAGACTTTCAGGCCCAGCTCCTCAGGCTTTTCCTTACCATGAAATGACACAGCAGTGTTTTCCTCCGTTACTATGGCATTCTGCAAACAACTCCAGCACACTAGCTAGAAATTAAGTGGGCAAACCTCTGAAAGTTTGGCAGTTTGAACAAACATCTGTGAGGATCTGGCTGGACTTGGGGACAAGCTGTCCTTTGCAAAATAAACCACAGAAATTGGTAGAGACGTACCCTTTTTCTAAGGGCTTCTGCAGTGTCTAGAGGAAAAGGTATGAGGCAAATAAGATCTATATCCAGAAAAGGAGAGAGACAGGGGAGCAGCTGGGAAAAAAGTGTCCTATGGCAGGGAATCCTGTACAGTGCAGAAAGGTAGAAGGGATAAGAAAACAAAGAGATGAATGGAGGAGAGGTACTCTCTACCACAAAGAAGAGCAGGATGCAGTGCCTTATGTATCACGTGTGATCACAGTCATGAGCATCTTCCCAGCAAACCTCTTGGAAGACTTCCAGGCCTGTGGCCTTGGAGAAGGGCAGGTTCTCCTGAAAGATAATACCAGCTGCAAGAGAAGCAGGGACCACAGAGCTGTAAGCTGACGATACTAACGATCTGCAGCTTGGGCAAAATTGAGTTCATTTAGGAAACCACTGGGGGCAGAAAGAAGCAGAATGAACCTGCTAGGACATTAAATCATAAATAGCTGGAGTTGTCTGACTTTCCCAAGGCTACTCTTATTTTTATTCCTAAAGCTTCCTATCGCAGGTTATGTGAGCGTTTAACTCAGCCTCTTGGGTTGGGGTGGGCATTTTTTTTCTGAATAAGAACTACATACAATGACACATATATTGCTTCAGGTAGTGCCTCCCTTTCCAGGAAGAAGTGCTATTCAGAAGGGGCACCCAGTGATCACAGTGACAGTGGGGCTGTTGGCCAACCTCCTCTCCTGGGTGACTCAGTTGAATGCAGAAGAGTGTCAGATGCGTTGCGTCTGTGTGCTCCCATTTTGTGCTATTATGTACATATCCCAGTCTCAGCTGTGGCTGCAAGCAGGAATAACCCAAAATACAACAACAACAGCTGTTTTGTTGGACTTTATGGAACTGAAATGCAGGAGTACTGGAAATCTTCAAATAAAGCTTTTTCCCATAAAAGAAACTTCCAGATGCATGACCCCTGAGTGTTTGTAAACAAGCAATGTTTGGCTAGTAAGCTTGCCCTTTTGATGTCTGCCACTTGCCATTTGATTTATAATAAATATGTAATAACTTGCTGAATAGAACAGTAACTCAAGAGAACATTAATGCGTGATTTGGTGGTAAAAGGGTGTATAATTTCATTGGAGGGCCACCATCAACCTGACTGCATATTTTAGCAGGGTTTCCTTCCACGGATAGATTGTTCTTGAATAAAAAATTCTTAAACTGACAGCAGTCCTTACTAAAAACTTTCATGGGTTTGACAAACCAGTGAGCACATGCTATGACGCTTAAAACTATGTGTGATGTGTAGTATGTTAATTTTAGCAGACAGTCAAGGAACCTCCTTTTACGTGAAGTATTTCAAAGAAACCCAGGTCATTTGTTCCACAGGTGGCAGGATGCTGTGCGCAAATATTCTCCCTACATTTATGATCTTACAGTAAGGCGAAGAGACTTCAGCTACAAAAGATTCACAAAGCTTTACAAGTGCCGTATCTGCTCACTGTGATGTGTTACACACTTTCCAATGGCTACAGAAAAGGGGGCTTAGCATCTAAACCGCTCAAGATGGATGTCTAACGAGTTAAAAGCAACCACCACTAGAGATGGAAACCTATGGTCAGTCTGCTGCTCTACTTGGGTACTCTTGCCTTTAGAAAGATTTTCCTAATGCTGAAGTCTCACTTGCTGCAGTGCAATCCCATCACTACTTGCCTTGCCTATGACAGACATGGATGACACATGATTTCCTTCCTCTTTGCAGCAGCCTTTTTTATATTCAACGACTGCTATTCTCCACTCAGTCCCCTCTTCTCTGAGTGAACACACCGCCTTCAATCCTTTCCAGACTTCTGACTGATCTTACTGCACTCCTCTCACCTTCCAGTTGGGCACAGCTTTCTGTCTACACCATGCCCCAACCACCACTTGTTACTCTAGCTAAAGCACTACTGATGTGGAACCAAGCTGAAGGATGACTTCACATAACTTTCAATCCAGTCTCCCAGTTTGTGCAGTGTGGTGTTTGCCTTTTTCATGATATTAATGATTTGTGTTTAGCCAGTGATCCATGAATGGGTCCTCACAGATATTTTTTTTTTTTTCTGCAGAGCTGCTATCTCACCTGTTGTTCCTCACTGCATACTTGTGCTGCAGACTGCTCCTGCATGGCTAGTGAACCTTGTACTTTACAGTTTTTGTGTAAGACCAGTTCTACAGTTTGTTCAGTTTTTATGGTTTGAATCCTATCTCCCAACATGTCTGCAGCCCCTCCCACCCAGGGCTGTGTGGAGATTTGAAAAGTAGGCTCTATTCATCATCCAAGTTATTAATGAAAGTAATGAACAGTGCCAGGCCAGACCAGACTCCTGGGGAACTCAGAACCGAGGAGCTCAGTTTATCTTTCTATTTTGACAGCAAATTGTGTGTAACTACTGAGCCTTGTTTCCAATCAGTTTGATACTCACTTTTCATCTGACCATATTTCTCTTCCTTGCTTATACAAAGCTCTGCCAAAAGCCTTACAAAAATCAAGACATATGGCATTTACTGCTGCTCCCTGTCAGCATGGTAAGGATTACTTCATCAAATGATGAAATTAGATGGTTTGACATGGTCTGTTCTTCAGAAAGCCATGTTTTTTTCCTCTAGGTACTTATGAATAATGGCTTGAGTAATTTTTCCAGTATTTTTGCAGGAACTGAAATAAGCTGATCTCTCTATAATGCTCTGACTCTTCTTTCTCCCTTTTTTAAAGAAAAGTATTACATCTGCCCTCTTCCCTTTGATATCTCACCTTTCTTGAAAGAACCACAAATGGTTCTGAAATTACATCAGGTAATTCTCCAAGTATTCTGAGCTATAATTCATCAAGCCCAGTTAATTTGAATATAGTTGGCTTCTTTATGCCCTTTCCAACCTGTTCTCTCCTTATCCTAGGTGCAGACCACACTGCTTTGCTGTGGTGTCAGTTGTGTTGGTTACCTGCCTGCAGCCGGCTCCTGAAGCCCCCAAGACAAAAACAGTACATGGCTTTCTCAGTAACATTTCCCCTTTCTGTTCAGTAATTAGCCATTTCCCCGGGATTTGTTTTACTCTGAGTGTACCTGCAGAAGTGTTTCTTGTTACCCTTTAGGGAATTTGCTCATGTTACCTCATTTTATGCTCTTGCTTTTGTGTTTCAATCCTATACGCTAGTGCCATGCTTGTATACTCATCCTCAGCAATTGTCTAGTTTCTTAATACCTATATTCTTTTTCTTAGCAGCCGTTTCCTCACATATGCCCAGAGCAGGATCTTCCCAATCAAATCTCTGAACATTTCAAAATATGCCTTCTTGAGGCCTATATCCTTTATTTTGCTTCTTCCTTCTCCTTCAATTTCCAAAGGAAGGCCATGGAAGCTGGAAGCAGTTAGCTCCTCTGAAAATAACTCTTTAACTGTGTTTTTATTATTTTGGTCACAAGGCCAGCATTTTAACTGCACAGCAAGAAGAGCTCTAGGCCTCCTGTTTCTTCAGCATTATTGCAGAGACATTTTCTGCCAGACTGCATTACAGTGCGGATGCCTCTCAAGCTTTCTTATCTGTGTGTGGTATCTGATGCAAGGTACACAGAGTGCTTTGTGAAAGTTTTCAAAAATTGGCAGCATCTCCAGCTGCTAAAGTCTCCTGTGCTTCTAGTCCCCTTCAGGAGAAAACAGTCTCATATCATCAGAGTTTTCACAAATGCTACAGAGACAGCTGATTATGTCACCCCCAGAAACATTTGGTCTTGCTGGGAAACATAGAACTGTCTCCATGGGCTTTTAGCTACACCTGTTAAAGTGCATTTAGCCAGGTATAAATCATCAATGCCAACAGCCCACAGTGTAGCACAACCATATCTTTCTGAAATTGTATTCCATTTGAACACATCTGCTAGCTAACAGCAAAGACAGCTTTGAAATTTCAGATGACAAGCTAGAGAAGACTTCTGCGTGTGCTCCGTGGTGACAGGGCACACTTAGAAGGCTTTAGGCCTTATGGTTTCAAGACCCAAACTTAGCATATTTTTGAAGTTCTGAACTGCTTGGATTAGAAACTGATCTCAAGCCTTTCAGCTGGTTCCTACACCTACGACATGTGAGATATGTCTGAATGTCATCAAAATTCAGCCCATGTCTGTCTTACTTGAACAATAGTGATGCTGACGGAACAACCACAAACGAAATAACAAATTGACAAGCTAATCTACATCCTTCCAGCATCACTTCCTAAAATGTGATGTAACCACATAAGCATACCACAGCCTATAGCTTACGTCTCATACAAAACCTAAGCACCTGCAAACATTAGGGAGTGTAGACCTAAAGTTAAAATTTACATTAACTAAAGAATACATAAATCTCTTGCCTTGCTTTCATGTTCTGTCCAGAATTAGGAGCAGGATTAGCTAGTTATTCCAAGAAAAAGCAAAAAAGCTTTACAAAATTTCTGACCAGGATGGAATATGGCGGAAGCCAAAATGTGGGGAGACAGTCTTCTCACATGATCTGCAGTCCAGGCTTACCAGCTTAACAGAATTCAGTAAGTCAAATAATGAGTTGGTATGAAATCCTGGCCCAATGAATTCCGTGACAAAACTTCCACTGAATTTTCTGGGGCCAGGATTTCAGTCTGGCCAAACTGTGTCCAAATGCTGACCTTTTTTAAAAAGCGGCAATTGTCATGCAGTGTTTTTTACATGACTATATTCATATTCAGACAAACTGGAATATTTTTGGGCGAGGAAATATACACGAGGTGACTTTGCTGTCGGGTCAAAATGGGCTCTGGAAGACACTGTCCCCACTGTAGGTGAAAGGATGGACAAAGGAATACTCTGCAGTGCAGGCAGTAGTCAAGTAGGGTGCTCTGTGGAGCTGCAGATTTTGGTATGAGAGACGACTCCCTGGATCCATCAGAGTTACGTTATTCTCAGCAAGATGCAATGAGCTCAAATGCTACTCAGCAACAGAAGAGGTTTCCCTGTTGTGCAGATTAACAGAGGCTGGTGCTGTTTGGAAGAGATGAGTATGAATTGGGTTTTCTGGAACTCTTAACATACCCAGCCATGGAACCTGGGCCCCAGATGGTTTGCTCTCTCCCAGCTGCTAAGCCCACGATCACTGCTCTCCTTCAGGGGACAGGACAATAACAGAGAGGCATTCCTAGCATAGGTGCAACCTGGGTCTTGACTGTGGAGCTGTTCCTTCTGCTTTGAAATCTATACTGCTGTCTTAAACTTAAAACAATGCTTTACCACTTCAGCTGATGACAGCTGAACAATACACTCCACCTTAGACTGCCTGTTCATGCCTGATTCGTGTACGGTGTGTGCTCTTCCCACTTCCTGCCGGTGGTTACAGCCAGGCTGCAGCAAGAACTCAAGTGCCTCTGTGCTGTCTCTTGCTCTCCACACCTTCGTAGGCTTCTGCCTGTCCAGAACTTATGTTGGATCTAGTCCTCTGATATTAGCTTGGGGTCAATGCATTATTTTACGCTAATGAACAAATGAAAACCAGCATAACCTATCAGCAGGAATGAAAGGAAGAGCCAAGGGCAGATGTTAAAGTATCAAAGTGATGACGTCAGTTAAACCTCTTTACAAAACAGTCAAGTGGAAAGACTGAAAAGGAAGGTTGCACTTTTCCTCCAATACAGGTCAAATAAAAGAGCTAAACACTCCTTCTCCTTCCCATCCTTGCAGTACTACTAGAGAGTGTGTTTTTTCAAATAGTTTCCCTGATATAATCAAAGATGCTTACCTTCTTTATACAGGTTTACTGCCCTCACACTGTTAATCCCCTCTAGGCATTCAGAAAAAGAGGAATCTACTTCTACTAGCTCTATTACTGCAATGCAATTTTCCCAGACCCAGACCTGAATTAATTGTTTATGATAATAAGTGATTTGTTTAATTTAGTCCATTTTTTCCCGCTTGTGACTTGACCATCACATCATCCTGACTTCTATGTTTGTACGATTAATTGTAAATATTCACCAAACAGATTATACAAATACATTTCAACTGATGAGTTGTTTGCAGACCAATGTCTTTGAAAATACCCAATTTATTTTTTATCCCCAAGGGTATGTGGCTGGTTGCCTAATTCACATGCCGTCCTTTCTGACATGAAATAAAACTTTTAAAATAGGAGAATAATGATGGGAGCATATCAGTTACTGAACAGATAATAATGGCCCTGTTGAATCATCTTCCAGGTTAATATTAATCTGTGTTAAAAATTGTTTACAAAATGTTTAGGACTCACAAATAAATTGTTAAACTAACACTTTAATGAACATAACTCCTGGAAACCAGGAGTGATATCTAATCATGAGAATAGTCACGAATCACTTCCTTCTAGTTCCAAAAGCTCTGCTGCTTTCTAATTTGTCTTTTATCCTGCAGAGCTGCTCTATGAAAACCCCCAAGCATATTACATATAATATAAAACCTGCATGCAACCAATCATCGAAATTTCACTAATACTAACTAAGGGAAATTTGAGTGAACTGGCAAAATGTTATACAGAATAATTTGTATTGTAAAAAACATTTACAAAATTACTTCCAATTATGAAAGGAGGATTGAATTAATGATTGTCTTTTTGATATGCCACATGGACACTTTGGAGATTCGTGAGAAAATTTCTTAATAAAAAGCATGTGCAAGTACCTTAAAATGTAGAATTAGGCCTAATGGAGCCATCAACAATAATCTGCTGAAGCCAAGGAAAAATGACACCAGAAAACTTCATGTTTCCGAGGCATAAAAGTAAAAGCTCAGAAATTTAATCATGAACTCCAATTTTATCATAAAACCTTAGTAGACTTGGCTACAAAAATGTGCTTTAATTTTTATAAACTCTCAGACTGTCCTGAAATCAGCAAACTAGAGTTTTTACATTGCTTTTAATAACCTCCAAAGCTTAGTGAGATATTGAAATTTGATTGTAATCTGAAAGATTATCCAGACAGCTGCAATATGCAATATGTAGCAGGACCTCTTCAGGGTCAAACTTTGTGTATAGGAAAACATGAGATTATTCTGGTTTTATTAGAAAGGAAGCCATATGTATATGAGACAGCGGCCACGTAAAGTGGAAGGGTGTATACCTAGCTTTCTAATCCTAATAGTTGCCTGTTGGCTCAGACACAAGTTTCCTAGGTAGTTCTAGAACGTGGTGTTTGGTTATCAGTCAGTTTTGGGATAATCTGGTTTAAGGGCCAGGTTTAGCCTGTAAGACCAATAGACCCAATCTGCTGTCCGCGGTCTCCCATGAGCCCTTTAGGGGTGGTCATGCAGGTCAGCCATGCGATACACCAGCCAAAGGACAGCAAAATGCTCATTCATATCAACAGGCTGTGCATGTGCCTGTTGGTTCATGTGATGAGGGATAAGCCTGTGCCATTAGATGCCACTGGCATGTCTGGGGTACCAATACATGTTGGCTCCATGTCCTAAGATACATTAGGGAGACACCTAAAAATTCAGCACCCATGTGGCTCCCTAATGAACTTTATGGCTTGCACCAGTAGACAGAGTGCACAACTCTGAAATAAAGCATGGAAATTTTTCCTGCTTTTTGTGTGGATGTGACTTCTAATAAATCATCATATGATTTTTTATCCTCCTCTTTAAACCAGCAAGGATTCCTATCCTCTGAACCCATCAAGGACTTTGTAAACAGCAAAATGGTTATTTTCAATTTCCCATTTAAAGGAATAGTTTAAAGGGATGCTGACATGTTGAATAAAAGTAGGATTTCTCTTCTAAGAAGAAATCCATTATAAAATTAATAAGTACTTGTCACAATTCATGTGCATATCCAACTAAGCAAGCAGATGCTTCCTACTGCGATTTGAAAAGGGCTTCCTCCTGCTTTAGGCACTTTTCACAGTTAAGAATCAGGAGTTTTGGTCCCTAGCTCCTATGTGGAAATATTTAAAACACTTTCTAATATATTTATGATGTTTTCCTATGCAGCCCAGCACAAATATTTCCAGTGTGCTATGACTCAGTATTTTGAAGTGGCAGAAATACAATGAAAAGCCTGTTTCTCATAGTATTTTGGCAGAAAACAACTCTGTGGGCTGGTGTTGGCAACACCACAGTCTAAGAATAGGGCACTTCTCAGGCAGAAAGTTGTTGAATTTGGACATAAGCTAGGTTTGCCTAGGCGTAAAGAAGCCACTGTCTTCAGGGAAAGGAGTAATCTGGAAATGCTTATCCTACAAGCTAGAGTGCGTTAGTGTCTACCAAAATAATTATTTCCTGTGAGGGCTACTCAGAATGAAGTAATCTCAAAGAATATATTCCATTGTATGAGCAAGGTCACTGGGCAGCCCCTCCGACTCTTCCTCAAAGGGGCTCTCATTGTATGGAGTGCTCTATTCTAGTTTCAGTCATTCATAAATATGAGTAATGCTTCCTTCCAAGTTTGTGTAAATGGGAAGAACTGTAAGTGGATGGTGCTCCACCATTCACGTACCATGCTGATAGCACTACTGACGTCTTTATAAAGACTGTAGCATTTGGGTGAGACAAAAAGTAACACAATAATGAGGAAGTGAAAGAGTTAAAACTTTTAAATATGGGCCTGATCATGACAGCCTTAAAACCTAATATTCTGAGCTGAGCCTGGGCTGTCCTGGTTCTGCTGAACCCAGTGGAGGCTTTCTCTAGCTAAGGCTTTAGCCATAAATGCAGGCTATGTAGATTGTTCTCTACAAATAAAGGCAATGCAGACAATTCCCTGGAAACCCCAGCTACAGCATTCCCTTAGTATGGGTAATGTTTGCCAAGTGACTCAAGTGTCTGCACTGCCAGTTTGATTTCATTCTTATTTCGCCCCAGGGCTCTGGTTTCCTGATTATCCATACTGTTCACGTGCTGCTTTTGGCAGCAATAATTTTGGTCAACTATTTCTCTCCAAAAGGAAGTGCTGGCACAGTTGGCAGACCAGCCAACTCCAGGTGGACCATATTGGATGTGTACCTCCCAGGCTCAAACTACTGTTCTATGCAACTGCCATTCAGCACAGCCCTAGACAGCCTTCCTCCGTCAGCAGCCCTCTACAGGCCCCCAGACCTTGCAGGACCTGTGACACTCTGTCTTGCCCTCAGGTAAGAAAACACAGCCCTAGCAGACAGAAAGCTTGTTATTGATATTTAGGGATCTATGTAACTTCTCTGGACAAGCTGTGAACAGCCAGGTCTGGAAGCTGTCTTCTTGCACTAAACTGAATTCTGAATTTGTCTGCTCAAGATTTCTAGGCCTTAAGTTCTTTGGAAGATGCTTCCTCTTATTTAAAATTGCTTGTAATATTCCTGCAGTGCTCATTTGTATTGTTTATTTTCAGCAGGATAAAGGAGAGGGAAAGAAATTCTTTCCCTCTTAAAGAATGAGGCATTCTGAACTCCCCTCATATACAGGACACCACTGCTTTGTTGCCATATCCTTCATGTCTTTACTGGCTATTTTCCAACTTTTCCCATACCCCTCTCCTTAGGAAGGACAGAAGATCACTTGCCTGTCATTCACTGCAGAAATGGAAGAGCTAGCCCAGCTCCCTCCAGCTGCCTGGCAGCAGCTCTAAAACAGAAGCTGAGAAGAGTTAAGGATTATTTTTCCAGGGTCACTTTGCTCTGCCAGTCCCAAGCATCAGGTCCTCAGCTGAAGTAGACTGGAACAATTTTGTCAACTTCAATGCTAATATGCAGGGGTCTCATTCATCTTTTCTACCCAAGAGAAACAAGGAGCAGGCAGTGCAGTTAACAGAAATTATTCTCCCTCCAACCTTAATCTGAAAACTCTTTTATTGCAGAACATGTAGCATATATGTACTCACCTGTGGGCTTTATTTCAGGTGTTCCTAACTAAACATGTGACCTCTAATGAAGCAGCAGTCATATGTCATATTACAGGCAGATGACAGATGGAGTTAATCATGCAGCTTTGAGCCATTCCCTTTCTACCCATTAATCTACCTCCTTTGAGACTTGTTCTAACAGTCCAAACCAGGAATAGGTACAGCCAGAAGAAACAGTTACAACTTTGAAACCTGGATGAGATTTTTAACTTGAAAAGAGCCAGGAATGTACATGTGTGAACTCCTGCCCCTTTCCCAACAAACACTAATGAACAGCTTCCAGCTATTGGCATTAAAAATAATCAGCCTGTCAGGGATGTGTTTCTTTCCCCAAATAGGGAAGGCTTCCCTCAGGCTCTGTCTCAAATTTACACAGGTTTGATGGTAGCGCTTAGTCCTATATTAGTGACACATTTATGGGCTGCTATCTCGAGGGCTGGAAACAAAAATTTCACATCTTTCCAAAAAAGAAAGCTCCCTTTCCACTGTGACATGTCATATTAAGCTCTGGCCCTGGAAGGTTCCTACATACCAGACATAAGTTGTAACATTTGAAGGTACAGAAAACCAACTTAAAATTCCCTCTGAAGGAGTATATTGATTTTCCCTTCTAAGTGTGATGGTTGTACTTCTGGTATGAAGGCGTCTGGATTCACAGAAAGAAGGGTGTGAAAAGATTCACAACACAGTGAAAAGTCATGAGTGTGCAAGGGAAACAACAACGTAGAACAGAGGCTGTCAGAAAGCTGATCAGACCTTGGAAGCTAGAGAGCACAGGGCTACTCGTAGAGATTCCGAGCTCTGCAACTACCCTGAGGTATGTACTCGGGCATGTCTCTTCACCTTGCTGGGATTCCACTCCCCATCTGTAAAGTGAGGATAACAACATGTAACTTTATGAAGTGCTTCAGATGACAAATGAAACAATTCCTTAGGGTTAGCTTACTGGACACAGTAGGGGGTGAATAACATTGATCATTCATTGTCCGCCTACTTAGAAATTACATGGCTATTTGTTAAACTCTGTCACCCCACTTCTGCATCTTTACAGCAGCTAGTTAAAGCACATTCTCCTTATGATAAAGATGTGAAAGAATCAACCTTCCATCTGTACCAAGTATACAAAGCACTGTTCATAACAAATCATTACTTGCAGCAGCAATGGAAGAATAAAGATATTTTAGGATCTGCAGCTGTAGGAAAGAAAACATTTACTCTAGCAGTTGACAACATACAAGCAGGCAGAACAAGCAGAATAAAGCCTAACTAGACTACTCGCTCAAACTCTGCGTTACCTGTGTTATGATTCTTCATGGTGGGGAAGAAAGAGGAAGATTCTGTCAGACAACGGTTAAATTTAATCTTTTTATGGAATTGCAGGATAGTCCAGGGACTTAATTGTCTGTAGTAGTTAAATGGGAATTTTAGTGACCACTGTTCTCCCATTAGACTGGAGTCCTCAGGAATAAGTGAATGATAGTATATTGTTGCAATTACTCTTCTAGTATGCGCGTACATTTTTATTTGCCTGAGAACAAGAGTATGTGCTGGGAACAATTATGGCATTATACAACTTCCAGAGACTGAAAGGAGACTTCATTTATTTTAAAATTAGCTTCTAAACTATCCATTTGTTTAATCATAACAAATTTGGAATCTCTTCCTTGATTTTAACAGCTGAACACTTGGCTCAGGATATATGTGTCATTACTTCCTCATTCGTTAACGTAAAGGCAAACTGACAGGCTGCTTGTGATTTCTTGGGTCTGTTTTAAAGATATCCAGCTAATCCTCTGAGAAACCATACTAGATCATATCAGCATTTCTCTATAACTCAGGTCATAGCTCCTGTCAGTGCTTGGTTTTCTAACAGTAGGCATGAAAAGCTACGATTAAATACCTGGACTGTTATTTTATTTACATACCATGATGAGCAAAAAGCCCAAGCCCATAGTCTAGATTCTTGTGTACCCTGAAAACGTATTTACAAACCTTTTATTTACTTCTCTTGGACTGCAATTTCAGCCATTTTTGTGATGGGATGGAAACCTTTTTTTTCCCAAACATGGCCAAATTGCATTTTTAGCTCTTTCAGTGTTCTCACAGCTCTAGCTCCACTGAAATTATAATGTTAGTCTGGATTTCCACCACTGTGACAGCAAGCAGAGCCTGTCTGCCAGCGTACAGACAGACTCAACAGACTGAAATCTGAATGGAAAATAGGGTAAGAATAGGAGTGAATGGTGCCTGAATTAATGCTACTGCAGAACACCCTTGGGTAATGCTCAGGGTATAGAATGAGAGATACTTAGAGAGGTGGGAGAGTAATGAAAAATTAAGAGTGAGGGTGTATCGGGGGACATTTTCAGTGGTTTTTTTTTCCTAGATAAACTTTTATGTGGTTTGTCCTAAGTGCAAGATGGCTTGCTGAAAGCTATAATATCTTCTTCCCCTACCCTCCAGATAACTTTGGCAGCAGAAAAAGATCATATCTAAGTGATTGGAAATGAACTGTTTAAATTAGAGCAAGAGCTGCAATTTGGAGAAGGAAAGGAGCCATACCCTTGGGAACACAATGATGATTTGTGCTCTTTTAAAATCCTGGAAAACCAAGAAATGCAGATGAGCCAAGAGCTATTTGGGGGGAAAAATGCCCTTCCTTACTCCAGGGATCAAAGAGGAAACCATTAGGCAAAACTAAAATAATGACTGAAGGACCAGAGGCTCTGTAAAGGGCAATACTCATACCACTGTTCATCAACACAGAGAGAAATGATACATCACACCTTGGTCTCTAGGATCCACAGCGGATAATGTATCAGTGGCCCCTCTTCCCTCTCCTCTATTCCATCAGTCCAGTCCTTGTTTGCAATCAGTGCCTTGGTCTGTCCTCACCACAGGAGAGGCACATGAGGAGCAATAAGGGGTAGAAGGGACTAAATGGATCCACGGACACACTGAAGAGAGTACACACTGTTCCCTCGTGGTTTTTGTTAGTGGTATTCCTAGAGCAGAGTCTCTTCCTACACAACTGTTCCACAATCACGTTCCCATCTGAACGGTGCCCCTTTGCCAATATATGCCAGGGAAATGAATGGCAGTAGCTCTCTCTCTGCAATATACTCTGCTAATTCTGAGATGACGGGAGAAAGTACTCTCTGTGCATTCCGGCCTGTATCCCAAACACAGAAAGGATCTGACAGCCAGGATGCAGAAGCGTGCAGCAGGCTTGATAAATGTTATTTAGGTTCAGTTACCTGAGCCAGAAGATGTGACAACAGTGGTTTTCACCTCCAAGTCAGGGCAGTTCAGCAAAAAGATACTGAATTTTGTAACTTTGTTGGGGGATTCTCTCTTCAAGTTAAGCCGAGACTATTTCATTGATAACTGCAGGTACACTCATATGACTCAAAAAAGGTTTCGGGCTACTTATCCAGAAACCACAAAAGTGGGCTAAGAAAGAGACAATCTGACTTTTTTTCTCTTTTTTGTTTTTTAAGTACAAGGAAATTCCAAAACTTTCAGTATTGCAGGCAATTTACACCAATTACAAAACAAAAGAATATTGTTAAAGTTCCTAGACTGCAAATGGATATAGCACCTAGAGCTGCTCTTAGATTGCATATGTAATTTCTGATAAAACATGGCCTAAAGACCTCAGATATTAAAGGGAAAGGAAAAACAGTTCATGGCTCTTCATCCCTTTCTACAACAGGCCAATTTTCTTGAAAGTCTTCCTGCTAAACACCTCCGTCTTTCTCCCAAATAAATCACAGACAATGACAGGCATCAATACAGTTAAATGTTTCTACTTTGGTGGACAAAAGTAAATAGTTAATAACCAGAGTTCCTCACAGTTATAAATGCCATCAACCGGCTCTCAAAATCCTGCTGTTTCAAGGGGAGAGATGACATTGAGCTTGCATGGCAAGGAAGAGTGAGCATTTACCAGGTGAGTCAAAGAGAAAAACTTTAAATAAGAAGACCTCTAGTAAAAGCACTGAGAAGTGTGCTTGCTGCATGCTGCCTTTATTTAGATGTCAATTGGATTACAGTTGCGCTCATTTATATAACTTGGGATTTTTTTCAAAAAGGGAAGGTATACCAGTTCACTAGTTCTTGCACTGTTTGGTCCGCATTTAGGCAGCAAGCAGATGCAGAAAAATGAAAATGAACAAACCTAGATCATCTACTGCCAAAATACGTCAGCGTCCCCAACGGCTGGGAAGGCTGCAAGAAGCAAGCTGACAGGCCAAGAGAGGAAAGTTTCTGCTCCTAGGATTGAGGAGTGATGGAGCTGCCTGAGCACCCAACTTCCTGAGGGGCCAGGTTTGGCCACCAGGAACTTGGAAACTGCTGTTTGCTTCTACCATGATGATGGGAACAGTGTATGTCTGTAGGTACTCTTGGTAAAGAAACAGCACTGCACCTCTAGGGAAGTTCATTTCTCCCTGATAGGAGCAACCATGCAGAGCCCCAAACACAAGCACACATCTTGCAATACAGGGATGAGAGTCCCTATTTTGAAAGGCAGGCTTCCACTACCTTTTAGGCATTACTGAGCTTTGCAGAGGCAACTTCCTAAGGCTAAAATCATCAAACAAATTAACTTCCTGTTCAAGCCTTGCCATTACAGTGGTTTCACTTCGCTGTGTATCATGTGCTGCGGAGGGAGGAGGAGAGAAGTTGTGTGAGCAACTGAGGGTGCAGCCTAGCCCCACAGGGAAGGAAGGCTGGTGGCGCGGGGCCCCGGGAGACGTGGCAGTGCCTGGAGGGGGTGGGGACAAGGCATTGAGCCCACCATTAGCACCATGCTCCTGGGGATCCTCGTGGTGCTCTGCTTCATCCCCACTGCTGATGTAACAGGTAACAAACCCACTCCCCCACCCCCATTTCAATCCTTTCCACTATTTTTCCTCACTTTGATCATCAGGGGGGAGAAGGTCTAGTATAGCTTTGCATTAATTTTGCACAAATTATTCTGTGTTTGGATGAAAGGGGAGAGACAGAGCATGTTGCTAAGACTGCACATGGATCAACCTGATATAACTAAGAGGCTGATTATTTCCTGCCACAAGTATCCCTCCAAGACCCAAGAGCCTTCTTTTATTCTGACTACTCTTTAGATGCATTTGGAAATTGCATGCATAGATAGAGGGAGGGTTATTTCACCTTCCCCTTGGGCTTTACAAATTTTCCTCACAAGTGCCTTCTCTTAGGGGGCAGGGGAGTTGAGCAGACCTGGTACCAGCCTCTCCACCACTCCCAAGTCTCCTGTGCGAAGCTCCAAGTCCCACCATGGCCTGGCTTGGTGTGATGGGCTGCAGAGCTGAGCCCACCCACATCCCCACAGAACTAGCAAATAAAAGGACCAAAAGCGGAGTTGCTTACTGAACTCAAAGATGGGAGGATGGGAATTGCTGAGTTTCTGATTTTTGCGTTGTTTAGTAATTTAGTGATAGGTACTAGATACTTAGCTTCTTTCTGAAAAGATCTTCAACGACAAAAAATGTCTATTTGTGATTTTGAAATCCTGAGTCTTAAGGAATCTTTCTGAATCTTTAGTTGTTGTGGCAGAGGGTATTTTGTCTTGGTGTTGTCTTGCTGATGCAGTGTTTGCATGTTCAGAGTTAACATGTCTTTCCAAGAGGTACATCAAAATGCAAAGCAAGGCAAGGGATGATGGCTTTTGCTAGGATAATCCAGAGACAGACAATTTTTCAAACCGCTGGCCTGCGAACTTCTGTTATTTTGCCTTCTCCAAATATCAGTGTTTTGCATTTTACAGGGAAGTTACAGATAGGAACAAAAATCTGTTTCCCAGTACAAAACTTTTCACATGTAGAGCATCTTTAAAGATTTGCTTTTTCTAATACAAGAGATACAATTGAATCTATTTTTTCCTTATTTCTGCCTTATTTTTCTATAATTCTGTTCCTCAGTGAAGGCATTGTAATTTGCATGATACCACGATCTACATTTCTTTAAGAGATCATAGGCTTCTTCTTCCTTGTCCTTTTCCCATGTTTATAATACTGTGTTTGCAATATCATAATTATTTCCACAGTGGGCCCCTGGGTTGTCAGAGAACACACTGATTCCAGGAGGGGATAAGTATCAGCAGTGGGTTAACAGTTTTAAAAACATTTCCATGAGGTGTGAACAGCTTTTAAGCAACTCTTTTGAATTGCAACAAAATAAAATATAGCGTGTGGCTATCAGACACAGAGGCTGTGCCACGACTCTATAGACATATATACACTTGCTTTGCATGAAGAACTTCAATTTCTCCAATAGCTTCACTGAGACCATTCAACTGCTTAAAGAGAAGCACATGAAGTCACTTGATTCTCAGGGCTCTCATCTTTTTCTCATATTTTTTTCTCCACCTCTTCATGAAGACAATTGATCTTCAGTACATGGAAAACAGTTAAGGAAGGTCAAAACCCTGCAGGACTTCCTCAAGCCACAAAGCGTATTATAGGCCTCAGGTATTTTGTTTTGGGGAAGACTACAGAATCTGTCCCATTCTGCTGTTGTTAGACTGTACCAGTGAGGGCTGCAGGTTCAGTTTGAATCATGGAAAGGGACTTAAAAGGTAAGTTTGTTCATTTCCCCTTTGCAGGAACGCTAACATTTATGAAGTTTGTCCTCCCCTCCTTTTTGTTGGCTAAATAATTACCTTGCTATGGTCTGTCAGAGAGACAGCTAGATCAAGTTGCCTTTCCCATGTATTTTGTGAAATAAGTAATATAAGCAGGTTCCCACTGCAGCACACCATGAATAACCTCATCTTTTTACTACCCACATAATCTTCTGGCTTATGGTCTCTGGGTGGTAAAATCAACCTCTAACCCACTGAGGTTACGAGAATGCAGAAGATGTATGAGGCAAGGTTAGCCGAGATTAGTCTCTCAAAGGCAACACTGACATCAACAAATTCTTGTTTTTAAAAAAAAAAAGTCACAAACTGACAAGAAAAACCCCTGTGCTCACACTGAGTTTGATTAAAGCAAGAGTGTCACCTGGGCTTTATGTAGTACTATGCTTCCTGCAGTACTCACACCAAAGTAGGAAAGAATAGCAGAAAGCAAGCCTGTAACGGCTAGAAGGGGCAGATCCCTCCAGCTGCACATCATACACACAGCTGGGTGACCTAGAACCAAAGTAAAAGAGAAAGACCCTTGTACCTGGGAAATAAGAGTAAAGGTAAATGAACAACAGACCAGCAGCAGAAAAAAAAAGCAATAGTTTTGTTTATAACATAGCTGTGTGTCTTTCTGTTTGTGGCTGAAATAAACTCCTTTCAGGTTTTTCCCTATCCCCCCAGGGACTTAAGTGGGCCATTTCTTTACTGTGCTTATAGAAATCCCAACTTATCCTAGATTCCTTGGTCTGGCAAATAGCTCCTTGTAGTCAGCTGGCATGGAAAAGAAAGAAAGGAGAATACAAAATATTTTGAGCAAAATATTTTTCCAATAGTTGATGATTCATGGAAAGTTCTGGAAAAAAAACCCCTCAAAATAGTTATTTTCCGTACTTTGTCATCTCTATTTCACTTTCTTGGCAAATAAGAAAGAAAGAAAAAAAACTTCAATGAAGTTTTGCTTGCATCAGGGGTCCGTGATTAGACAGTCAGTATTTTACAGATATTATATATGGATGGCATTTTTTTCTCATGATGCAAAAAAACCTAACAAGTGATTATAACAAATGTCTAGCATGACAAAGAAGGTATTAAAAAGTTTCACAAACACTTAGAAATCTTATACACTGTTGCATATAAATCCTAAGATCCTGAGAAAGCTTGCAGACTGTGCACACTGACTTAAATGATTTTATGTTTTCAGACTTCACAGCTTTTGAAACTGTAGACAATGATTTTTCATAACTGCCATTTTCTTGGCTGGGTAAGGCCAAGATATAGATATTTATTACTATGCAGCATGACTGAACACAGCTCTGGAAATGGCAATCATAGCCCTGTTTAGGGGAAAGCATACACTAATGGAAACACATACTAAATGTTTCAGAGTTTCACCATTTTAACAAACCCAAAGCGACACTTAAAAGAAAAACTATCTCTGTGAAGACAAAAGCAGCTTTAGCCCATGTTTGCTTAGAATGGTCCAGATCCTACTAAGAATATAATCAGATCCTATTCAGATCACAAGTGAAGTAAGGGATGTTTGGCCTTACTCTGTTTTCCCCATGAAACTAATACACATTTTGGCATGATCGACTTTCTTCAGTTAAAAAAAATCCAAGGTGGAGGAGGAGGATGAGAGCAGGACCTGTATGACAGGCCTGTGGGGTAAGCCTGCCCCTGCTGGCATTGCAGCCCAACCACTTCACAAGGTTCTAATTAGTTCCCATAAACGAAAAACAAAATATCTCCCTCAATCAATTTCGATTTGAACTAGTAGAGCCACTTGGTGAAAACAGATTTGGTGTTTAGCTTAAATCATGTAAGAGCAGTCTTCGTTTAATGATCCACAAATAAATTCTTTCCAAATGCTCAGTCACCCTGCATTCCAACATCAGCAGCATGGGGCTGGGTTATCAACACCCAGCCTGCATGCCAAGGCAAACAGACCTGACCATAAATCCAGGAGGTGGAAATAAGTTGAAGGAACTTAATTTTTTTAGGTGGGTATATCAAAAGAGACTGGTTACCAATTAGCACATTATCATGGCAGGGACATAAATAGTCCAAAGTTGTAGTTAAATCGTGGAGCTCAAGGCATGAAGCTATGCACTAAACATCAGGATTGCAGGTTAGCTGACAGCAGCAAAAGGTGGGGGTAAGTCATTGGGGTCTGCAGGTGGGTCTAAATAACATTTGAAGGTGGTCCCTCAGTGATGAGATTTTCAGTGTTGTCTTTCCTCTGGCCATCGCAAAAATCTGATCAGTCTGAGCAATAAACATCCACTAATTTTCTGTAAGTACTTGTGGTGAAAAACAGGCGAGCATTTTTCTGAAGTGTATGTTCCTGCAAGTGTCTTTTCCGGGACGCCTATTTTGATTTTAAACTCTGGGACAGAAAAGGTCTCTTCTGAAGGTGTATTCAGTCCCTGTGATAATCAGGGTTGTAGTGGTGGGCACTACTGCAGTGCAAATCAGAAGAATAACTGTCTGAAGTAAGATGTGTAGAATTCTGATGTGCTAAAAGTAGAACAATTCTACTACAGACTTGCACATTTCTACTTAGGCCAAAGATCAATTTTCCGGCCAACAAAAATATGATCAAATACCTTGTCTAGAGGGGTGGAATCCAAACCTCACCCCTTACTAGAATGCCTTATAAGCCTATGTGAGAGCTTTTGTCGGAAAATGCTGATTCAATGAAACTGAAATGTTTTGCTGAAATGTCTTCATTTCGATGAAAATTCACCACAGGCAGCACCTCAGTAGAAACTCGCCTCGTCTGTTATTAATATGCTGCTCAGTTCCAGGATTCCAAGATCCATGTCTCTTTCTGCTGGGAAGCCTGGAAATGCTCATCCTTCATCAAAACAAAAAGTTTCATGGTGTTTGGGTTCCCTGCAAACGTGGGATTTCAGAACTGTGATGAACTCTGCTCCACCCCCCATCGTAACTATGCTTAACAAAGAGACACAAGGAGGATGGACTGCAGTCTTTCTTTGCTAAAGTTGAGGCAGTAGAGCATTCCCTGTCTCATGTCTTTCTGCTCTCATGAGAAGAATGTGCTGATAAACAAGGCTTTCAGTGAGAAAATTAAAAATTTCAGCAGTTTCATGGGTTAGGCTGGTAACTGGAGAAACTGCTAGCTGTGGGTTGTTTCTACTGCCCACACCCTACCACTAGTCCTGGCCATCTCATGCATCTCTTTGTGTTTACTTTACTCCCTGGATCATGTTCATCCCAACAGAGTATCCTACTGAAGAGGTTGGGGTATTCCATCTTCTTGTGCAGGTGTGAACACACTAGATGTAGCCATTTGGTCCTAAATAGTGTTAAACACAGTGAAATAGTTGTTTTCTGGGCATTCTGGATCTGGCCTCCTTCCCACCCCATTTCCCTTACCAGCCTTTTTTAAGTCTCGTCACGTGAATTCAGTAGAAAGAATATAGGTTTTGCAGCAGATTTTGAGGACGAGAGACACGATTGTCATTCTCACAACCACAGCAATTCTCAGGAATCTATAAAAGGCTGCTGAGACCTCATATGAGTTGAGCTTGCATGAAGACTTACGCAGTCATACACACCCACAAAAGGGCTGCCCTTAGTTCTGCCAGGTTCCTAGCTTAAAAGCCAAAACTCCCTTCCTCTTACTTGTGGGTCATCATTTAAAAAGTAGGGCCTCATTTGTACAGAATGATTTTTCCTGGAAGAAGTTTTCTTTCTGCATAGTCCTTGCAGTGTTTCATTGTCTGGCAGATGGTTGCACAGAGGTCTACATGCCAGAAAACATTTCCTGTTTATGTGTCAGTCTGGTCAATTCAAATTGAGTTATACCTTCATGTGACATGTATTTTTGCAGGCCATTCAAGTACTAAGTGCTAATGCAGTGTCAAATTAGTCGGCTCCTGAGTCCTTTGAGAGATTAAGAATCTACTACAGCTGCTAGCTAGACAAATGACCTATTTTACATTAAAATGATAGCAGTTCATGCTTTTAGTGCTCATCGTGCAAGGTCCAAACCCTTGAAATGGTTCAGCAAATTCCATCTGCAAACTCTTCAAGTCTGTCCTTGGATTGAAGCAAATGTATAAATAATACTCTTTTATCTGATTGCTAAACTAAACATTTAATTCACAGTATTTTCACTCCATATTGTCCCCTGGGAAACCGCTTGCTAAGGAAAGGATAGACTAAGGTGGCCTTATATATATACACAGGCACACACACGCAGAGTAGCCTTCTGAGCCCTGATGTTAAATCTTAATCACATGGGCCACTTTCTGTACTAGTGTTCTGACTCTGAAGAAAAACACTTTGGACCTCACACTCTCCCCTAGTGACGATGTAATTATTTATATCGATGGGGACTGCTGCAACAAGAGCTCCTGTGAGAAACTGCTTCTGCAGCTCGGTGGTTACGTAGCCCCTAGTAGGTAGGGAGTGTCAGCAGGGGAGGAGAAATGGAGAAGAGTTGCACAGGAGGATGTGTGGTTCTGAAGTCTCATACTGTATTTTATAAGCAAGTGTTTTTCTCACTTTCTGCCCTCCCCTCTGTTCCAGAAAACAAGATTTTAGTGGCTCAGCGTCCTTTGCTCACTGTAGCTAACAAAACTGCAACTCTAGTCTGCAACTATACATACAATGGAACAGGGAAGGAATTTCGAGCTTCGCTGCACAAAGGAACAGACAGTGCGGTTGAAGTTTGCTTTATTTCATGGAACACGACCAAAATTAGCAGTAATTCAAATAAAGAATTCAACTGCCAGGGGATCCATGATAAAGACAAAGTAATCTTCAATCTTTGGAATATGAGTGCCAGCCAAACTGACATCTACTTCTGCAAAATTGAGGCCATGTATCCACCCCCGTATGTCTACAATGAGAAGAGCAATGGGACCGTCATTCACGTGAAAGGTAAGCTGGGAAATCACTGTAGGTCAGTACCCTCCCCTATACCCTCCCCTACACGATAGCTTGGGGCAGTTTGTTTCCTTAAAAAAAAAAAGTTGGGTTGCCTGGTAAAACTACATTCCTGCTCCTGATGTCCTGAAGAAGACATCTTAAAATGATGATTAATACAAATGGCGCATTGGAGCAAGGAGTAAATAAGCAGAGATTGAGGTTTTTGCTTTCATGTACTTAAAGTTTTCTTTGTTCTTTTCCTTAAAGAGACACCCATCCAAACACAAGAGCCTCAGTCTGCAATTCCTTTGTGGATTATGGTAGCAGTGACTGGAGTTCTTGCTTTCTACAGTATGCTAATAACTGCAGTTTTTATTAACTACTGGGTAAGAAACTACTATTTTCCTTTGCTCTATGTGCTCTTTGTCCCTGGTTCCTTTCTCAGGCTATACTTGCCATGTTTACCACAAACTCACTGATACCCCTCACTTCAGGATCACAGTGCTTCTTCACCCAAGGTATATATTGCTGTGCCCCAGAAGAGTTGAAACACCAGATGCTCCCCAGGTGGGCAGTCAGGCCTCTGCAGTAGAGTCCTAAAGAAAATAGTAATGCCATAGTGTTGGCAGTGCCCTGCGCACCAGCAGTACTGGGACTCTGTCTCTACCTCTGCCAATTGTCCCTGTCAGGGAAATCCAGCACTACAAGCATTCCTGGCAAAACCCTTTTAGGCTATACTGATAGAAGGAGCTTACCTACAGTAAAACAATCTTTAGGGAACCCTCGGTTGGCCCAAGACCATCTGCACTGATGTCTTGCACCTATCCAGCAATTCCCTTGAGTAGTCACTATTTCTGGCAGCTTGACTGCAAGGGAATAGAAGCACTGGGATCTCAGTAGTCCCTCATCTGCCTCTGCACATTAACCCTAAGAAAGCTGAGACAGTCTTGTGGGTCATTATTTTTGCTTTCTAATCTCTCTGGAGAGTTGTCTGGCCCAGGTCACATCCAGTTCTGCCTGTTGGAGTAAAGAGAGAGTGAGGTGTGACGCAGAGGTAGCAGAAGGACATCTTCCTAGAAAATTATCAGGGCTATGATCTTCCAGAGCTGATTTAAACTACTTACTCCATGTGGGAAAAACTTGAACAATGATCATAGAGAGCTCTGTTCCTTGCATTCTGCCTTTCCCCTGTACCTTTGTCATTAAATAGTGATTTTCAACACATTACAAGGTAGCCTGTATAAGGGGCTCAGAGTCCCTGACAGGTTAAATGTTGCATGTATACAGAAAGCCACTCTCACTGCTAGCTGAAGCTTGAGATCTTAAATCTTGAGATTTAAGTGTTTCACAAAAATACACTTGCTCAATATATGGCTATTTCTAATGGAAAACTATCAAATGGGGAATTGCCATAGGCAAATGCAAAGGCGGGATAAGTGGTCCTTCTTTGTGCCTTATTGTAGAAGCTGACTCCTAGGAGAGCTGAGAGGATTACAACGAAGAGCTGCTGGTGTTACAGTGCTGTGCTAGAGTGGCTGTGCCCTGATGAGATACTGTAGCTTCAAATCCATCATTTACAATTGGAACCATTTTCTCTCTGCTATATTCATTTGGTACCTAATGGCTACACACTTTGCTACTAACATGTCTGCCCCCAGCAAGAGTGACAAGGCTGCATTGTGATGTGTGCTGTTTGCTGCATTGGGTTTTACCTGCTGTTATTGCTGCTGGTGGTATTCTCTTGATAATATGTACTCTGAGTGTGACTGTATTTAGAGTGCTGCTGAAGGTAAATACAGCAGACTAGAAGACATTATGAATTGTAAAATAAGGTCCTAAAATATGATACTTAACAGCCAGGGCAAGCCTGTTTCACTTGAGTTCCTGAAAGCAGCTAAAGATTTGTCTATTTTCATACAGTTCTGCCTTCCCTGGAAGAAAACTGCTTTCCTCTCCAAAAGTAGCAGCCTTTGATCCTGTAACAGTCCAGCAACCGCTCATGCTAGCAAAACGTCTTTCTCCCATGCAAAATTACCTCTTAGGTGAATTAAAAATCCTACATTACGGAGATGAACACATACATGTAAAGCTTTTGTATCAAATGATTTACATGCATCAACCTCATTGCATGGCTTAAGCAGCATGTGCATGTAACTTACGTTCCACACCTTGCGTATATATAACATTAATATAAGAAAGCTGAAAATGTTTTACAGTAACTGCCCCACTCTGCATGTACAGCATAATTCAGCCATCAGATTTTCTAAGGCAAACCTCTTCCAATTCCACAGCATCATCACAAGTATATTGCAGCATATGCAGATATTTATGTACATAGGAAGGAAAATTCAGTAAAAAGAAGATTTCAAAAGAAGGTATGATCAGTATTAAGGAAAAAGCATGGAAGCACTTTACCTAGCCCCAATCAATAAAGCCTTAACCTATGCAAAACCCACCAATCTTGTGCACAGCCTGCAGCAGCCAGAGGTTCAAATGCTGCTGTAGCCACAAACTTCCTCTGTGATTATAGTAAAATTATTTCACCTGTCTTCTGCTACTCTTATTTCTGAAAGAGACGATGCCTACCTTGTCTCACAGGGACATGTAAGGCAGGAATTCAACAGTGGAAATGAAATTTTTGAGGCTACATAGCGAGACAGATAAAAGATTAACATCAGCTTTAATTCTTTTGCCCCTTGAAGGAAGGGTCAGAACAACATATACATTGTGTGTTACTGCTGTAAATGGTAGGCAAACCATGACACACATAGCCTGGGCTGATTTTTCCTGCTCTTTTTTTGAGTTAAGTTAATTTCTTTTTTCCTCCTAATAAATGAGGACAGCCTTCACTGCTCAGACTGCATTGCTTCTGCTGAGTCATTCCACAGCTGAGAATTGATGGTGAGAGGCATCAGTTTGTATCCTTGGTTTGCAGCATTCCTTTACCTGGAGAACTAACACTGTAAATCTCTCAGCAGATAAGCTGGAGACATTCAGGTTGGGCAAATTCCATAGATTATTTTATAAGAACATGTGTTCTAATTGTTCTGTAAATGTATTTAATCCTGAGGCTGCCTTATAAATATGCCTGCTTCCCTGAACCAGGACCCAGGGCCAGAACTGTCAGCAGTTCATATGAATGTTGGGTGAGACAATTTGTTAATTCAAAGAAGGAAAAATTAATGAAATCCATTATTAACTTGTCTCAGGTCTTACTGACAGTCAAAACCCCTCTGCTCAAAAGATCCCTGTTCTCTTTCTTCTCCCCTTTTGAATGTTCATGCCAGGCAGGACAGACTAGTTGCAGAAATGTTTTCACACTTCTCTTCACCATTCTCCCACAGCAAAAATCCAAAAAGAATATATACCATCAGAGTGACTACATGAACATGACTCCCCGGCATCCACCATACCAGAAGAACAAGGGTTACCCATCCTATGCACCAACACGAGACTACACTGCATATCGATCCTGGCAGCCGTGATACCCACCAGCTGACCCACCAGTAGCCTTGTGTGCTTCTAGGCAGTCACTTGCTCTTGGATATGGAAGAACAGCCTCTCATTTTCTCATCATGTTTGTTGTTATTGATTGTGGATACCCACACCAGAGCAAGTATTGGCTGAACTTTGATTTAATATACTAAAAGAAAAAACAAACAAACATAAAAAGGGGTGGTGGGGGAGGGAGTGGAAAAGGATTGTTCTCCATGACGGCTGAAAATGAGATACAACTTGTGTTGAGGGTTGTCAGTGGGTAAGACAGAAAGATGGCATCAGACCTCAGAGCTGGTCTCCTCCTAACACTTGTGGTTTTGCTCAGCTGTTGGGAGAACCAGAACTTCTGACCTTTCCCAATAATTGCTGCCTTAGATTTAACCCTTGATTTCCTTTCCTGTATGTCTAATCCTCAGAAACCCTTGTTGCTGTTAAATATGGCAAAATGAAAAAANCCCTACAAGACCAGGGCGCAGTTTGAAGTTCAAAACACATGCTTGAAAGAAGAGAAAAGTCAGCCAGAAGGCATCCAAGCTATTAAGCTATGTCACAAATGGGCCGCCAGGACAAAACAAGCTGATAGAAAGCCACTAAACCTTCAATATGTGAGTCCTTAGGTTGGACACTTTGTAAATGTTTATAAGGCCACTTGACGTCATGACCAAGCAACTGCACGGAGTGAGAAAGTAATCAACCTGAAGACAGTCAAGACAAGCAGAGGAGGAAGAAAGATCTGTTGTCGTCATGAAGAACCCCATTTCTGTTTTGTTTGCCTGCTACAGTGAGGGAACACAGAGTCATATGGGAAGCATTAGAAGACACAGAGGTCAGATTTTGAAGACAGCTTTTTTTTTTTAATTTTTGTTTCTATCCAAAAGGCATTCTGCTGAGTCCTCCTGAAAATTCATGCACATCTTCTGGCACCTAGGTAGTACCAGAGCTCTGTCGAAAATCTGGGTCCAGTTCTGAGCAACTAGAGATCACTCGAATTATTTTCCATAAGCACCCAATTTTTGGGGTGTGAGAGGGCCCTTCATTCCCACCCTTGCGAACGGGACCTGCAAGTGGTCAGCCACCTGCAGGGACTGCGCTGGGCGCTTCGAGGAACTTTGTGTTGACTGGAGGTTACCTTTCTATCTAAAGATGTTCTTCAGGAATACTCCATACTGGACTAGGACAAAGTCTTCAGCAAAACCTGCTTCATTCTTTTAATTAAGCATGTTTACATTAACAAGACATCCTAAATTGTAATTGGGGTTGTCTTGGGATAAAATCCCTTTTCATACCGAGGAGATGAAGTTTATTTTATAGGGACTACTGAATAAACAAGTAAATGAAAAATAAATCCATATTCCTACCTTGAAATAAAATTGGGATTGTACAACATTTACTTTCCTCCAAACTGGGATAAGAAGATTCTTTCTCTCTTTGAGGGGACATGACAAAAGTAGAGATGTGGAAGTGTGGCAACAATCTGCTTTGACATCTTAACCCAAGAAAAAACACTTTGGCAGTTCCAAATTGGAAGTTTTATTTGAGTTTGCTGCCTGGGCCCCAAACCATTCATTCTGAGTCATACCACCACAACCCACGTTTCTGGAGGGTGCTGTGCTGTCTCTGAGCAGCAGTGAGGTGCCTGCTGTCCCCCCAGCCAGGCACAGCTCTGCCAGGGCAGGGCACAGAGACCACAATGGCAGTGGCAAGCGAGGCCCGAGCGCTCACTGCCATGAAGCAGTGCTGTGCATTTGGCATGGGGCCGCAGTCTTGGACCCAGCAGGCCCTAAGAGCTTTGCTCTGGGTCAGTTCAGCAAACCCAAAACCTTAGATTGGGTTGAAAAACTTCAAAACAAAGTCTTTTCATTTATTTCTTCTCCTTCCCCCTCATCACATGCACAACCCCACCACAGCTGGTATTTTTCCACATCAATTTTTTACTCTCTTTTCCTGAAAAGCCCCTTACTGCGCCTTTGTACTAGAGCTGAGGCAACAAAGAGCACGTGCAGGGGAGGGAGACCCTGCATGGTCCCAGCTTGGCCCTCCTTGCTGGCCCTGACTGGGGGGATGCTAACGCCTTGCCACCTCCCTCCTCGCTTGGAGGGGAGAAGTGGATGATCCTGTGCCAGGGGCATCCAGCCACTCCTGGTAGAAAGCAGCAGGCTGGGCACAGTCCTCCATGAGGGCACAGCACTGTCTCGCCATGCTCCATGCCATCTACCAGTGTTGTCACTGTATAACACAACATTAACAAGTGCTCTGATTACAATGTGCTGTGAAAAATCACATCTTCTGGTGCAAATGTAAGGTGAGACGGCAAATGTGTATCAAAAGCATAAAACACGGTAAACGTTCTCTGTTTAAACTACATAGATATATTTTTAGATATAGATGTATCTATTTCATTATATCTATATTCCTTAGAGTTTTATTATACTTTTTGCAATCTCCTTTTAAAATTATGAAATAGATACAGTAAATTAAATCAAATCCTGAATAAATGCATTGGGCCTGAGGCTAGTCAGACAGAAGTATTACTTTCTAAAGCAAATGTTGGTATAATTTGCTTTCCTTCCCCTAACACTTCTGTAATTTCCATATTTAAAACATACTGGTAGCTCCCAGGACATGATACTGGAAAGTAAGTCCTGGAACATGTGGAACAAATATTAATTCATTTGACTGACCAAAAGGAAAGGGAGATGCAGGGAAACATCCCAAACATGTAATGAAAAAAATGAGGAGAACCACAACAGGAGAGCCCCCAGCACTGTGTTAAAATACGCATCACTGTAGGGACACGAATTACAGACTGCTGGAGATGAGAAACCAGTAAATACCTTTTATTCACCACTGTAAGGGACTAAAAGAAGTGCTTGCAGAGAAGCAAGCCAGTTAAGCCTGGAGTCTGGCTCTGCATATGTGGATTAGCATATATGACAAACAGAGCAATCCTAATTTATTCCATCTGGTCTTAGGCAATGCATAACATGCCAGGACAGCCCTGGCCCTCCCTGGCCCTGCTTTTGGGGTCTATATGCTGTTTACAGGAAGATGTAAAGAGAAACCTCCCTCTGTTGCTGCTGCGAGCTTGGAAACTGGCCCTCATGGAGGGCGGCGAGAGATGAATAGGGTTTTCTGCCTTGCACACAGGTCTTAATACAAATGCAAATATAATTCTGCTGAAGAGTGATTTAATTTTTCATCCTCCTTTCCCCCACTTTTGGATCTCAGTGCCAAACGAACATCTGATCTGCAGTCATCATATCTGAACGGCAATCAACATATGTTGCAAGGGGTCAGTCAAGGGTTGTGCAGCTCCAGCCCCCTGCGTGCTGATTCCTGTTCTGCATGTCTCCAGCACAGCACAAAATAACAGCCTGGCTCTTCTATGCTTCCAGGAACCAAGCCCCTAGGAGACAAATGCCGAGGAGGTAGCCTATGTTATCTTTGCAGTATCTTGAACCTTCACCATTGGGGCTGTCAGGTTTACTAAAGCCAAAAGTCTCAGATCTTCCTTCTAGTTTGAATCCCCCACCAATATCCTCCTCCTGTAACAGATTTTTTCAAAATGCCTCTTCTTTCTTCTGCAGCTGCAAACATGAACCCTACATGTTTGTCAAACAACATCACATCTTCCTTCTTTGCATATCATATCTTTTACTTCCATTTCTATGCCACTCAGCAGTTCAGAAACCCATCCTATTTGTTAATGCCTAACACCACTGTGCAGCTTTCCACAGGTACCCCTGACTAGTTATTTGCTTCACAAAGACTGTCTTGTATGCCACATTCCTCTTCATTTTGGGGTAAGGAGTTGCCATAGGAGATTGGAGCCCCGTAGTGATTGTATAGGTACTTGTTTTCTATTTGAAGGATTTGGGGTCTTTCATCCCTTTGATTTTTCCCATCATCTTCAGATTTTCAGTCGTGCCAAACAACCACGTGGGAATGCCACACACCACGCGCTTCCCACAGTGCATTTAATTTCTGTACGTTTAATTTCCTGTGCATAGCAGGCTTTTGGTTATTGCCAAGTTCATTATGCCTGTAGACATGCCCTGATGGCAGAAGCTACTTTGGGTACTGATGTTTAATACTAATAAATGACACGGTACAAAAATCTTGAGTTTTAGGAGCATACCAGCAAAGGCTTCAGTGCTAAAGATCAAATCTTTCCGCTTTCAGCAAGGCTTTTGCTGTGTGACTGGAAAATACTTTATTCAAGATGAATCACAGACCAAGACATAATTTTGTTAGTCACTCACGCTAACCAGAAAACAGGTTAGGGTAATGAGTACAACACTAGCTTTGTTAAGGTCCAATAAAGAGTGGGAAAGGCTGAAAACAGCACTAGGCAGTAATTTGTAGCCAAAGTCAGTGTCTGTAAGTGGCTGTGAAAGGGAAACATTACTAGCTGCTTATCTTGATGCAAATGGATTGTTCTTCACAATTAGGTGCTTTTGTTAAAGCCTCACATTACAGTACGTTACTATTCCAGCCTCAAGGGCATGCAGCTAGTGTGCTGTTGCCAGTCTGGCTGACAAAGTATTAGGAGGCTGCCAGTTTCATACAAACCCATTTGCAAAGAGACAAAAGAGGTCTCAAATTCACCGTGGGTTTTGGTTTTTTTTGGGGGGTAGGGGGGTGTTTTTTGGTTGCTTTTTTTTACTGGATCTCCAGGATCAAGGCACTGGTTCTTACGTTTTCTCCTTTTTTGTTAATAAATACGAAATGTAACTTTATTTTCAGGACCCATAAACTTACCAGGAGGACTCCAGTTTTGGGGAGCTGGCTCTGTCTCATTCATCTGACCATTGAAATGACCAGGAATTTTCATATGCCACAGTTTTCCTAGCCATTATATCATTAGGTGGCCACATCATTCCTTTTCCTCACTGGCTTTTTATTCCTTCAATGGAACTATCCTGGATCAGCTTGAAATGTTCTCATGGGCTGGAACAACGCTAGTTTTTCAGTCGGGAAAGATTACTCCCTAACCAGCAAAACCAAAGACGCAAACAAGCAATTTGGAACACTACAGTTCTGTGGAAATTAACACACTGGTTTCAATCTGGTAGGAGGATCAAATGGCCTTTTTACAAAATCCTTTTACTCTAAAATAAAGAAGCTTAAGAAATTACATACTAGAGTGCCTTGAAAGAAAAGAGATCTGGTTGCAAAATTAAGAAATCAAAGGCAGGAACTGCCAGAAGGAAGCTTTCCTATCCAGCCTCTCTTCTGCCCCCTTGTGTGACTGGAGTGGCTCTTTAATTACAACTGCATTTTTTTCGCCTGCCTACAGGGACTTCGCCTTCTACTCCGAGCACGCACTGCTAAGAGATGCTGCTCCGCTCCCTTGCAGCAAGCGCAGGGCTGCACTAAGAGGCTCCAGGTATTGTGAGAGTAGGCGCTCAGTTGGCCACACTGAAGGTACAGAGTCCAAGTGACATCTCAAGCCCCTCATACCAGGACAACCAACAATCAGGCTAACTTAGATAATAGCTAAATTAATGCTCGACAGCCTTGTCAGTGCCCCGTTGAATTACATCACTGTTGTGAGTCAGAATGAACTAATTTTCCTGCTATGCTTGCTGCCTGTGACAGCCCTTGGGCTACTTTAATCTTCAAACACCAGTGGTCAAGATGAGAGCTGATTTTTTTTTTTTTTTTCTCATGAAAATGATGAAGTAGGCTGCTTGCATTTCTTCCTGGGCTTTTCAGCCTTCCCCAGCCAAATCCAAACTGGCTGGAGGAAGGAAATTTTTTCTCTGTTTGCATAGCTCATCAGCTCCTGATGCACAGGGACAGAGGCTGAAGTCCAGGGCAGAATGTCGCCTATGGGAGCATTATCCCATGTAGCTCTTTCTGTCATTTGCAGAATGCTGAAGTAATGCCAGTGTTCTAGCTTAACAAAACCAAAAAGGTATGAGACTATGAAGATACAGAATTGGACAGCAAGGGAATAACCTCTGTTCCTGCTGCAGACACACAAATTTGACACTACTTTCAAGTCCAGCCCTGTGATGGAGCAATACACCACTAAGGACGGGAGAAGCAAAAGGGGTTAAAGGAGAAACCACTTCAGTGAAACTCTGGAACAGTCCCTCAGGAAATGGAAATGAACAAACCAGCTGCAGGATGCATTACACAAAGCAGACTTCTGCCTCTCCCTGGCCATATACTAGAAATAACAGTATTAAAAACACCCTAATCCTTCTTGCTTCAAGAAGTACTTTTTACTGCATAGGCTGCTATGCATCAATGAGAAACTGGCTGCATTGATGGTGAAAGCCAGGTTAGGTCCTGTGCATGCACTTGGGTGCACTGTTGAGTCCCAGGAAACTCTTGAGATGAAAGCAGCAAATTATATTCAAAGGTCAATGGCCAAGAAAACCACAGTAGGCTGGAAAGGCAGGATGGATGAATGGCTGACTGCAGGAAAAGTGGATTTAAGTGACTCCAGGGCTTGTCTTCAGCAGCTAGAGAGATGCATTAGTTTAGACTGCAGCTCCAGTGAATTTCCTCCAATAAATGCAGCCCTTGGAAGGATGAAGATCCTGCAGTAATTATCTGAGATTTAAGTCAAAATAACCATGGATATACACTTAACCAAAAAAGATTTTTAAAATACCCTTATTTCTGCCTGTTCTCCTTTCTGAACTAAAGGATTACTTACTTACAAATCCTACATTTAACTTGCAGTATAAAATTTTAAAATCAGAGCATTCCTTTCTTGTTACTCTTTTTAAAATTTTTATTAAGGAGTTTCTGTTGTAGTTCTGCAATCTGATTTCAAACCACTGAGGCAGAGAGGCAAAATAAGGACCAGGGTATAGGCGGAGGATATATGTACTGCAGCTCAGCACTGCACGGCAGTACCCACACAGTGTGAAAGATAGCAGGCACAAAATGAAGTTCAAAGAGTCCATAGGTTACATGAGCAACTTGGTGTAGAAATGTCAGTTAGAAATGAGCAGCAGAAAACAGCTCTGTTTTCCTATTGCTGTGGCTTTGCTTGGTGACGATGACATACAAAGATTAAGTCTAACTGCATGAGCTCCAGTTGTTTATCTCCTTTATTATCATCGCCAGTAAGTCAAGGAGATGTGTGGGTGTCACCTGCAAAAAAAGAAGTTGCATTTCTGAGAGAAAAACATCTGCAGATCAGAGAAGGCAAATGGTCTTGTTTAATTCATGCATATCCACTTTCCTCCCTGTCCCTTATCTGTAGCACTGAATTTAGTCTCCTGGATTTCATTAGCTTTACTGTGCTGAGAGTGAGTGCAAGAGGGAGACAGAGGGACTTGAGCAATATTAAGTTCCCAGAATGATTGCAGATCACTGAGGTAATTTCTAAATCACTAAAATAGCTTGGGTCCCAGGGCATGGAGTTTGATTTTCCCTCCCTTCTCCTCCCATCTGCTGATCTATGGGGATTTGCCACAAGAGAAGTTACCTGCTGTGCAATCAATTTATAGAAGAACATTTTGTTTGGGCTGCTATTGAGGAATGCTAGCAGAAACTGGAAGCCCTGGGTCACTACCCATGACACAAGTGTAAGCGTCTGTCTAGAAGATGTAGAAGATGTGGTTCTTCTGTGCTTGCTTGTTTGTGTCTGTGACAGAGTGAATCTCTGCACACAGTTAAACACTGCTTGCTGCATACTTTGCATAGAAATCACTATTCTAAGAAAGAATTAAAGCAAAGGCACCTCCTACACTGGAACTACTGAGGGATACTTTACGTATGGATATGCAAACAACTGTAGAAACACAGATGCAAGATTTGTCTTTTCTCCCCATCATTATGTATATATATAAAAATAAAATAAAATTAAAACCCAGTGAGCATATGTCTTGGATTGCACATCAAACACAGTATGCTCATTGGGTCTGATATCTTTAGATTGGTGATGTTTGACTTGGCTGTGTGCTGACATCCCTGGGTCAGCTCACCAGCCTCTGAGATATAAGCAGTATCAGAAAAATGAAAAATTATAAATTCAGAGCATCTGTATTTAAAAATAAGACTTTCATCCACCTCCAAATTTGCTGTAATTTGCTCTAGCCCTGGATTTGAGATATATTCACAAGACTCTCCCTTTTAGCACTAAGCCCAGTGAGGACACTGATGACCATCCCTTTCTGACTGCAGAGCAGACAGTAGGTTCCCTGTGGCTCTGCTACAGCTGTTCTAATCATCAAGCAAGAGTGCCTCTTGCACTCTTCTTGTGCCCCAGCTACAGCCGAAGCAAACCAAGGACCTGACTAATCCTTCTCACCCAAGTGCAAAATATGACATTCACCTTCCCCACTAAACAGACCTCTTTACAAAAATTAAACTCACTTGTTGTTGATAGCTGCCATAATGAATGCTTGGTCAATATGATTAATTCCTTGTTCTTGCAAACAAGTTCTTGTGTCCATTTACTGAGGGGAGGAATCCAGCTGATGTTAGTATCATTAGTTGTGTGAGGAAGTTGCACATCTGTGCAACTTGCTGTGGGAGTGTCTTCTTCCCTCATGTAAATGCTGGGTTACAATCTGGGTCAACAAACTAATGTTTAGCACTTTTGACTAGAGAACAGCACAAGAAAAATATCAGAACCAAAGATCTGTGAAATCTGAGGCACTGATCAATCCAGTGCTGCGTCTTGTTGAATGGCATGAGCGCTAGCAGCTGAGAATCACTCTCAGATCGGTTAGAAGTGAGTTCATGCTGTAATCTCTCCAAATTTAGGATCTCAGACACATATAGATTGCAAAGGCCCAGCAAAATACTAGAGGATCCAAGGCAGGGGGAAAATCCAAGGAAGCAACAGGTTTAACTTGCTAAAGGCAAACAGGTTTTGCACTGGGAACAGGAAACCAAAAGACAGTGCAGAGGATGTTGCGGGTGTTGGAAGGGCCACCGCTGTAGTTACTGTGCATACCTGGGTGACTCATTGTCACTATGAATGCTGGCTTGCACTCAAGTGTCCCTCCTCCCCCAGCTGGAGCCAGTGGGCTCATCCTGCCTGGCCTCTCCATGCTTCATCTCTGCTAGGGTATCATCTGGAAAGCACTTGGGCTGGCACTGTGCTGGGCTACAAGTTGTATTTGTGGCATATACAGACTATACGTGTGACACACACAGGAGTGATGTGCCAGTCCCTGCTTGAGGAGATTAAAAATGAAAAAAAGAAACAAAGGGGGAAGCAGAGGCATGGTGCTCTTGCACACATATGAAGCTCAGCAGTTGTAAGGGCAGAAAGCACAACTGGGCCATTTGTCGCACCACTTGTTAAACTCTACCCGCTGCACCACACCGCAGGTGCATGTGTATCTTGTGGGGGACCCTCTGCTCCACAGGAACAAGAGGAACTAGTGGCTTGAGCCAGGAAATGTCCAATCTGGTCACAGCTGCAGTTTCACTTCTGCCCTTCTGCCACAGCTCACACCTTCCATCTGGGCTTCCCAGACACAAGCTGCAGAGCACAATGGCTGCTTTTATGGTCCATGCATTTCTCCCATTCTCCCTCACCTTGCACCACAGTAAACTGCCAGCATATGCGTCTGTGTGTCCTGCGTGGACCTGCCTGCTTCTCAGGAACAAAAGGACCTAATCCCTGTCTGATCATTTGTAGGCTTTGGGATTTTTTTTTGTAATGAGTTTTCCTGTGGTCACAGAGTTGCCTATCTCTCAAAAGACTTCCCATAACCCAAGATGTCGCCTAGCACTTATGGACAGAGGATGACAACCTTTGGTTCCCAGAAGACAGGGTTGGGAAGCACATGTCCATTTAGAAAGGAGGCAGCATATCTGCTGCTGTGGGAGTGAAGGAGTAAAGGGGCATGGCAGTACACTGTGGTAAGGGAGTACGGCAAACTGAAGGCAGCTGAAAGTCAAAGATCTGTGTCAGAGTTTGTCTATGCCACCAGGCTGGAACCTCCTGAAGATCATCTGTCCCATTGCTCTTCAGGAAAGATCAGAAATATACCTCATTAGACAGCAAGGAGGCAAGTGAAGGTGATGTGTCTGGCTTGGGAGCAGGAGGTTCAGACTGACTCACATTTTTTATTCCTCATGAAGATTGCCAGGGTATTGACAGGGCGTCCTTGGCATACATTCCCTCTGCAAACTGTGGAACTTGCTTGGCATACCAAGAATAAATAAGTCTGCAATTTATTCTTGCTCAGATCGCAAGCATATTCAGCAAGAATAAAGACATACCTGACCAAAACATTAAATAATATATACTACCATATGTATTAACCTGCAACATACCTGCTACTCTCTAGAGTACACTGAAGTCTATTCCTTCATCTATTCCTGCAGATGCCCTGAAGCTCTTTGAATCTCTGGGTAGCTAAGAAGCTGGTCAAAGACACCTTCTGTCCCTACAACTCAACAATTTGGTGGCCAAGATCAACTGGGCTGAGGGGTCATCAGAAAAACTTGGCAGAAGCAGTGTAATGTAGAGATGACACAGAGAAGCAGAGATAGATAAGCTTTATCCTCAGTCCTGCCTTTGAGCTTTCGTTGGCACTTCCTATGTATCTTCCTTATTGAGACTGCAAGCTCTTTGGGCTATGTATTACTAGTCACTACATTTTTGTACAGTACCTGGAATCCCAGGCCTAAGTCAAGCTCCTCATATTGTAGTACGAATGCCAGTAATAACTTTGGAAGGTGTTATAACAGATCCTTGTCCCTTCCTCAGCAAATGTCAGCACTGAAAACCATGGAGGGGAAAATATTACAAAAATAAACCTGCAAAGTTGCAGGGGCTGGGACAGAAACACATAAATGTTCTTGTTTTCTTCCTCCCACACATTTCACTTCCTTTCTTATGGGCCTCTTATTTACCACTTGGAACACACCTGGCCATAAGAGCTGTGGTCTTACCAGAGCTTATTTTTCACTTTATCACTTATTTATATGGCTACACGAGTCATCATCAAAGGGAAAGCAGTATCAACAGAGAGCTCTGTAAGTGATATCTCTCATTTCACAACCCAGAAACCACAGGTAATCCTCTCACACTGTATTCAAGCACAGCACTGCTCTGAAGCAGTTCCACCGAGGGAGAGAATTGCTGATCCTTGACTTGCAACAAATTTGCGATACCACAGTACTGGGGGTGATACAAGGAGGAGGGACAGAGTGCCTTTCAAGCACACATGCACAAGCCAGAAGACGAATGAGTGTTTCTCAAAGGGCAGAAGGAAGCTCTTTTATGGTTCTCTAGCCCCACCCCACCCCCTCAAATTAGAACATACTGAAAATGCTTTTCCCCACGGGGAACATGGGTATATGGTTGGGAGAGGGTAAACATATCCACATATAGATAGGTTTGTGAGTATATCATTAATGTTTCTTTTACAGTTATGCCAGCGTGCTTTTCTATTTCCCCAGCTTTGCCCAGTGTAAGGTTCCCTTGCACAAACAGTCCACACTGCTCAGTGACTGCTGATTGCCTTGTTCTCTAGTTGGCAAGGTGTGGCCCTTTCTAATGGAAAAAAACATGCCTGAAGGAACTTGCTATTTGAATGCATCAGTCAGCCCTCTTGCAAAGTAGATCTTACTAACTCTCTTGCTTCATCCTGGGGGACCCAGAACTCTTGAGGCTTTTCACATGCATTTTACATCAGAACATAAACACACAGACCTATGCTCCATCTGGCAATGGTCTCTTGTTTCCAACAAACCTAGCTGCTCCAGTGGAAGGTATTAAGCCTTCATAATGGACCAGCTTGTCCTGAAAGAAATATGTTTATCATTAGCTAGCAATCATCTCATGGCCTTTAACAGGAGCTTTGAGAAATAATCTTTATGATTTCCATTTTCTGCAATTGCAATCATTGTGATCACAAATATGCATTTATATTACAGTAATAACCAAAGATCTATTTTTTCACACTGTACAAGCTGAAAAGTGATATTCCATGCCCTGCAGAGTTTAGAGGGTAAAAGCAAAACAGATGAGAGCTGATTGACTTGGAAATAGAATACAAGAAAATGTAAGGAATTGGAATGTGATTGGCATGTGGGGTTGTTTGCTTTTAAATTGGGTATATAATCAAGGAAAAAGGAATGAAAAGAAAAGAATAGATACTGTTACTGCCTTTCAGGCTTAGCTGGCTTTGTTTTCAGTCAAGCACCAGTTTAATGCTTGAGATGGGGAAAACATTCTACATCACTACACAACAGTGAACTGTCAGTGGCGACTGTCTGGGATTTAGACTGGTGCAACAGCATGGAATTTGGAACTGGAGCCGTCCGTTTTTTCATAACAGCACATATAACCTGCCATAGCCAGCAATCTGCAGAGGACTGTTTCCAGTTTCTGGCTAATTGGTTGAACAATCTCTCTCTTCCCAGGCTACTGACACTTTCATTAACTTCCTTTCTGCTCCCACATATCATTCCTGGAGAGTTTTGGTAGGACGCTGTCAGACACACGTGAGGGAGAGATTTCTTTGCACTAAAAGGAAGAGCTGATCCCGTTTTCCTTTCCTGACAAACGATGGTGCTTTGTCCTGGCAGCATGTGCACTGGGCAGAACTGGGCTCTGCATTTTGTGCCTCACCCTGACCTTGACTGCAGCATTATATCCACTTCATTCATTAATTGCAACAGTTCTCTTTACTGCAAGCTGTAAAAGGGGAGTAATAAACCTAATGGCATTATGTACTGTAGACTCCAGCTCATGTTGTTACTCATTGTCTCAAAGCAGAGGCTGTTCAGGAGAAGGGATTGCTGCTTAATTAACCTTCTTCTGCAGCAAGAAAGCCTTGGCAATTGGATCATGTTAATTTATATTTCAACACTGATGTTCTATTATCAAATACCTTTTATTTCAAAGGAACCTTCCCTTCCTTGGATCAAAATAAATTTGTCATCTACAGCAAATTGGCTCCCAGGTTCCAGCTGTGCTTGCAAATATTAACCGACAGGATAGGGAAACTGGTTACACTGATGCTGAATGAAAGCACAAGTACTGCATCGTCTTTGCAACATCAGCATGTGCTGGTATTTGTTTAGCAAATAACTGAATCTCACTGATGACATCAACTGTAGGAAGAGATACCTCTATATTAGCGCAGGAATCTCATTCCCTGAGGAAACAGTATAGCAACTCTTAAGTTGGTTTGAAGGACTAATACAAAAATACAAGCACAGAGGCTGCCTAATGGTTCTTTTGCCCTCAAATCTGAGGCCTCTGCTCCTGAAGCAGAGCCCTCTTGATGTGGCTTGGTGAGTCCTGCGCACAGAGAGGACAGCCATGGGAAGAAGAGTTCCTTCAAAACCTCAGAAGAAATTTAGCCGCTTGGCAACAGCCTGAGTCTTGAGAAGGTCAAAAGTCACACGGCAAAGAGTTAAGACACAAAAACCAGCTGCACATTCAAAACAACCTTCTGTTACAAGCAAGCAAAAGAAGGACAAACAAAACCTCTTCAAGGAATCAGATCTGAAGCAACAAAACCACAAATCAATACGGGATCCCTATTCCCCAGGGACAAGTACCTGAAAGTGATTTAAATAAGACAGGAACTCCTGAGCCACCAAATGTACAAACAGAGACCAATTCAGGCACTACAAGGCTGAACTATGCATTCCACCTAAATAATCCATTAAGTTTTTAGGGCATGGGCTCTTCTAAAAGCCTTTGAGTTCTCCATACACTTTGAAAGAGACCCATATGAGGCCCAAATGTTGGATCATCTTAACTTTTCCCTGCTGAATAAAGCCAATAATTTTGCAAAAAGTTTTCAGATGTTCTTACTTAAAAAAGTATTTCAGGAGACAGCTTGAAGCTTGAATCTTTCATCTAAATGGACAGCCTGATTGTCAACCTTTTAATTTCTTTTGCACGGCAAGGAGGATAGAGAAAATGTAGAAGTTGCTCCATTATCTCAAAGCTAAAATGGCAAACTTCACGTGTGTAAAACCTGTTTTCTTTTCTATGGAGTTGTTTTAGGTTATGAAGGGTTAAGCCATGACTATGGAGCAACTCCAAGACTGCTGGAAAAAAACCGCGAGACATTTTTAGTGGTGCAGTATGCTGTATCTGCAAACCTATGGTGGGTTGTCCCTCGCTGGATGGCAGGTGCCCACCAAAGCCACTATATCACTCCCCCCCTCAGCTGGCCAGGGGAGAGAAAATACAATAAAATGCTCGTGGGTTAAGATACGGACAGGGAGATCACTCACCAATTACCATCACAGACAAAACAGGCTTGACTTGAGGAAAATAATTAATCTAATTTATTACCAGTCATATCAGTGTAGGATAATGAGAAATAAAAACTAAATCTTAAAAACACCTTCATCCCCTACCCCCCCTTCCCTTCTTCCCGGGCTTAACTTTACTCCCAATTTTCCCTATCTCCTTCCCGCAGTGGTGCAGGGGGACGGGGAACGGGGTTGGGGTCAGTTCATCACACATTGTCTCTGCCGCTCCTTCCCCTACAAGGGGAGGACTCCTCACACTCTTCCCCTGCGACAGCATGGGGTCCCTCCCACAGGAAACAGTTCTCCATGAACTTCAACGTGAGTCCTTCTCACGGGCTACAGTTCTTCACAAACTGCTCCAGTGTGGGTCCCTTCCACGGGGTGCAGTCCTTCAGG
>VYZV01002384.1:28442-54989 GCA_013401275.1 Pandion haliaetus | reverse complement strand
GATATCTGCTCCACCGTGGACCTCCCTGGGCTGCAGGGGGACAGCCTGCCTCACCATAGTATTCCGCATGGGCTGCAGGGGAATCTCTGCTCTGGCTCCTGGAGCACCTCCTCCCCCTCCTTCTTCACTGACCTGGGGGTCTGCAGGGTTGTTTCTCTCACAATTCTCACTCTTCTCTTTGGCTGCCAGGGGTTTTTTTCTCCCCTTCTTAAATATGTTCTCACCATCACTGATGGGCTCGGCCTTGGCCAGTGGTGGGTCCATCTTGGAGCTGGCTGGCATTAGCTCTATCTGATATAGGGGAAGCTGCTAGCAGCTTCTCACAGAAGCCACCCCTGTAGCCCCCCTGCTACCAAAACCTTGCCACAGAAACCCCATACAAAACCATACTGAATTATCTGATTAGAAAGTGTGAAAAAACAAAGGCAGCCTGCAGTGAGAAAATGAGACCTTGTGCAGAATCCATCTGCCAGCAAAGCAATTAAAAAGATGGACTTCTTAGAACAGCAGTGATTATCATTTGTGTATGACATTCAGTGGGCTATGATTTCCTCAGATAATACTCATGCATTGCAGCACCTGGTGAAGACCATGTGATAATCACTATGTAGCCCACTACATTTTTAATAGCTAGCACTAGTTTAATCCTGAGCTAAGCTATTTAACCGGTGTGAAAGAGAGTAAGGGCTTACTCTCCACACAGAGTGGGGCAGAAAGAAACGTGTGGTTTTTACTTCCTGTAAGTGTGTTTCTCAGAAGGTTTGTGGGCATGTATCTCCCTCCTCTGGTGCACAATAAAGTAACACCCTGGTGGAAGAGAAATTTGTTGTGGCAAAAATGAAAACTGGGAAAGAGTCCTCAGTGAAGGAGCACAAATACTTATTAAATCTTCACAGGAGATAATGTATTTCCTTTGCTTCTCCATTTCATTATACTATCATCACATCATATAAATATAATAGCTGTCTTCTTCTACACCTGGGCAGCTTGTATTCATGAATATTTTGCCCTAGAAATAGTTCAGCCCCTGATTTGATGTCAAATCTCCATGACCTTCTCTGAACTCAGTTCTTTCATTCCTATCAGACTGATCCTGTTTCTTACCAGGACTATGCAGAGATCCATTTCCCCACTTTCCTAGTTGATTTGTTTATTCACAAAAATGCTGTAATTTTAAGTTTCCAGTCCACATGGTTAAAATTACCTGTATTTCAGTGATTTTATGTAGATCTATACTTGACACTTACTACAGTGAGTCCACACTCATGGCCAATGACAGAGAGCCTAAAGAAGTGGGGTTCATCTCATCTAACTTCTGATGTCTCCAGTAAGCAGATGATTTATCTCTGCTGATTTGAAGGGGGCTCTGGAGAACTACCTTAGATGCAGACACTTGCGTTGGCTAGCAGCATGCCTTAGGCAGTTCCCAGAGAAAAACCTTCCCATCTCTTGTGCTCTGCTCTGCCTTGTTTGGTTCATCTTCTCTTTGAGCTGACTACTCTGCCAGAAATCCTGGGAGAATAATATCATTGGCCTAGTCCACAACATCAGCTGGAAAGGAAGAGCAATCCGGGCAGGGAGTAGCAAGATATCACTGCTGACATCCATCTGTAGAAGAGCAGGTATTTCCTTACAGGTGGGTAGAAAACTGCTTGCTGCTCCTCTAAGTGCGGATGTGACCTCCAGCCTCACTGATGAGAATACTGGGGCCTTTCCTTTATTACCAGAGAGGCTCTAAGGGACTGTTCCGGTCTCCTGTCACCCAGACCTTGATATTAACCAAGTGCTTGCAGAAGGAAGACTTGACTGCTTCAAGTCTGGAGTGACTTTTGCCTAAGAAAGACTGGTCAAGATGGTGCAGAAAATTCAGACTAGAGGAGAAATCCTTCCAGTGCAGACTTCTTTATTCTTTGTCACAGTTAAGGGAGCTATCTTCAAAGGAGGCAGTGTACCCCCACACATACACATCCCCTCCCCAGATAAATCCATCTCATTCAACAGGTTCAAAAGAAACTGCTATTTTAAGAACAGAAATGTCTCACCTCCTTTTATGACTTGATTTTTAAATTATTCTCACAATAGTTTGCCTATGTGCCAGACTAACAATAGACAAAAAGTATAAACACATCACCATTGTACTGAAAGAAGGCATTAATCCAAATGTACTTTAAACCAGGACAGGCTAGTCAGTACCTCAACTAAGATTTTCTGCTGGATACTACTCCATCGTGTAACTACAGCAGCACATCCCCTCTGTTGCAATGGGTGTATTTTTTTTAACACAACTCCCTGCTAGACCCAACAGCCAGTTCTGTGACCATTTACACAGCATAAAACAGGCAATTATTTTAAAATTTTGAGACATTGAAATGATCTTTCTAGAGGGACTGATTCTGCCCTAATCATTCATTGCCATCTAAACAAGCTGTGCTGTCAATAATCTTCTGACACATTCAACTAATATCAGGTACTGTGTCCTGATTCGCACCACTGCCAGCAATGAGGCTCTGCTCTCTGGCTCTGACCCATTGAAATGTGCTGATTAATAATGGCCCAGCCTCATCCACCAATCTTAACTCCTGCCTAGCTAAGTCCAAGTGCTTCCTCTGATCAGTTGGAAGACAAGTCTGGGAAAACAGGTTGCTTCTGCTTCTTGAAGTTCTTCTGCTTCTGGCTTGAACAAAGCTACGTCACAGACCCACAGCAAGAAAATAGAAAATCCTGACACAGCTCTTCAAACAGGCTGGTGTGCTTAGTTTCAAGACTTTTGAAGACTTCACAGATGGACTTAAGCAACACAGGCTATATGCAAGCCCTCAGAGAAGAAAAACTCTGTGGACTTGAATGCTTGCTAAGAGAAAAAGAATGAAAAGGCTTAATAGTGTCCAGAGCTTCACAGAAGCAGACAACTGCCAAAGAATGAGCTACTCAGCTCAAAAGGCCTCACAAAACTCCCTGTCTCTCTACCATGACTGCTCAGCTAACCACGTCAGTGGTACAGTAATTCATATATGGTAATTCGGGGGACAGGAGCTGCTCACCTAAGCCCAGCCATCCTCTAAGAGCTACAACGACACTCAAATGAGCCTGAGGTGTTGTTGCCTGAAGTAATCATGTCTCACGGTCGGGAAGGCACAAGTAACAGCTCTATTTATTCTTCCAATTTTTACTTGGTTGCACAGAAATTCAGCTTTTTCCCTCGAATGCAGGGGGATTCTAGTCCTCAAAGCTTTAATCATTTCAGGTAAAAATGTTATCACTCAGTATTCAGGAGTCATTTGGATTCATGGTCTGACTTGACCGTGATGAAAAAATAGGTGAAAATTAGAGTATTTGGATGATGACTCAATAGTGCGCAGAGTGAGGGTTGCTAATTATGGTGGAGAGGACGTGTGCTAAAAATTCAGACACAGTGGGGCTTTGCAGTACGCTTGTGAGCTTTTGCATGCAAAGGCTGAGCAGCTTGCTAAAAACAGAAAGCTAGAAACTGATACAGGGTTGCTATATTTTTGGTTAAAAATACATAAACATATAACTTCAACCCAAGCCCTCACAATAATAAAACAAACTAAGCTTCTGTACATGGACAGCCTTTGAGCTGAAAAGAGCTAAATAAATAAAAAAGAAGGAAAGACATGAATCAAGAATTAAAAGGAGCATCTAATAACAAAAGAGGAAACTAGGAAATACAAAATATGATCCTGAAATTTAATGCTCATCTATGCCTTTATTGCTTTCGGAATAAAATGGCAACCATCATCATTTGAAATAGATCACTGTGTGTGCCCAACACTCAGAAGTTCAACTGCCTTACTAACTGTGACACAAGCATGCAAGGCAGAGTGATTTTAAATGGCTGAAATGACATTAAAAAATTCTGCAAACCATTTCCTTGCCTTTTGACTTCTAGAGTTTGTACAGCACTTCGATGCTGCCCCTGGACTAAAAAAAAGGGTTTGTTCTTGCACGGGAGCTTTGGAGTCATGGATGTTGAACAAGAAATGATCCTACATGGTTGAAGACATCACATTTTTCTTCTCCAAGCTCTCCAGTGAGTGGGTTCAGTATGCTATCTGCTGTAGGTCTATTTGTGGGTGCGCTGTTGGAAAAGCACTGGGCTTCAGCAGCGTCCAAAGTTTACAGAAAGCCACGTTCATGCTGTCGTCTCCCGTTAACCACACCGTGGCCTCAAAGTCGGGGAAAACAGGCTGTGGCACGCGCTGCCCTAAAGCTTGTACACACGAGGCCCCGCGTGCTTCTCTCCCAGCCCACGGGCCCACTGCCCTCCCCGCCAGCCATTCCCTTCTGGCCTTTGCACGGGCATCAGAGTCACACTGCGCTGCCCTTTTCAGGCTAAAGGGAAGGGAAACACACAAGAAAAGGAAAAACAGGAGGTGGGAAGGCGCGAGGGGTGACAGGCTGGGGGAAGGGGGGATCCTCCCATAAAACTGGAAGGTGGTTTCCGCCAACCAAAGTGCCGGTGAACTGCAGGCACCAACGTGGCACGCCCCCAATGCCCCCCCACGGCCACAGGTCCCGCTGCCGCACTCACAGGCCAGCTCCTGCTCGTCTCTTGCCCGGCTGGTGAAGGTGATGACCTGCTCTTTCGCAGCAAATTTCTTCGCAAAGCCCTGGCATGCCCCTTCCCCAAAGGGTGGTGCATAGGCAAGGGCCGCATCCTGACCCTGTGCACACTCGTGCCGATCCACAGCCCTTCTGCCACACACAGCTGGGGGATGGGAGGGCACGGCTAGGAAAGGTGGCAGTTCCTGGTACATCAATGGGCAGTGTTTCTCCACCTGCTGATGCATCCAGATCAAAATTCTCCTTCTGCCATTAAAGGCCTGTAAGGCAGTAACTAGCAGCACCCCACAGATTTTGGGATGTGCTTTGGGCTGTGCATCTAATCGCACCGCTGCAAGAAGAAGAGGCTCAAGATACGTAGCTGGAGGGAAAGCTGTGAGTCCCTTCTGGCAAACCACCTACCCCGGCATGCTGCTAAGGGCTGCAGTCCTCTGTTCAACAGGGGCGGTTTGCGAGCTGAGCTGAGGAAAACTGCATGTGGGAAGAAGAGTTTGGAGGTGCCTCTTCTGCTGAGATCCCATTCAGCCTCTCCCCAGGGTCCCAAGGAATTTGATGCATTTCCGAAAGTAACAAATGTTCTCACAAGCAGGGGCTTTCAGTGCTGCGTACCAGTGGTCTCCTGGGCCTGGCTTGGAGAGTTCCCACATGAGAGGATGTGGGGAAGGGACTAAAAGTTTGGGGACCTGTTTGCTGATTCTTTCTCTCTATGAATGCAAAATGAGGGAACTGGAGGCTCCAGGAGATTCGCTGTGGTTCTCAGAACTCTGTTTAGTCCATAGTGCTCGCTTGTCTTAGTCGGTAAACAAAGCCCGCTGGTACAAAACCCAGGAACAAGCTTTGCTTGATCTAGTCAACTATTCCTGGTTTAAACCTGTTATCATGGTTTAACCCCAGCCAGCAACTAAGCACTACGCAGTCGCACACTCACTCCCTGCCCCCCCTAGTGGGACTGGGGAGAGAATCGGGAAAAGGAAAACTCGTGGGTTGAGATAAGAACAGTTCAATAGAACAGAAAAGAAGAAACTAATAATGATAATGACAACACTAATAAAATGACAACAGTAATAATAAAAGGATTGGACTATACAAGTGATGCACAATGCAATTGCTCACCACCTGCTAATCGATGCCCAGTTAGTCTCTGAGAGGTGATCCCCCCCCGACTCCCCCAGTTTATATACTAGATGTGATGTCACATGGTATGGAATACCCCTTTGGCCAGCTTGGGTCAGCTGCCCTGGCCGTGTCCCCTCCCAACTTCTTGTGCCCCTCCAGCCTTCTTGCTGGCTGGGCATGAGAAGCTGAAAAACCCTTGACTTAAGACTAAACATGACTTAGCAACAACTGAAACCATCAGTGTGTTATCAACATTCTTCTCATATCTAGCTCAAAAACACAGCACTATACCAGCTACTAGGAAGACAATTAACTCTATCCCAGCTGAAACCAGGTCACCTGTGCAAGACAAAGTATGACTTCATCCCAGGAGAGCAGGAAATATTCCCCACATTCACCATAAGCTCCCAAATGACTGATAAACTTTGGGCTTCTCCGCTCACACCCGCACGCAGTGATACTCCTTCAGCCCTGTAAGAGTTATGACGATGGCAGCACTGAGCCATGCGTGTGGATGATGAAATGTTCCCTGGCAGGACAATGAGGCTCTGCACAAACATGTCCTGAGGACTTCCACTGTTTTTTTCCTGTGTGGTACTCCCACCAGGATACTACACCCGCAATGCCTCACTGGCTGACTGGGGGAATGGTGCTGTAAAGACGGTGTAGTGAGGAATGAACTTGAAGGACTGGGTTTGTTCAAGCTCTGGGCTGCACTGCCGTAATGTTGATAGGGCCTTTTCCTTTTCACATGTAGCACCTGATGTAATGTGCCTTGTGTGCCTTCTCTGGGGCCATGCGAATCTCTGCAACCAGACCTCCGTGCAAAAGGGTCTGTCACCTGCAGAAGGGCACCAAGCTTTCAGCTGTGGCCTGCCCAGCACAACTGTGAGCAATAGAGAATAGGAAAAGCAAGGAGCACATTCGCTTCCTGAGGACACCTGATAGGGGAACTCGGCTGTGCTAGACACCCATTCAACATTAAAGCAAAGACCAGCAGTGCTGAGGAGGGTACAAAAGGAAAGACTTGGCTCACGCGTGTTTCATAAGTTACCTTTGATATTTCATCATTCCTGCCTAGGGCGTGGTATTGCTGGTTCTGAGAATACAGTATGCCAAATGACATTTGGTTGTGGTAGACCTGTTTTACAATGACTCTTTGTACAAACCCACAGCTCTCAAACTGAAAAGGGGGAGGGCTTGCGAGAAATGAATCCTTCAGGACAGTATGGCAGATGCTTTTCTAAGAATACTCTGCATGATAACACACAACACTCTTGCCAAAGGGGAAAGGTGAAAGGATATATGTTGCCCTGCCCATCTATCGAGGAGGTCCGATGATTATATCATTGTGACTCAGCTAATTTTTTACTTGTTTTTAAGTTAATTTTTTGTAATCCATTTATAGCAGAGTCTTGTCTTTACAGCGGTCAGCAACTGTCATTTCTTGTTACAATAGCAACCACAGCTCCATTTACAAGGACTAGACAGATTACAAAACCTGGCCCTAAGGCAATGGTGAGGATGACCACACCATAAATGTGAAGCATGTATATGTGGGTGTATTTAAGGGGAGGGGAGGGGAAAAGTTAGCAATACTTTTAAGATTTGAGGCCCACTCTTTAACATAAAAGGTATGTTCTTTCTAGAAGGGTGCCAAACCCCAGAGTGACAGGAACATCTGCTCAGAAAGCTTATAAAAAAGTTCCCTTTGCAGCTTTTTCCTGGGGCTAAATCTTGCTTTGGTCTGTATGACTTGTGTCTGTTAGTAAATCAAAAGGGTCCAGGAACACTCCTAGGAAAACCTCTCAGCCTCCAAGGCCGGGTGGCTGCACCCAAACTGCTTAACTGGAGCCAGTACTGGAACATCCTCACTCCGCATGTGTTGGGCTCTTCAGTGAGGGCACCTGCTGGCTCACCCCTGCCCCAGGGTAATGGCTGGCTCCCCTCCTGCCAGCACAGCGAGCTGGTAGCTAACACTTGATCTTTGAATTTAAATAGCTTGCAACACTCAGGCACAGCTGCTGGAGAACACATGCGGGTGCAACCAGGGTGTTCCTTAAGCCCAGGGCCATTCATTCCAGAAGAAAGTACCTTATGGCAAACACCCAAAGCAGCGTCTGCTGCTCACACAGGCACGCAGCAGGGTTCTTCAGGTCTCCCTCATTCCTATGACTGTGACTGATCCAGCAGGATTTACCTTATAACCACGGAGAGCTGCAGTGAAATTCTGGGCACCCGGGCCTCCTTTTCCCTGAGCTCCCTCTTGAGGTTCCCGACATGCCCAGATTTGCCCTACCCTTTGGAGAGCTCAGCCGTGCTTTAACCACATCACATTCGCTTGCCATGCCTGTCTGTCTCTGGGGTGAACTGCGTTATCTGCCTCTGGAAGACATTCCCCTGCCCAGATTCAGTATCACTGATATTTCTCACATCAATCGTTCAATCAGCCCCTCCTTCAGCCCTTTCTATCAGAGCAAATGGGCATTTTCATAGGCCTTACTACTGCAGTCATTGCTTGGGGCCTTTGAGGTCAAAGCTAAGTAAACCTCAAGTGCCTCACCAAGCAACTGTGCAGAAATAAATTTCAATTTCAAAGATTCATTCTGTTGATTTATTCTTTGAGCTGTCACTGCTCACAAGCTCAGCTGTATCACAGATAACATTTCAGATTTAATTATCTTCACTATACATTAAATATACTATATATGGTGTGCTGGAGAGTCAAGATTTGGAAATACTCAAACAAAAACAAAATGTACGAGGTTGAAGAGAAAGCCTTGAGGAATTCTCCAGCCCTGTCTTGTCTTGGCTGTCAGGAGAGTTTGCCAGGTAGTATTTTAGGACATGTTTTCATGATCTGCTTTACCTGATCTCAGTCAGCATCGAGCAAAGGCAGCGCCATCCAGATTGCCCCTCTGGTTTCCAGCTGCACTACCCCACCCCCTTGTGCTGGCACTGGGATTAATTTGGCTGTGGGATGAACTGGAGCGGAGAAAGGATTTAGCTTGCGCAGCTGCACAAGGGCTAGTGCTGCTACAAGGGAGGGAGAGCCACAGGGCTAGGGATTTTGGGGGCAGGGAATGGTCAGGCTGTTGGTGAAAACACACCTGCAGGACAGGGGCCCTTCTTTCTCTGCCTGATGAGACAATTCAGGCATTGTGCAGTGTCTTCTCACTCGGATCACAGTAATAAATAGAGTAAAACCCCACAAGTTTAATAGATTAAAAGATGGCAGTTTTGGCCTGCCTGAGGGAAATGCTGAGATGGGAGGGTGACAGCCACTTTAGCTTAAGAGATAAGAATGGAGTCCTGGCAGTGGCACACCCCTAACTGTTGGACTCACTGCAGGCCAGTCCTCTCTTGATGGGGAAGGCTTAGAACTACCTTGTGTGAGGTTGCTGTCACAACAGGAATCTTTCAGCAGCTCAAAAGCAGCACAGCAGTGCCTAGACCAACCGTGTGCCCACTGTGTAACAGCAGAGGTGGCCCTGTTGTTGGTAAACAGTGCTGCTCCCGGAGGAGAATTTCCTCTTGGAGGCTGATTGCCAGTGCAAGGTAGAGCTGCCTGAAGCCTGCAGCTAAAGAGCACAAGGACAAACTTTTTGTCATGTCTTCACCAGAAGTCAAGCCACATGAAACGTGATTTGCCGGGAAGACATGTTGATTGTCTGGGCTTCACAATGTCCCTGAAATGCGCACAAACAGCTCAGAAGATAAGGTGTCATCAGCTAAGCCCCATTTTGCTTGCTCTGCAAGGACCGGAGCTCTTGGTGACATTGGGATTAAAGAACTGATCTGTCCATGATAAAAAAATAGCTTGGTATCTGCACTCCCTTTCCTGTTAAATGAATGATGGTCACTGGAGGCAGCCACTCTTGTAGAAAACTTCCAGCTATCAAGGGAGAAAAATGTCCAATAGTTATGCAGACTATGGTAGGCATTTACACAGTTTAGAGTGTACAAACTAGTGGTGGCCTTTATGACATTTGCTATTAAACCAGGTTACTAGGCAAAAGCCTTGAAGAAACTGTTGGCACTTTTAATCAAGATAAAGTGGATCTAAGAACAGCACATGCAGGTTAGCTAAAAATGTAGTGAATCCCTGAAAGCACAGAGCAAATGGATCACCATGCACATGGTGTGCATGTGGCTGCTGTCCATTTTAGTGCAAAAAGAAGGATGGGTACTCAGCTGGGATACCCAGGACACCACCCTGGGGCTCCACTGGCCCTGTGCATGAGCAAGAAGCACAGGAAAGAGAACACAACACTTCTTGTGCAAATTGCAAGCAGCAATACTAAAAGTAAGAAGCAGGTGTGTTCCCCTTTAAGGTCAGCTGAAGGGCCTTGTAGTATGTGGGTGAATGAGGCTGGGGTCCTGCTTCAAAGAGGCTGCTGGGGAGGGAGAGACTGTGATTCACTTCAGGAGACTGTTGGTTGACTGTGAGGAGGAGGCTGGCAGCCCTTGCTTCCCACAACGCTCACTCGTGCAGCGTCTGCAGTTGTAGGGCACAGAGAAGAGGGAAATGAAGAGAAGGGGGTGGCTGCAAGAGGAGGGGGAGATCAAAGCTTCTTCTTTTCCCCCTCCACTTCTGGCCCCTCAATTTGAGCTTCTGTGTCTAATTCTGTTGTGTTTCTCGGCGTTTGTTTTCCCTAGAGGTCCACCTACAAGGCCAGACCTCTGTGAAGAGAATCCCTGCCTCCCTGTGCCAAACAAGAACACCTGCTCTGCTAGAGATCCTGAGCAACGGCGGCCAGCAGTCCATCCCTGCCATCCCTGCCATCCCTGCCGTCCCTGCCATCCCCGCCATCCCTGCTGTCCCTGTACTCATGCTACCTGAGGGTGCCATGGGTGCGACAGGGGCAGGTGGCGGCTCCTCACCCTTTCTGCTGACACAGTCAGCGTAGTGATAAGTAACTTCATGAGCCAAGTCATTTAACTATTTCTGTCCTCCCAGCTGCGTTTGCCTCACAGGATGGCAGCACTTGATATCTCAAAAGATAAAGAATATTTTGTTGTAAGCAAAGGAAAACTAGAGAAGATTGATGGCGGTAGTGGGGGGAAATGAGCTGAAAACCATAGACAAGGCAAAAGTCTGAATAATCAGATGAGTGAGGAGGGTTATAGTGTGCAAGTGAAGAGGCATTGAGTCACATTGCAAGCTTGTACCATAAAGTGTTCTATACCTATTTCCCAGAAGGTGATTAGTTTGCATAATTCAGAAGTTTTATGAAGGGTGTTCATTGGAACTCGGTGAATAATTAATTTTTTTTTGTTTCGTTGGCAAATTTGGAAAGTCAAGAGGTCTCATTTCAATCAAACTGAAAGGAAAAAAATGTGAGTTTTTTGTGAATTGAAAAGTAAAACAAATAATAATTTGGAGGCTTCAAATGACACATTTGTTCCTAAAAAAAAATAATGCTTCATTTTGATGGTGGCTATTTAAATATGGTTTGAATATTTTAAAATAACAGGGATTTTTGAAAGACAATGTTGCTTTGAACAAGAAAAATGCTATCATTTAATTTGAAAAACATTGAGAACTATTTCATTGGAAATTCTGAAGGGTTTTTTTCTCTTGATATTAAAGAATATGCTTGTACTGGCCAAGCTCTTGAAATATATTACTATCTCCTATCCTGAACTTTTGGCTGCAGAAGTTCGTTTCAAAAACAAAAGCCCCATTCCCAGGCTCAACGGTTTATCATGCAAATCCAAACTTCTCAAGACTCCAGACCCTGCAGCTCTATATGTCTGCAGCTCCTTAGTGGCCCAGGAACACAACAAATCATTAATCAGTCACTGCAAAGTCAGGGACAGAAATTACAGCTGCGCTTTCTCCACAGACTGCATTTGCCCGCTCAGTGTGTTATGACCTAGTTCACAGTCTGCTATTAAATAGCTTGCAAATGAAACTACTCTGTTTCAGGAAGCAGCATTAAAAAAGCAACCATAAAAGCACTCTTACAGAGCATTCATAGTTAAATCCCTTCAAGTCAGGAATGGGCGGTGCTGTAGTTTTGTAGCTATTGAAGGAAGGGAGACTGACTCCTGCCTGACCCGCTAGCCCAAAGACCTTGCTATAGAGATACCATGTATTTTCACTGAATCTTGACCTCTGGCAATAACCCAACACAGGCTGATATATTGGGCAAGTAACATTGCAGCAATGCCACTTACAAGGCTGTGGCAGCAAAATTTGTTGATGCAGTTAAGTCCTTAGAGTAATGAGAACCAGGCCTTCTGCTTTACTTTTTTTTTTTTACAAGACATAAGTTGGTTGCTGACGTTTGAAAATTGTAAAAAGTGGGTTAATACAATGGCCATTTAAATGAGCAAACATAGCAAAAAACCTTAGGAAGTGAAACTTTCTCAAGAAAGCTCTGCTTAACTGCAGTTGCTCTTGCTGCAAAGGGTTCCCTTCACATTTTTCTCATTACACCCAGTACTGGTTCTAGGCAGAAAAAAGACTAAACTACATTTTGCCAGTGTGTAAGACACCATTGTTTTCTTTGCAAAAGAGCTGATGATTTAAAAATGAAAAATGGTGGTGGTGGTGGCTTGAAAAAAGGTTTAGGAAAAGATGTACATACGTTTTCTCAAAAATTTCCCCTTTTCCTTCAATATTTCATCTAAATTATAAAATTCAAAACATTTCCTCCCATTTTGCATAGGGCTTGATTTTCATTGGACCCCATCCAACACATTTGTTTTCTTTGTACATAGAAGATATAATCTCACTGCTATCTAAGAGAAAAATTCCCCAAGTAGTGCGTTACCCACAAGCCCATCCTCCTTTTTATCCCCTCTTACTGATTTTGCAGGCCTGTTTCATAATATCTTTCCCCCCTAGAAACACATTTGCAAAACTCATGGATTCTCCCCTTCATCCCTAGCACACAGGCCAGCCAAACTGCCCACTATCATACTTTCTGGTATCCATTATCCCTGTGGCCAAACCATTAAGAACTCTTTTGGATGCTGGATATGAATTTTGAAATGTAGGATTTCCTAGCTGGGTTTTCAGGTGATGATAGTGGGAGGAGGCAGCTGGAACTGTGAAGAAGCACATTAGTTGGATGCTCACTGGCTTTATAGCAGGCATTAATCAGTGCTCCACTCAAATAACCAGGAGAGCAAGCTGGCCACACTGACACATTCAAGTTAATATTCTTAGAGTTACTATAGATGTGACTGTCTAAGAATATGAGAAAGATAAAGCTTGTAGGGAGTGGTAGCATCTGGCAACGAACAGGTATAGTAAGAAAGAGCTTCTGAAGACAGAGGTAAAGGCTTGTCAGCTTTTTCAAACTATCACTTTGGTGCATGAAAGACTCAGCCTCCCCAAGCACATCTGGCCTGTCTGACATTTCAGGGTTTTGTTTTCATCCTTAGCCCTGGTAGCGACTTCAGGAAAGGGCAATTGCTAAGTCCTAGAAATGTGGTTTCAAGTACTTTGTAAACTAGGGAAAACAAAGGGAGTTTGAGTTATCACTAATGCAAGGGTAAGGCTTTGTACATGAGATCAGATTCCACAGTGATGAGCACGTTGAACAACAAATCCTGCAGCTGATACATTTTTGGAAGGTATAAGACCTGCTTTTAGTTTGCTGACTCACATGATGCCAGCCACAAACCCAGTGCTTGGCTACAGCATCCCATTTGCTAGGTTAGGTCTAGGTTATGGGGTGACAATTTTTTTTGCAATGGCTACACTTCAAAAGCAAGAAGATTCTTGCAAACTCTGTGATTTATTCTACAACCCTCTGCCAGAAAATCTGTATCTTTGTTTTCCAGAGCCTCCAGACTATGATTTAACGCATATTCTAATGCAAACTCACAGTCCTTGCACACATCACTGTAAACTTTCAGGAACATGTGGTGGCCCATGGACCAAAGGCAAACAGATCACTTCCACACATCAAGGCATCAACCCTACAGATCTTAGACATAATTCCCAGGAATAGATTCTCTGACAAGCTCTGAATAAACAATCTATAATAAAGCCACTCTTCATTCTATGTTTTTTGTACATAAAACTGCAAGGAAAGAGGCAAGGAGAAGGTGTGGGAAGCAAAAAAGCAAGGCAAGGTTATCACAAGGAGGGATTCTGAAGTGGTCCCCATCCCTCGGTGCTGTTTCCATACCGCCTTGCTCTGTCATGCAAATTTTAAAGAGCATTAATGATGGGTATGCAGGTGGTGCACTATCTGGTCTTTACTAAAGTGTGTTTTCATTTGTAGGTGGCTTCTGGGCAGGTTTTGTCTGGGAATCTGCTTCATTCACAGCCTAATGGTGACATCTGAAAGCACTAAGAGCACTGAAGAGCTACATATACCCTTCCCTGATCCAGCCACTCATATTTCTGCACAAAACTTCCTTTCCCCTTTTGGTATGCTCATTTCCCTATCTCCATCTCATCACAAGCCCTCTGAGATTTCCACACAGAAGCTGTTTCCCTAGGATGTCCACAGCTTGTGGCTTCTGTTCCCAAACTCAGTGTGCCCCGGGGAAGAGATGCATACCTGTGCTGTAGTTCTAAGATCCAGTCCCTGCACAGGCAAATCAGACCAAGTGTGGATGTGGTTGAATGTGACAAAATACCTTTAAAAGCCTTAGCCTATGATCACTATTCACCTCATCTGCTGAAACATTCTCTTCTCTGGCCTTGACAAACTTTGCCTCACTGCTATGTATTCAAAATGTTACTGTGAATCTATCAGTTTGAGCACCTTATTCTCTTTGTGCTTGTCTGCTGGCTTCCCACTTCTGCTATATTACTAAGTTTCCTTCCTTCATTTAATTTAATTAATTTAATTTAATTTCATTTCATTTCATTTTCCAGCCCATCACATTCTAACTATCAGCTCTCATTCACTCTTCAGAAATGGCCTCCAGACTTTGACTAGGGAACAAAGCTGATCTTCATTACCCACTTGTCATCAATTCAAAGAGGTGCTTTAGAACATGCTCCGTGCTATCCCTTGGATGAACTTCCCACTGTCAGCTTAGGAAAATGCCTTTCCTTGTCAGGTCTACTGTCTTTTAAATATTTGGATTCTCTATATGTCCACTGAGCTAGAGCACTATCTCCTTTATGTAAACTCCTTTGAGGCCTTTGCTTTATAAATGTTAAATATAAAGGTTTAATTCTAGGTTTTCCAGGACTCCTGATTTGATCTTGTAGTTTGAAATGGCATAAAATTTAAAAAAAAGAAAAAATAAAAATCAGGGACTTAATTAGCCCTGTAAAAACTAGAAGTAGGGTCTTAAGCTATATACTACACATGAATTACATTCCTCATCCTTACCCTTTAAAAATATTTATTACGCATCTCATTTTTGAGAATGGCACTCCTCACATATCTTCAGCAAAGCTTTATAATGATTTATTCTTGTGTCCCTTGTTAAATGCAAACTGCTGTGCTGTCAGAGCCAGAGACTATCAGAAATACGGCTACCTTTTGCTGATTTTCCTTTTTGTAATGCTTTAAGAAACAAAAGGAAGCAAAAGTAAAACCTTTCTCCAGTACTTCTCCATGTCTCCACAGCTGCAGCTTGTCATGGGGTATACTTAACTGCTTATTTTTAGACTTGGGGGGTTCCTTGGCTTCTTTTTTGCTTATTCATGAAAACAGACTAGCTTTCAGTGTTCACTCTGGGATGAAGGTGCCTGCTTGATTCTGTGTTCAATCCCAAGTGACTGGCCTATAACAAGAGGTTTGTGGTGCTCTGCTTTGGAAAGCTCCTTCCTTAAAGGTAAGTCCTTTAACACCTGCCCGGATACTTCAGGGTCTGTGTTCAAATTCCTCCTAAAATCTCTCCCTTGCCACAGCCCCTTACAGGAAACTGGAGAAGAGTAAGGAAGCTGGTGTGTAAAGACCTTTTGCCTGTGTTGCTTCCAGTCCTGTCTCTTTATTCCCTCTTACTTCTGTCTGTATCTCTTTCCATACGGTCTCAGACCTTACATTTTGACTGTAAGCTGCATGGGGCATGGGGAAGGGGCAATACATTCACACAGGCAGTGGTTCTGGTTGCTACTGGGGCGTGTATGGACTGTTACAAATAACACATACCAAACCCAGCCAGGTAAGGGGTACAATGCAGACCTTTGAGGCTAACTGAGAACTGTTAGCATGAAGAGTTGGGAGACAATTTTCCCTCTGTGTCAGATGACTATAGATGCCCTGAATTTCAGGAAAGCCTATTGGATATAATTGCAGTAGGGGAAACAAAGCCTAGACTCTAAAAAAGAAATACCAACAATTGTAGCACAAAGAAAAAGGACATTCATACATCCACCCACACCTCACATCCTTCTGGAAAATCTGCTGGTCAGCAGATATGCACAAGAAGATGAACCCCGCGTGTCCTGAGAAGTAGTGGAAGGAGAATTCCTCAGCTAGTGCTGTCCTCGACTCTGCTGAGGCTGGCGTGAGGGCACAGGTTTAGGACTAGAGAGCAGCATCTGCAAATCCAGGTTAGAAGCTGACAGGCCACATTTCTGAGAGACTTAAAAATCAGTGGTTTTGTGATGTGAACTGTGGTTCCTTCGGGACCCAAGACTGATCCACCAAACTTGGTCATATCTAGGCCTTTACTTAACACTAATCAGGTTTTAGTCCTTTAATGGTAATGAAACAATATTTTTCCAGTCACTGTGTTATTTCCTTTTCTCTTTACCTATTGTTTTGTAGAAAAGATTTTTTCTTCAGCCATACTACTTAGAGGTCTGGATTTTTTTTCAAATGACAGTGCATTTCAAAACCCCAATAGGTTTGTGGCAAACTAACATGGTAAAAACGTGAACTGTTTAACATAATAAGACATGATCTCACATTCTGAGTTTAACAAAATATCCTGAAACCAGATACTTATGCAAATTATAAGCTTCTCTTCTCTCCGTTACATCTCAAGTAATTCACCAAGCAAGTTCCTGTCACAGAAGAAAAAAACATGGGTAGCATGAGACAGGCTTTAAAGTATGAAAATAATTTTGTGAATAATAACATTTTGCAATGGGAATTCTGACAGGGTGTCAGCAGGAAGATTTGCCCTAACAAGCATTCAGTGAAGAAAAGCAATTAAAATCACTAAAATGTGAGCATACTAACCCAAAATGAGAAAGAAACTTACATGAGAAACCTGGTTATTTAACTTACTAGCAATCTGACTAAACACAGTAGTGTAGTCCAGTGTTCAGCATAAATTGCATGTCCCTCTCTGAGCTAAAGTTCAGAGAGGCTGTGAGACCTGAACCACTCCTAAGCTGATTCCTCGGTTTAAGGCTCTGCAGCTTAGCTCTGCAAGGCCCTCAGTCCCCTCCGCTGCTCTGACACTTTGATATGGTAGCATAGGTAGAGTTTAAAGGTTTCCTGTGACCTGGGGATTAGTATCACCCCTAAGAACAAAGAGTACTATAATATAAGTATGTGCGCAAAAGGAAAGATGTATCTTACACTGAGCTTTTGGACACGGCAAGTGCAAAGCACAGGCTGTTGGAGACAGCTGGAGGAATACCCTTCCTGAAGGACCTTCTGAATCTCAAAGTCAAAGGGAGGGTTCTTCTTTCACCCATACCCTTGCTCTGGCCCTAGATCATGTGTCAGGTTCCAATTATGGGGAAAGGGTGGAAGAAAAAGAGTTCTCAAGATGAGGAAGTCAGGGCAGGAAGACACCAGACTACACAGACAAGAAGGCACAGTAACGAGGTAAGATAGGTCCTGTGGCTGTAGCCCACAAAGCATGGCTGTCATATACAGGTAAGGTGGAGCAAGCAGAAGTCCAGACTCCTCATCAGCTGAAGTGTAGTTAGAAGAGGGGCGCAGCAGAGAGAAAAGGCACCCCCAGTGATTCTTGTGGATCTTATTTTAGGGGGGAGGAATGCATTCAGTTACCAATACCTTGTTCCATGCCATAACTGAGCCAGGAAGGATGGGAGCAGTGAAGGAGAGATCTTATTTGGAAGATCTCTGTTTTACTGCATCATCCATCTGCTATCTGCATATGTTAACTCAAGATCCAAAGTCTGATTAGCAAGAATAGAGGGCAACATAGCAAGGTGATCTTTATCCATTGGAAGGAGGATATTCTGGGCTCACCGAAGGTTGCCCTGGCTGCGAAAACAGAGGTGACTTCAAGAGACTCCACCAGGAGACATATTGTGCCTTACTTAGAAGAGCAGTCATCATAACATGAGGCTTTTAAGGAGGAACAAGGGTAAAAAGTAAAAAGTGGTCAATCTGAAAAGGCACCCTGAGAACAAAACAGCCAGGAAACAACATGAGTACCGCTGGAAATACGAAGTTTGCCAGAGCAGTCTCAGTTGCCAGAGAGAGGAGCACCAGTGCGCTACCTCTCACTTTAGCTGTATAAGATACTGTGGGTATGGGGGGCTGTGAGCACTGAGTTTTACAAGGCAATACTTTGCAAGTGTTTAGTGGTTAATTGCACCGTCAATTTGCAGTCTCAATCAATTATCAGGAGATGACATTATGGTTGATGAGGCTCAAATGCATCATTTGTTTAACTGCATACAAAACCCAAGCCCAAAAGATACATAGGACAGGTAATGGGGTTACTACTCTGAACATGAAAATGTCAGGCATAACCTGGTAATCTCATGCCATAAATCTCACTGATATTCTGGTACACAATGTTGCAATAGCATTGTTTAATGTTAAATTTAATATGAAAACTGATTTAACCTTGTCTAACCAGGAATACAATATGGGCCTGATTCATTATTAGGATGCAGTTTTTCATTTTCCCATAGTTATATTTTTATTTATCATCAGTTCTGTTTTGAATGCTGGTTAAGATCAAACTGATTATGAATCTCTCATTACAAATGATTGTTGCATCACCTAAGTATGGAAGTGGTAAATTTTTTTATATCATCAGGTATTTATGTGATTTCAAGATCAAATATTTATCCTGTATCTTTGAATTGGACAGGCTACTGTTCAAGAAGTAATGCTGTTAGTTTTTCTAGGTCACAGTCCAAAAGTAGGTCTTTGCAATCTACTAGATCTACACATATAAATGATGAAGTACCTTCTAAAAGAACTTCTCAAAGTGTGGGAAAAAAAAAATTATGACCTTCAGTGTAACTGAAGTGTAACTTCATTTTTATGAAATTCTTCAGGCAATGATTCATGGGTATGACAGTCTATCATATAAAAAAAGCAAAATGATTTTCAGATCTTACATGACTTTTAAAAGGCCAATCGGTGAAAACTGTTTCACTGAGATTTGAGATGACGCAGGTGCTCTAAGCAGAGATAGCAATAATCAAAGCTCCTGCAGTGTTTTTCATCTGTTGATGTCAAGGCACTTAGACAGTAAAGTCCGTAGGTAGGGAAAGTTCTGTATAGATGTGGAAGTCATTAGCTATAAACCTAGATAATTTTTTCTTGGAAACAGGAAAGCCTAGAGAAGCTGGCTATGATTCAAGTCATGTTGCTGATATGAAAAGATGAAGTCACTGAAAGTGTAATCAGTATTTTGAAGGGGGCAGCAATTTTGAAACATCAAAAGCACTAACATTAAAGCAAGCAAAGAAATTGGGGGCGGAGGGAAGTCCTCCATAAAAAAGCTAGCTTGCACTGATTCACTGTGCCACATTAGGCAGAAGTATAGTTCTCTGTGTGTTGTCCTAGTAGGAAATACCTGATGATTGCTAAAGTATTAAGTGCTATGATTGTGCAAGCTGGCAGCACCAAAGGGCCTGAACTGCTCTATTGGATGATTACCTTTCCTCCCCCAATTCTTAAAGCAGAATGGATGGCAGTTTCAGATTGAATATATATTTTCCATCTGCTGAATAGTTGTTTTTGTTCATGCTGTTTGAGGTTAACTGTGCACGTACTAATCAAACCCACTACTTCCTTTCTCGTAAAACCAAAACAAAGCTTCATATTACTTTCAGGTACAGCATCTGGGATCAAAGCTATATATATACACACTGACTCTGTGTGGGTTCAAACATTTCGAAGATTCAGTATCCTGAAAGGTGTCGCCTTTTTTCCAGTCCTGAGAGTTCCAGTTTGTCTTAAAGTCTGAAGGCACCAGCCACCTTCAGCCCCTTCAGCATCTGTCCCAGCACAGGAATGCTCTCAGTATTGGTCACCGTGGGCTTTCTCTGCACAGCCACTGCCATTGCCGAAGGTGGGTAGATGAAGGAGGTAAGGTAGCTGGGGGTGTCTACATTTTCTTGGTTTCACATCTTTGCAGGAGATGGTCTAGGTACAACAGTGAGAGGGAGATGACATGGAACCCCTTCATAGGACAGTCTGGGAAGAAGGCCTTGGGGCACCGCAAGGTATCTGGAAAACCAGACACAGACTTTAGAGCAGTAGCATCTGTAGAGAGGCTGGGCAGGATTCAGAGTAGCTCAAGAATGAAGAAAGATTTTGACAAACCAGGACCTGTGAGTGAAGTCGTTGGCAGCTGATAACATGGATATAGAGGTTGGAATGGAAGGAGAAATTCTACTTTTTTGTCCCAAATTCTTGCACTGCAGAACTGCAGAAGATAAGCCCTGCCCTGAAATGGACTGATATAAAATGAAATTGAACAAACAATACTGAGTCTTCACAGCTTATTAAAGCAAAAGTCCGTGCTTTCCCATTGTGTAGCAGGATAGAGTATAGAAGTTGTAAAAAGAAGCCAGTGGGGATGTACATGGTACACTAGTTTCCCTTTAAGATTTATAATGATTTTTTCAGCATATTTATCAGGCTTTGTTGTGTGTTGCTATACTGTGGCTTGGAGTATGTACTGTCGCTGTTCTGTGGCTTGGGAATAGGTGGTTAAAAATCAGGAGGAAAAAGATCAGAAACAAAAATATACAAACAGGTTTTCCATGCAGTTTTATTGTTACCCTAATGGTTCTGTTCCATGTTCCGTACAGGATGTCAACCTGTTTGTTTCTAAATGTGAATATGTTTATTTCTACCAGGCAGAAGTTGTGGTTTAAATGCCTAATTTTAAATTTCAAATTTCAGCTTTACCATCTGAAGTCCACTTTTTTGCTTTCTTATGTATATTAAAAAGTGTGTGTTGGGGGAAACTGAAGCATGCAGGTCATTGCTGAAGTAAGTGGGATAAATTACCTACTATTTAAGCAACAAGTAATTGCTGAGATTTATAATATCATTCGTAGTAATCAAAGCACTTCTCGAGCTTTTTAAAGTATATTAATGCAGTGCCTATGTGAATTGTGGTCTTGGAGCCCTTTTTTTGGAAGAGTGTAGCAGCATTTCTAGGAATTATCCACGGATAATAGGAGGTGGTAGGATTCCCTGTTGCACAGGTTTCAAGTAAATGACTGCAGATCATTTCTTGACAGTTCACTTACCGTCATGCTCTTTACTTCCTTACAGTAATGGAAGTGACTCAGCCAGCAATGGTACTGGCCAACAGGCAAGGAGTTGCCAGCTTGGTGTGTAAATACAAGCACATTGGGAATGCAAAGGAAATTCGAGTGACTCTGCTTAAACAGACAGGTGACCAGTTCACTGAAATTTGTGCTTCAACCTACACAATGGAGTTTAAAATGTTCAGTGTGGAAGAGGTCATTCAGTGCCATGTTAGCCCTAGCCGCAACAATGTGACCCTCACCCTCACTGGTCTGCAAGCTAATGATACTGGTCTTTACGTCTGCAAGATGGAGCGGATGTACCCCCCACCCTATTTTATGAACAAGGGAAATGGGACGCATCTCTATGTCATTGGTAAGCCAAGCAGCTTTACAATACTGTGATATTCCCAGGTTAAGGGAGTTGCTATTATGTCTCAAAGGTCTTCAAAGTTCTGTTTGTAAGAAGTGAGGCTTAACATTGATTCAAGCTCTGAGAATCATGATTAGCTCTTATTCCTTTCAGGTCTCCCTGCACACGCCTACAGCAGGCATAGTCATAGCCATGCAATGTATTTAGCAATGTATGGATGTTTGACAGCATAAGAAATACCATATAGTGAACATGTATGTCTAGGCAGTTAGATATGTAAGTGCAGAAACAGCAGAGAGTAAGGTGTATGTTCTTCTACAGATAAAGCCTATTTTCGTTGGAGGTTGAGTAGGCAGGGACTCGGAGCTCAGTTCTGGTAGTAACCTGGGATAGCACATGCTAGAGAAAAGCAGTGTGGAGGCTGACATTGACTCTAGGGGCTTCCTTATGAGGCTCATGTATGACATGACTCGTGTGATATCATGTTTTAGATCCAGAACCTTGTCCAGACACTGCCATATATCTCTGGGTGTTAGGAGCTACTGCCTCAGGATTTTTTCTTTACAGTATCATCATCTCAGCCATTCTCGTGCGTAAAGCGGTAAGTCCTATCAACTCAGCCCCATCCTGCTAATAACACCCCTTTGTGTGATGAAGACAAGGAGAAAGAAATGAGAACAGGGAAGAACACTGGGAATAAACACACAGGGATGCTCCTTTTTACTGGTGCAATGCTGTTACAATAACGCAAAACAAGAGAACTTGCTTGAGCTGCCATTTAGATTTGTTTACAGCTCATTTGTGTTGCCAGAGTACCAGAAAGCAGTCAGTTTACATCAGCTGGACTGACCCTTGGCTTAGGTTTGGATGCTTAGAACAGGTTGGAGTCCTAGATGCTTCTGGGATTAAAGGCAACAGTCTTCATGTGTACTCTGATTTCACAACTGATTCATAGAAAATCCCAGGATTTGAGTTTTCTCACCATTCACCTCAGTGCAAAGCAAATTTAAAGAGGCTTCCCCTTTTGATGGGGGGGGAATTGTAACTTACAGCACTTTCAACTTTGCAGCTAGAAATGTCTGCACAAAGACAAAGGCATGCGAAATGTAAGCCTGGGTTGCCTCTTTCCATGGGGGTCTGGAGTACTCACAGCCTGTTAAAAATAAACCTGATGCCAAAGCTTAAAACCAAACAGTATCCCTGTCCCATATTTTTCAATCCGCCCTTATCCCTAGAAGCCAAATGAAACTGTCCAGTGCGAACGCTCCTAGTTTTGAACCACCAACTCTGAGCAGGAGCACCTTCAAAGGGCTAAATGAACGGCAGGACTCTGTTTTTTGCTAAATGGCTCATGTAACTCCTGATTCTCCCTCAGATGATCTCAACGGATCTTCTACAAGGAGAGGTGACAGGGAAAGCTGCCTAGAATAGCTTAAATTCAGTAAAGGCAGAACATCCATCAGTTTTCACTAAAAAGTGCTGGTCAATGATTATGCTGTGATCAGTTGTTTATTTTACTGTCTTCCCGTATTTTGTAGATAAAGAGAAGACGATGTCTCACTACTGGGGTCTATGTGAAAATGCCTTCTGAAAAGCTAGAGAAAAAAGTGATTCCATTCCACATCACTGTTAACTGAAACAAGGAGAGAAACCATATGGGTTGGAGAGTCTGCTAGTTCACTTAAGTTAAAGAAATAAAATTAATTGTCTTATTACAAAGGTGTATGGGAAGAAGAGAGAATATTCTTTGTAACTTCTATGGTTTGGAGGAGAATAAATAGTTTATGCATTAATATTTCAAGGTTAACCCTGTCACATAAAAATGGCTACATTAGGCCATTGATTCTTTGAGTTGTATTGTACCAATATGTAGTCTATATATATATACATATATATATGTATAGCATTAAGAGCTATTGCTGTTGCAGCTCTGAGCATCTTACCGTCAAACTTCACCGTGTCTATGATCGACTGAAATCCAAACACTATTATGACAGAGGCTTGCGTGTCATTGCAAGGCTAATACTATAGGTCTGGGAGGCAGAGGGAGAAGAGCACACTAATGTACAAAGGAATGTTGACTTGTTTCCCTGCATTGCTATTTATTGGTCCCATTTCTGGCATTAGTGCTCTGCACTTCCACAGAGGCATCACCGTAGGCTGGCACTGATGACACTGCTGCTCTAAAAGCCTGATCTCAGCTCCTTGCACTAGCATTGTGTCCCAGCAGTGCTGTGCTGGAGTTAACATTGATGGTATCTGAGCCAGTGCTTACAGCTCGGTTGGAGAGAAAGGCTGCCCAGCAGGAGCCCTCTTAGGCTGTTGCTGGGAGAATGTTCTAGCTCTGCTGGGGCCTTGCATTTTACAAATGCTAAATTAGCATCTATCCAAAAGGCAGAAGTATGTTGCTGTGTTTAACTGAGTCTATTTTCCATGAAAATACCGACAGTGTATAATCTTGTTTATTAGTTATGTACCATTCAATAAAAACCTTGAAGCTTTGCCGAAATTCAAGCTCATTTCTTATTCACCATTCTCAGAAGAAACAGGAAGTGGCTACATGTTAGAAAGCAGCGATGACAAGATGAACCTTTCCCCTCTGACCCTGTGTTTTGCCCTTCTGAAGGAGCCTGTGTGCTCATGCCAACAGTTACTTTCTCAGATCTTCTTCTCAGGGGGCCACCAGTAAAATCTGTCAAAGTCTTCTATTTGTCTAGTTAGAGCTGCTGTGATGTAGTTCAGAGATGTTACCAATCACCTTTTCACTTCCAGCAAAGTTACTTACTTGCAGAAGGTAGCTGTAATGTCTTTGACAGCATCTCCTGTACATGTTTATACAAAAAAGCTAGTCCTAGTTTCAAATCCTGTTTTCTTTGCACCTCTTTGACACTCTCACTCACTAAACGCTAGCCGACACATAAAGCTGCTGGAGCTTAAAACAATTTCAGCATTCTCAGCTACTACCTACTATTTCGACTCTTTGCTATCAAAATTCCACCTTGCAGCCCCAAAACTTGGCAGCGTGTGTCTTTGTTTCACAGCTGTAAATCCTCCTTCTTGGCTCCGTAACTGTCAACTCAAACCCCACAGCCCTCTCTACCATGTTCCCACAGCAGCAGCAGCTCCCAGAATACCGAACATTGCTCTTTGTGTTCACTTTTTCCCTCTTGCCCCTTCGTTTGGCACCACCTCCAACTGTACAAGTAAACATTCACATTCTCAATTTGCCAGTGTTTGCAGGTGCTAACTGCTCTCTAAGTGTTGACCTACTATTGTAGTGCATTAAGTAAAAGTAGCATCTGACGACATACCCTTTTTCTGAAGGCGTTTTAGTATTCTGACATCAGTCTGGGATTTTTCCCCTAATTTTCCACTAACCTGGTGTTTTGGGGATAAAAAATGGTCAAAGATCACATATCTGATGTGACTGCAAAATGACTGAATTTCTGCCTATTCAAGTGCAGCCTGCTCAGAGAAATGTGTTCCATGATTGGTAATAGATTTGACCCACACATCCACTTGTACAAGCTGTAAAGTTTTCCAATAAATATACACTGGGAACGCAAGAATAATTATCCAGGGCAATTTTTTTCCACCACAGCAAGTAGTAGCTCAGGCATCTCCTAAATCATGTGTCTGACTCCTAATCAGGAATCAGCTGTTTCTTCTTTTTCTTTTCCTTGACAATTCCTATACACTGCGACCAAGAACTTAGTTTTCTTAAGCAATCTAAAAGCAGCTCAAGTAAATTATTTTCTAAGTTTATCCCTCCTGGGTGAAGAGGTGTTTTGGACCTGTATCAACAACCTTATAAACTCTGGCTGCAGCTGTCTGTGAATCTGTGTCACAATAGAACCTGTGTATATTCCAATTCACCTTCATTTCTGGCAGCTGACCATGATTAGGCTTTCTGCATCCACCTGGACTAATCCCTCTTAGTACACTAGCATTTCCTTGAGACACTCAGCCTGTAATGACCAGTGAAGAATTCTCCCCTAAATAAGATACGGGTGGCTAAATTATCCGAATAGTGAAGGTTATGGGAGAACAGAGCAGAAACGATCACCTCATCACATATAGCAATAGCAATATTTTGTGTTTGCTCCTGCACTTAAATAATTCCTAGTATGATGTTTATTAATTATCCTATTGGAAATTACTTTGCCCAAATTCTCTAGCTGTTCTGAACTTCTCTTCATCCTCAGTAGCTACTTTTTCCAGCCTTCTCTTATTTCTGCAGTGCCTAATTTTCTCTGGCTTTCCTTACCACTGTAGCAGCCTTCCATGAGCTAAATGTTATATAAGCATGCATTACCATTTTTGTTCTAAACCAGGATGCCCTTTTAAATTTTCTGGCAGGGTAATAGGTGCACTCAAATCAGCAGATGTAGCAGTGAAGACCAAAGTGGGATTTCGGTTCAGATTTTATTGACAATGTTACTCCTGTAATTTATATCTGGCACTACAGAGATGAGTGGAGCTTAAGTGCCTGTAGAGATGATATTTATACCTATCTCCATATGCTCCATATAGCAGCTAGCTCTGAAGAGTGCAGAGCCCAGACTTCAGGGAATTTCCATTCCCCTGATGCCCTGTCCTACACTCCAGGACCTTGAGCTCTGTGCTTTTCCATGATACATGGAGAGCATCTTGCCACAATCAACACTCAAAAAAAATTGACATATGCAAGCCAGATTAATAGTTTTCTGTCAGAACACGGCAGTACCAATATGAAAGGTGCAAACTGTAGGTCAGTGTACATCCCAGACAATGCAATAAAGAGGGAGTCCTGACTCTTTCTGGGAAGAATGTAAAAAGCAAAGGTGGAAGGATTTGGTCTCAGAACTCTGCTCATTAGAACAGGATGCTTAAAAATGTAACTGAGTGTCATACCTGGACAGGCAAATAATGAGACCACACTGCTTGTTGAGGTTCAGGAGGAGTCTCTTTTGATGTCCCCTTCACCCAGCTGGGAGATACGACAGCCTGTTTGTGAAACAGAGATAGTGAGTTTCTGGGTGCATCTGAGTGGGCATTCACAAGTATACTTGTCTGCATCAAAGACAATGGCATATGCATATACCCCACCCCCACACACGCCCCTCACATA
>VYZV01002384.1:15055-27875 GCA_013401275.1 Pandion haliaetus | reverse complement strand
GGAAGGTAAGATAAGACTGGCTTCTTCCTTTCACTATACAAAAGCTATTGCTGGGGAGAGAGCCCTGAAAAATAAACCAGAAAATGCATCAGTTTTCCCTGCAATGGGAACAGTTGGAACCATGACTAAAGAGCTCTGCCTCTAGGAGAGGCAGAAATAGGAATCAGGTGATGTAGCCAAGAGTTAATCATGAAATACAAACCAAAGAAGGCTGGTGTATAGCAGATGGTTTTATGCATTACTAAAACCAACTTATTCTTGACATTTGTAAACTGCATGCCTGTTTGAAGACATAAATGGTGCTTTGAGCTAGCTTCTATCACAGCTAGGCTGTGTGGCCTCTACAGTCCCTGGGAGGGTAACGTAAATTTTGAATGCAGGCTTATGGCTGGGAGGGATGTATGGAGAAGAGATGAAATTCAGAAAATTTTTGAGCTGCAGAGAATGAGGAAAGAATTATCAATAAGCAGCACCATAGTCTGCTGATCTTGTGGATTCCTGAGCATCACTTGGGCATAATTATTCCTGTACTTCTACACACAGACATTCAGCTCTTACATGACTTTGTTACCATCTTGTGTGAATGTTTTTTGTGACTGATAAAAAACCAGTCTTGTTTAAGGGTACCTTTATATCATATATCAAAGAGGAATTGTGAGGAACTGGTATGTTTGAGCAAATAACTATTACTGATACAAGATCTTAGTAACTACGGGAAGTGGGGTTGTAAAAATTGCCCCTGAAGTCCATTTAAAATTTTTTGTTGTTTACTAGAGGGACAGAGCAAGGAAGAGTTCAGGTAAGGGTCAAAACTTCATTGGGAATCATTAATAGTTCCTGCTGACACAACAGGGCAAATTCTTCCATGAAGTAGGAGATTATTAGCTACACAAAATGTCACTATTCTTTCTTTTTCTAACTTTTAAAATGGAGATTTCTTTCTTTCTATTTCCATAGTCAGCTGTCTTAACAGTCATATTTTTATAACTTAATGAACATTTTTTAGTGGTTATGAAGTTACAGTTGACCAAAAAGTTCTCAGTTTCTTCACTGACCGTTTTTCTTCATTCTCTTCTGGCTGTTGTTTTGAAAAAGTAGTACTTTAAAATGTTCAGTTTGATCTGCTTCATTTGCTGCTCTGGTGTGGGATGTTTCTACATGACACTTCTGTTCCAACGTCCACATGATACAAATGAGGTCTCAAACTTTTCAAGTTACTTTTGTTCACAGGAGCAGCAACAGGCAAGCTTCCTGCAGCAAAAGAGGTAAAACAGAGGCATTTTTCAATATAAGTATATTACAAATCAAACATAAAAATATGCAGTGAAAATTAGGATTAAAGAATCTGGATGAATTCTGTTATTGTACAATAATTATAGGCATGCAATTTTCTTGCAAACATGCTATGTAGTACTTCTTTATTCTCCAGTAGAATTGATAATAAGAAAGCAAATCTTATTAGCTATAACAAGTAATTAGTTCAGTTCGGTAATTAATGAAATATTGACTGTTCAAAATGAAAAATAATGTATTGATAGCTCTTTGTTTTCGTTACAATCTCTTTACATGTAGGGCAGCCATTAGAGTAATCTTTTGTATCATTGTCACTGTGCAGTAACTGTGCAGTAACTGTGCAGCTGCAGTTGCCTGGAGTTGTCCTGCCAGAGTGCAGGAAAATCATGTCACAATCCTGAGAAACCATGTATCAGGCAACCTGACAGCTATGACCTTGACTAAAAAAATCCATTTTGAGAGATGTTTCTTCTGTCATTGGACTGCTTCTGGATTAGTTGGGCTTTTTTCAACAAAAAGCAAGACGTTGTTTTTAAGGAAAATGGAATTTCTCACCTAATTATATGATTCCAATAGGTGGGTCTTTAAGAAGACCACCTCCTGTAACAGGGTATGTGATACAACTGGGAGAGCTTGAAACACTGGGTAACACCTGGTTGGACTATGCTGTGTCATGGGTGGGATTTACTGACATTCATGCTCTGCTCTGTGATGCAGCAGCTTGTGTTGAAAGCTGGAACAAGCAGCAGGATGCTTTGTTCTTCCCAGCCAGGATCAGTGCCTGGGATGTGGGTCTTCTATGGGAAATGAACATCAATGTTTGGGCTGAGATTGCCAATTACACGAAAAATATAGGGTTGCTCTTTTTACATAAATAAAAATATCTACACTGAGCAAATACTCCATGTTTCTTTCAAACTAGAAACTGAGTAGCCAGACCCCAAAGACTCCTAGAGTTCAGTACACACAGGCAATAAATGAATCCTGCTCTACATGAAATGGGCTATTGTTAACTTACTACACCTTATTCCTGCTTTTAGAGCTTCTGTTTGGCGATTTGTAGCTTCCTTGAACTAGCAATGAATGGGGCCAGCAGAAGTACTGCTTACTTTTGTGCAAACTAGAAAGTCTCCCTCCAGAGTGTGAGGGGATTGGTATGTACTAACCTCTACAGTACTTAGTTCTGGGCATTTGCATCATCATAAACTATAAGAAATATCTCAACCTCCTTCCTCCTTGTGAAAATTGTCATTGAAAGCTGGTCTCTGTTGGCCTTCAGCTGCACTGCAGAGACCTCTCTTCATGTGCTGGTGTGTGGGGAAAGCTGGGGTGTTTGAAGTTCTGTAGAAACTCTGATAAGACTTCTTTTCTTCTTGTATGCTTTTGGAGTCAGCCTTCTTACCTGCTAGACACAGTCTCTAGTTCCTGCTGTTGTCATCTTTTTACTTCATTTGAACCCAAATAAATACAACAAATACGTGATTAAAAATAGGCCTTCTCTTCTCCTGTGCTAGAAACAGTGTTAGGCAGTACTATGGAAACACAAAACCTGCTCTAATTGATTTGCATCATACAGATTAAAAATTTAGATGCAATGAGCTTATGAAAAATTGTAGAAATACTTGGGGGCGAAACAAGAACCAAAAATAATCCGCATTTGAAACCATCACAAAACGTGGTATGTTAGCAGTACTTAATCAAGATCAGAAAGCAAAACAGTTCATTTCTCTGCAAGTTATCAAATCCTTCTGGTAAGTGACACTCTGGAAACATTCAATAGCTTCATAACTGGCTGACTTAATGTTTTACATGCAGGAAAGATGGCTAGAAGAGCAGTAATCAGCAGAATAAGTTGGTTTCGTAGCTGAGCTTTGGTGAGGTGTTACATCGTGTGGGTAGCATTTATAAGAGCTCTCTCACTTTTAATTCTGCAGCAAAGATGACTGTCTGCTTCACAAATTAATAATATTTTCCTTTCTCTTATAATGCCAAACTAATTCATTATATCGTATTTTATTTTATGACTATTTGCCTAGTCTTCTTTTTATAGTACCCTCTCATTAAGATGGAACATCTTTTAAGTTCTTTTCTCTCCTTGTCTCTCTGCAATAATATAATGTCATTATAACAATTTTACCAGTAGGTTCCAAACTCATGTTACTCCCCTTCCCATATGTAAGCCACAGGTGCATATCCGGTGTAAAAATTCTTCACATTAACATCATCATTTATACTGTAATTTTCAGATTAACTTCCATGATTGTTTCTCATGTTTTTACTTCATATTTTATGATTAAGAAAGACCAGGCTTCCATGTACTTTTATTAAATACAGTGATTGCTTTACTACCACTGATCACAAGGAAGTTGTGGCTCTTTCATGGGAGTGGACAAAGTCGCTTCACTCTCAGGTTTTAGATGCCCCAGTCAGAAATACACCTTAAGCATTTGCTTTATGGTTCCTGGAAGCAGGGCAGTCACGATGCTAAGTGTGGACATGTATTTCCTTTCTCCTCTTTTGTTTTTCAATGCTGGATGCTCCATAGGACCAGACTGCTAGTGTCTCATTCAACGAATATGTGAAATATTTAGGAGGGGACACAGGCTATGTCTTATTCAGTAGGTGGATGACATGCAGAGGAGGGTAACAACCTGCAAGGCACCTGAATGAAAGTCAGGCTGCAAAAGGAAGAGTCTGGAGGAACTGAGAGGAAGTCATCCTGTCTGCACATAGCATGAATCTCATCTCTAAATGCGGTGCCTTTTTAAATTATTCTCCACCAAAAAGGCAGTTTAGATGTGGCAACATGGATGCTTTTGGTATTACTTTCCAACATGCAGAACAGGACACACTCAGAACCTAGGTCTGCTCTAGATGGATGAAGTACTTGAACTGAATATCCTCTTCCACTGATAAACTGCTCACATTAAACATTTTGTCTATATCTATTTTGGCAAATTTTTGTGTATAGAAATATTCTGAAAAAAAGGAAAAGTGTTGGTACTTCAAAAGTAAATACTTTGACTTCTTTGAATTAGTGTTTCACTTTAAATTTTTCTTTAACTGTATCGAATTTATAACAAAAAACCTGTTTGCCGAACATAAAATTATTTTTTTCTCAACTTCCTTATTTGTAAAAATTTCAGGTTCTTGTCAGATTGGACAGTGAATTTAAACCTAGTTATTCTCATACATCTAGTCTTTGCAAAAGAACAGAAATTATGTATGTGAGTGACAAATCTATAAAGAAAAAAGGTAATGAAGCTTTAATATCACAAAATCCAGTTGAGGCCAAATGTAGCAGAAACTATTGTGTTGATCTTCCTTTCTCACCTTACAATAAAACCAGAAGCATTTTGTGTTAGTTACGACATTTGAGTGGATAATGAAGGTACAATTATTTTTCAATAACTAGTCAACCTTTTTTTTCTGATTATAATTCTTTTTATGCTATAGGTAGTTACCATTATGTGATTCCAAGTTCAATTCATTACTATGACAAATAGAACTTTAGATATTGCCAGTTGGACCCAACTGGATCTTTCCAACTTCCTTTTAACTTAATCCTTTCTTTACTCTATGAATTTAATTGTCCTGGAGGCCAGTATATGGATTAAAAGCATTGACACTTGCAGCTAACTACTCAGATTTGCACTAAAAGCTCGTTCAGGTGGCTTTAAGCTGATGAATATATCACAAAATCTTACTCATCATATAATAGTAACAATAGGGTAAAGTTTAGTGAAATGTTTAGGTGTTGCAGAAGGCTGTCCTTACAACAGAACTGGAAGAGCAGAAGCTGGAAATAGCTTGTTGTATGTGAAGCAGGTAGTGTGGGAAAGTAGAATTAGGATTTAAATCTATTAAACATATGCAATGAAATATAGAAATACAGAAATATGCATAGTTCTATATTGAGCATGCCTGAAAGCTTCCCATGCTACCTAAACTCACACTTTATTATAATAAAAACTCCTGAAAAAACCTGTCACTTATTCAGAAATACATTGTCTTCACTCTGTTCTGAAATAAAACCTATAAATTATCTGAAAAATGAAGTGTTGCCAGTTTCTGTCTAGTTGCTAGAAAATATTTCCATGTTTTGCTGAAATGCTGTTTTCAGTTCTTTCAACATGAAACTGATGCTCTGATGATATGTGATCACTAGAGATACCATGGCATTTTTGTAATTGTAAAGTGCTTAAAGAGAATACCCCAGCAAAATCTCAAATCAAGATATTTTACAAGTCATGCAGAGTTCTCTTCAGTTCCTGCCCTAATTTGTTCAGTTGGGTATGCATGAGTACATGGCTGCCACTTTCCAGTGTTGGGTGAGTTGATCCTATTAGTCACCTTCACATAATTAGAATTGGCCAGAAAGTTCATACAGAGAATCCTCATTTGTTTTAAAAAACTCTGTGCGTGTGTGTGTATGCGCATGCATGCATGCAGCAATGAAACCATTTTTGACAAAACTTTCCTTGGGTCAAAGTTAGACTTTCTGTTCAGTACCAGAGACAGGAAGGAGAAGAGCCACTTGCCCGAAGGCTGTGGTACTCAGCTGGGAAGCGAGATACACAGATTGCTGCTGCCTGATCCCACATCAAAGGGAGGAACATGCCCAGACCACTGACTATCCTAGGAGAGTGCTCACGGTCTCTGCACCTTCAGTGGAAAACTTTCAAGGCTAGCAGGCCTTCCTTATTTTCACTGAAAATCTGTTAAAGATTGCAATTTTGCACTGAGGCAGATTGGGAAATTCTTATCTTGAATCTTTGCAAGTCAATAGCAAACATTGTAATGATTTATTTGTTCATTGTATTAAAGCTCTTTGAGATTGCTAAAAAGGGTATGCTACTAACAACGCTGTCCTGTTAGAGCACAGATCAGCAACAGATTTAGTGATGAGTACTGTGAATCTCTGTCTTGCAACAGAACTAGGAAACATTGTTTTCAACAATTTTGGGACACTTAAACATCCTTCACTCAGTAGATTTTTATGACAGAAGAAACTGACTGCATAAGGTTCAAAACCAATAAGCATCATTCTTTCTTACGCAAGAAATATCTCTGATCTGAAAAACTCATATGTAACTCATATCACCCATTTAGGTGCTGCTACCTACCAAGGATTGGTCTTTTTGATCCATTTCCAGCTCGAGTTTTATCTGTGCTGGTGATACTGTGTTTAATTTTTCTTTTCCCTTTCCAAGTCACACACACACATGACTGCAGTCATGCATTTTATTTGTTCTGTTTGTAGGTATTTAAGCATGAGATATCATAGCTCATCTTTCTGAAACTGGCAAGCTATGTAGCAGACTGCGCCCTTGGCTCTGAGCCCTGCTGCAGCTAACTCACTCTGGGACACAGATTTCCAACAGCAAGACAGGCTGTACATATGTATTCGTTGTCACCAAAGCAGTCTGCACTAGGCACATATTATACAGAGACCTTTTACTACAAAAAAAAGTTGTCTCCTACACTTTTTAAATTCAGGCAATTCAGGCTTCTTAAATGGCTTGTAACTTTGCCCCTGTAGGCTCCTTCCTTTTCCCCGTATTTGTTTTTAAATCTGTACGTTTACGCCTTTGTGAGTATTCTGGGCCTTACGGGCTGCTGTATGGTCACATTCCTGAGTGACTCCACAGATAGCTGCTGTTGCAAAATGAAACTCTAGCATTTTTTTTCATGATGAGTTTCTATTTCTTCCTTCCACAGACACAAAATAAGACATTCACTGTTAATTCACTGGCTGTGGGAATACCAAAGGACACTCAGTTCTGTGGTAGGACAACACAGCAGCAGTAACTCCTTATTTTATGTGTGGTAATATTATTATTTGCAGCAATCAAGAAGAGTACAATATAAATGAGCACTAATAAAATAGTACCTGCATCACAGTGTCTGCAGGCATGATTCAAGACCAGACATAGCAGGCAGAAAAAAAGGGTAAGAATGATGCTAAAAGACACTGCAGCAGCTATATGGATTTCCCCCTCTGAATTCCTAGGTGGTGAAGCAGAAAGCCCTTCCCCTTTGGTGCTTCTGTTGGAAAGGGGGAGTCAGGATTAGACTTAAAACTTATACAGACACATCACAGAGAATGTGAGAATGCCACAATTCAGACTGCTTGGAACAAAGACACGGAGAATCATGGGATAAGATGCCTCCTGAGCATTCCCTTCTGGAGGCTAAACGGTCCCAGCCTCTGTGAATTCAGGAATGGCCCTTGCTTGACTTGGATGTGTAATTAACTTGTTAGGAGACAAGACATTACTCACTTTAAGCACAGCCTGCAGGTTGCCCACAGAGTTCTGTGACATTTTTTTTTAAGGCTGCTTGCTTCCTTTGTCAGTACTGAGCATATCTGACTGCGCCCACCACCAACTGTATTGCAGGAGACTCTGTTACATGGGTGAACTGCCTGGCCTGCAATATAAATAGCAGGTCAGTCAGAGAACCTACTATTGTTGACCTACACAATCACCCCAAAGTAGCGCCTTTTTCCTATAAGGCAATAAGCCCACACAAAAAAGCACTGCAATCCTATGAGCTTCAAACAATATGCAGGATATTGCACTTCTTTGGCTTTGATGTTATTTATCAAACCAAATTGCAATTTGCTATCATAGTCAGCAACAACTAGAACCTAAGAACATAACTCAGCCTGTAGCAGGTCAGACGAATGGTGCACTCTACCCACTGTCCGCTTTCCAACAGTGACCAAGAGCAGATGTCAGGGAAGAGTATAAAATCAAGGAAAGTATGCTATGAAACCTTCCTAACACACTGTCCCAGCCCTCCTCCACCAGCAGCTCAGGAACTTCAAAGGGTGGTGTCTTTGTATTTAACAACCAACCCTAAGGGATACCTCTTCCATGGATTTATCCTGTCACTTTTTGAAACCCTGTGGACTTTGAGTCCCGGTAAACAAGGATGATCAGCTGTTCTGTATTACAGAAGAAATGGAAGAACTTGAAAAAAACTCAAATAGCCTTGAAAACAGCAGAAAAACCTAGACAGACAAAAGGTGGTATTTGAGGTAGCTTTCAAAGCTTGGAAACAATGAAATGTTTCTTTTCATAGTGGAAAAATAGTTATGTTTCCATATCAACTAGAATAATTTGTAGCTGCATTATATAAAGCTAATAAAAAAATCACCACTTGCTCCTCTGTAAACCACTAACACTAATCGCCTAGTTACGAAAACGTAAACTAGAAGGAAAGATGCAAATGGTGAAATTAATTTTTTCCCCTTCAACTATTTTTTTCTTCAAGTAAAAGAGGCACCAAAACAGTCCATCACGCAAGCATTACAGAGCCCTCGCTGATGTCACTCGAAAACGTAGTGTAACCACAGCAACACAATGAGAAGTAAAGTGGTGTGACTGGCTTACTTTTTTTTTGTTACAGCTTTTTTCTTACCTAGCACAGAAGGAAAGGAACCAACAGCCTGAACAGCTAAACACCTAAATCAGTATAACATGAGTCAATGACTTGGTAACTAAGGAATCCTACACTGTTGATTGCACGTGCAGTAAGACCCCCAGCATAAGAAGTAATGCATTTGTACACTCCCCATCATACTGTGAACACCAACAAAACAAACAGTGCTTAAAAATTCCTGGGCCACAACAAACACCCCCTAACATCAGGCACAGAGATAAGTCTTTAAAAAGATATGGGGTAAGCAATAGAAATATAATCACATCCAACAGCACCTTTGAAGAGGCACACAGCAGCACCTGAAGGGCCACTTTTGTCAAAGGGAGGATAGTTCAGCTAACAAAACCAAGCAGGAGCTGAGATGCTGATCTCTGTGGTTGTGCTGAACACAACTTCATCGCTAACAGCTTCCCAATGGCCATACCTTGCCTCTGCTGCTGATGCAGTATAGCAGACAGAAAAGGGATAAAGAATTCTAGCAACCAAACAGGGCAAGCAGCAAGAAGAGCTGACTTTGAATTAAAGAGAGAGAACACAAACGCGTGTTACTTTTCAGTGGTCACCTGAAACAACGGAATGAGCAGCCGATCTATAAGCAGATCTACAGAGAGAAAACTGAGATTCTTCACACCATATTTTCCAGGGCTATCTGGTGAGACATAGCTCCATTCCTGGCCTGGCAGCAACCAAGGCAGCTCCCAGCCAGAAGGGGATTCCTGAGGAATTCTGAAGTTAGGCTTGGGAACAGTGCTATGATTAGCCCCAGACGCTAATGTAACATTAATGTTTAGCAGCAGTATCAACACAGTGAGAACAGAGAAACGCCAACTTTCACCTTTTCTGATAGTCATCTAACAATTCATGAGAATGTAAATGTAAGGGCTGGCTGTGCCAGATGAGAACAAAAACAATTGTAGGTCAATTATCTTGCCTCCCAGATAAGTATCCAACAGCGGGTGCTTAGTGAGGAATGTAACAATGGGAAAAGCATATGGTAACGCTATCCTGAAAGACTCTCATAGTCTACAAAAATTTGCAGGTTGAGGACTTTTCTTGGGTTGCTGTCTTTGTAATTCAGCTGACTGAGATGACACACAAAATCCAGGATTCTGTAGCATCTGTACAAACAATACGGACACGTCTATTTCCCTAGCTTCACTACGTCGCAGCAGGCTCCAGCAGGTTGCTTGACTTCTCCTCTGGATATGGGTGTGCTTTGCTGTGGCTCAGTCAGAATTGCATGAGGCTACAGACCCAAAACTGAAGAAGCACTTTGGCTAGGACAACAAAAGCCCCCTGAGCAAACATTCCCTTTTAATGACCAGCAACCACAGAGCTGAGATCAAAGAGACCAAGCATGAAAAGCCTGTTCTTTAAAGTTTGCCAGCAGTCAGTCATGGGCCAGTAGGGAGCTGCACGTTCCTATATGATGTGTATACATCTGCCTGGGCCAACCTAATCGTAGCTGGGAACAGCTTAGACTGAGCAGAGCTTACTGAGGTTTTATTCTGAGAACAAGGGTATATTAGCTACTGCAGAGTTTGCCGGAATGTAACTAGCTAATTCCTACATTCAGGCTTGCTTTGTGATCCAGTTAAGAGCTAGTTTGAATACGTTCACCCTGAACTGTATAGAGTGTGCACTAGAGACGCAGAAGGACAGGTAATCAAGATCGGAGCTGGGCAGCTGCAGAGCTAGTTGCTTTTGCCGTGAGCGCTGTGTCTTGGTGCTATTAACTTTCATAACTTGCAGGCACTGCAGTTTCTTCTGGTTGACCTCTCAGGGTGGTTTCTGATAATCAGGCTGATTTGACATAGTAATGTGTGGCTGTGGAGGGCCCTCGAAATGAGGAAGAATGTCGTATCTTGAAGGTCCGGGTTCAGCAATTAAGAAGTTGTGCAACTTACTCTTACAAAGTAGCTATGCCTGTTTCCCAGGAGCATAGAGGTGCATGGAGGCTGGGAACTTCAGTGAGGAAATCTGGAGTCTTTACATGACAAAGGCCAATTCACCAGAATATCCTATGGTGACCTGTAATGTGATCCATGTGGTTAAAGTGATGTTTTAGAGTAGTCATTTCAATCACCTATGTTCTCTAGAGAACATAGATATCTGATTTCTACTTTTGCTTGTTGTTATTGTAATTTTTACTGCAAATTCTTTTTCGTGTGGTGACAGCATCGAAGCTGTCAGTGAGAGGGGTGCCTACACCCCTCCCTTACAGCGAGCTCCCAAAAACCACCAAAGCCTTTTAAGCTTTGCTTCACTGGATTAAAAGTAGTCTGGGACAAATAAGAAACACGTCAGAAGGGTTTATAGACAACTCCCATCCTGTCTCCTACATTCTTTCAGGCAGGTATTTGCTCCCAGGCTTAATGTTGGTTAACTCGGTGACTATCCGAGTGGCAGCAAACCCTGCTGAGTTCTATCTGGCCTCTGGGGAGTTCCTTCAGCCTCCCTGGAGGTATGGCTGTCCTCCTTCACTCTTCACTATAGTCTCCAAGTCTGCATGAGCCACACACTTGCAGTTCCGTGCTGTGATTCCCTGGTCTTTCACTTCCAATGGTCCCTTCAGCTGTCCCTCCGCCGCAGCATATTCAGCTGCTCGCACAGGGATGAAGCAACTCTTGCACTTTGCAGAGGTTTCCAGCCAAGCCACCCTTCCTGAAGGATGACAGTCCAACAGCTGATCAGAGGCACCATCCACCCCAATGGCTTATGCAGGGGCTGAATCTTCCCTCTGCGCAGGCAGGGCAGACCCCTGCCCAGAACTGCCCTGGGCACCATAGTGTAAATGCTCTGCTTGTGCTACAGACTCTGGGTCTGCTGAGCAGATTGGAGAATATGATGCCTTTTTATCACTGGAGCCTCTGCGTAGCTGCAGGGAACTGTGTCTGGCCAGGACACAGAACTCGGGGTTGCTGTGACAGAACTCATTTTGCTCTGAATTTCTTTTGTATCCTGGACTTTGTATCAATGCCAGGATAAGGTATTAGCATGATCCTCTTCCTCATTCTCTTGAGGATGTGATGAGATGTATGCCCTCCTGTAAGAATTTTGTCCTCTTTTCCAATGTAACACATGCAGACCAGTACCACATACTTCTTTAACATGGTTTGCGTGATAGATGTTTCCAGACCCTGTATGACCACACAAGCCGTGCTGATCATGAGTAAGTGTATGTTTTATCTTAACAATTAACTGCTCTGATTTCAACAGGTTCATAAATATAACTAGACTCAGTAAATTATTGCTGACCATGTAGTAAGAGGGGACCTTCCAACCTGAAGCCTCTCTGCTCTGGACGTGGGTAATCACAATTTTACTAACAAGCCAACCTGGGCTTTGGCTGGAACCACCAATCCTCACCCACTACCTGGAGAGGGGCTGCTAACAATTAGAATGGAACACAGTGACAGGAAGAAATAATTGACTTCTATTCAAATTCTTTTGCCTCTTGGGCTTTCCTGGCCTGCTGGAAGGATTGTTTTTACAGCTTGTTCCTTCTCATCAAATTAACAAGCACAGAAGAACAATGTTGAAATGCCTACACAGAAGACCAAACTTCCCATTCTCAGCTATGACACTTTCAAAGCCTCCTGAGCCCTAAGAAACCTGCTCTGTCCCTCTAAGTGCAGGCATCGGAGACGGAAACATTGCATTGATCTCTGCTGCACAGGTTTCAGAATTTCTTCCTGATGGAAAAAAACCCTTTTAAATGTAAAGCCACGTGTATGCGGGGAGACCCACGTGGGCTTCTAGGCAACCACAGAGAGCAGTCAGACCTTCGTAAGGGTCAGCAGCCAGGGACCGACGCCGGCCACCTCAGTGTGACCCTGGAAGGGCTGCACTACAAGCCACGAGCTACACTGGGCCAAGGTCAGGGCAAAGGAGACCACAGTCTGGCACCTCAAAATAGTTCCCCAAAACCACAGCTGCGCAGCCCGGCCGGGGAGGAGCGTGGCCGGCGCTCACAGCCCACCTGGGTTTACTGCAGTCGCCTTTCTGCTCTCCACGGCTCTGCCTCCCCGGCGGCGCTGGACTCGGGGCCGAGGCCGGGGCCGAGGCCGGGGCCGGG
>VYZV01002384.1:1185-14889 GCA_013401275.1 Pandion haliaetus | reverse complement strand
CAGGAGGGGCGGTCTCGGTGCTTCTTCCTCGCCTGAGCTGAGGGGTTCCGTTTATCCCGGGGGGCTCCGCTAGCAGAGGTGCTCACGGAGCAGGTGTGGTGGGGTCACCGGTGGGACGCAGAGGGCTTCCAGCGGCGGCCCTGGCTCTGAAGGCAGTGCGTTCGTTGCCTTGGAACCACTCCTCCGCCTGCCCTGCGGCCCACTGCCGCTCCTCCCATTTCACAGCACCCGGGTCAGATCAGCCTGAAAGGCAGCCCTTGGAAGAATCCCCTGCCAAAGGGTTAAGAAACCCTTCACCGGGCCCTTGCCACAGGGCCCCGAGGGGTGACACAGCACTGCAGCGTGCTGTGCCCCGCTTTGGTCGTCTTTGTTCTGGCACCCGTAAGAGGAGCGCGGCTGGACCAGGCCTCGAGCATGACGGAGCGAGTGATCTCTGCTCTGCAGGTGGGAGCACTGCCTTCATGTACAAAGCAGTTTGTTCTCACGTCAGTAACCTGCGAGATTCTGAATGACGGACACAAAATAGAGGAGATGTAGTTACCTGTTTGAGAAAGCTGTGATTTCATTGTTTGTACTCCTCCAAATCCACCAAGGCCTACACTGTCTAAGCCTATCTCCAGTTAACCACTAATAGCAACAGCAAAGCCTGGCCTGAAAACACTTGAAAGGTGGGCTTTCCAAAAGCACTTCAAGTCAGCTGGGAACAGACAGTGGCATGTGTGTCCTCAGCCACTTCAGTGTTTCTGGAAGTCCAAGTCAGGGTTGTGCTGCTGCACCTGTCCTTGCAATTTCCAGCATGATATTTGATTTATCTGCAAGAATGCATCACAACTTTGGGGGCTGTTTCTGTTGGAGAAGGTTCCCCTTTGTTATACTGTCAATGCAGTGGTAGCAAAAGTTTGCCTTTAAAAAGTAATCACAACAATGCCGAGATAAAGATCACACCACAAACCCCAATACCACCACAGTGTGTGGCTCTTTCAGTCCTAACTCCTCCAAGGCAGCTGACCAGATAACCACATAACAGGAGTCCCCACCCTACCACGAGCTTTGGAACAGTTAGGGTGTGAAAATTTTACAGAATGTGTTTAATTCATCACTGTCACACCCAAAAGATAATTAAATTCAATCCAAAAGCAGAATAACTTTCATGGTCACCCAGCTCATCAGCATGTATCTGTCATGCACTGCTCTACAAGTGGCAAGAAAATAACAGTCTGGGTCCCCAGGTTTGCACTTCATTTCAGTTTTGCATATTTACTATCCATTCTGGAGACCTCCCTTCCAAACCTAGCTATAAGCAGCGCTGGTGACAAAGTCCCACTCAGCAGCATGTTTGCCATAGGGGAACTGTAATGGCTTCAGAAAGTATCCTCCTCCTTCTGGAGCAGTGCCCATGAACCCAGGCCGCTTACAACCCTGGTATTCTCCCAAATACCTCCTACACACTCAGGCATATGCTACTGACAGATACCTACTGCTCACGGTCCTCTTCCCGGTACACCTTGAAGGACAGGGACATGGTTGTTGTCTTTGTTGTTGTTATTCAAGATAGTGAACCTTCCACAGCCACCCCGTGGGTCTGCAGTCCACACTCCCAGCATATGCACATGACCTTCATTGGTCCGTTCCTACCTATACTCTGTGTCCTGGCGAAGTGGTTAGGTACCTTTTTAGGTAACTGTATTGCAGCAGGCACAGCGGCTGGATATGCAGAGGCATAGCAGCTCCTGAGACCAGATGGAGACAGTCTTTTGCCTAGATGGCTCTCAGTGCCTTGAGCCAGCCAGTCCAAAACATTACTCCCAGGATCTGAAGTGGCATTTAGAATCATCGAATCATAGAATCGTTGGGTTGGAAGGGGCCTTTAAAGGTCATCTAGCCCAACACCCCTGCAATGCACAGGGACATACTCAACTAGATCAGGTTGCTCAGAGCCCCGTCCAGCCTGGCCTTGAATGTTTCCAGGGATAGGGCATCTACAGCCTCTCTGGGAAACCTGTTTAGACTGACTGAATTTGCTACTTACTGCCTGTTGACTGAGTTTATAGGTCAACACCCTTGCATGTGTTAGATCTGGGCTCAACTCCTTAACATACATGTTTTTTTCTTCTTTTAGGAAAGTTGATGACAATGAAATATTCTCAAACACCATCCAAAAAAACCCCCCAAAAAAGTGATTCATGGGGTACCTGAGCTTGTACCAAGAAGCAAAGACACACACACTCACACCCCGGGACCATCTCATTAGATCTGCTCTGCAGGTAGGTGTTTGCCCTGCTGCTGAGCTGAGCCCTGGTAGCCTCCTCTGGTACATTGATGAAGAAAATATTACAGCACGCCCCACAGGCCTATGGGAGAGATCAGACCAATGTATCAGCAAAGGAGGCATCAGAACAAATGAGGGAGCACATGAGCTGCATTTCAGGCTGAAATCTCTACATCCTGAACGACTGCAGCTTGTTTACACATCTAATGGGGAGTGATGCAGATGGGAAGTGGGATTCAAAGCCATCACAGAACCTTAAAAACAGCGCAGTGAAAGTAATTGTTTCCCTTCTCAATTAGGAGGACAGGAAACGAAAACGCATGAGTGTGGAGGCTTTCTGCTCCAGCCCTGAGGGAATGACCCAGAGTCATGAGAATATAGGCCAGATACTGAAGCAAAGAATGAGAAGCAGCAGGAGACAACAGAGTATAATATGCGTGGACAGACCGTAGCAGCCTCTGCAGAAAGAATCACAAAACATTTTATTGAGAGAATATTTTATATTGCTGTGGGCAACTGCTCATCATCCACAAGCACACATGGAAAACTGCTGGTGAGGCAGAACAAGCTACTTCAATGTAAACACCACCTTTGTTTCATGGCAAACAATGCAGTAGCATTTTGCTAACATGGACATTGTTTAGGGTGATAACAGTAAATATAATAAGACTTATGTGATTAAACAGAGCAAAGAAAAATATACATCGTGCATCACAGGGCAAATCTTTGCTGTGAATCAGTCTTCTTAGGGAAGCAGCAGAACTGTTGTTTTCCAAGTCGCTTGGAGTTAGAAGGGAGAAGCATTGAAGATCACGTGGTAGAGAACACTAGTGTACAGATCAAGGGATGAGCAAGCCCATTTCTCTTTGGAAGTGGATGTATCACTGGATGCATTTTTCAAGTCATAAAAATGCCCATAAGGATTTTCCAGGTTGTTAATATCAGTGATGGCAAGTTGGAAGCAAGATGATAGGAGAAAAGGGAGTTTATTGCTGTAGGGTAGTGTTGGGGGTAGGACATGAAGAAAGAATGGGGCTCAGGGGAAGGAGAAGCTACATTCCAGAAAGGAGTTACTGCACATGCTGAAGGGCAGCCTCTGCTTGAGGAGAAGGGTAGACAGGGACTGGGGGATGGTCAGGTTACAGGAGGAAAGAAGTCAGCTCTGAGAGGTATATGTGGATGAGAGAGTGAAAATTAAGATAAAGCGAAGAGAAATGAGTGAGGATGGAAAAAGGAAACACGTGTTTGTGAGCAAAAATAGTTGCAGTTATAGGAAGTGTGTTGTGGAAACAGACTGCTTGTCCCAGGTGGTTAACTGTAACCAACTGTAGGATTTGCAAGAACCATTTCCAAATTGTAGTCAAGTTGTCTTTGTGAAGTAGGTAAGCACTGACAGAGGAGGGAGGCAAAGACAGAGGGATTGAAAGGCAATGGAGGAGTCTCTGCTGGTGTGGGACTAGAAGGTAAGCATCCCTAATGCTTGGCCCTGAGCCAGACTTTGTGTCTCTTCACTTGTGAACATACACTGTGAGTACCTCAGGCTCTGCTGGCTCATCATCAAATACACTTGACCACCAGAAGAAATCACTGTCTAGATCAGACTTCAGAGTGCTGCCAAATGTACCCCAAAGTGTACCCTGGGCTGGACCCTTTTGAAACAAAGGGAGCAGTGTGTTCTAGCAATCCCAAGTGCCAGGAAGCAGAAAAGGAGAAGGGGTAATTCCAGACTTGAGGCTATAATGACAGGAGAAAGAGAGGACAAATAAAACCTGTTTACTCGGCAGTGGGACTTGCTCCAATTGTTGTAGCGAGACCTATACCAACCAAGCTACGCTGGTAGCTATTCTTACCCCGGGAGGGAAATAGATGTGTATTAAGCATCTTTGCATTGATATAACTGATAAGGTCACGGAGAGGGGAGGGAAGGAGTAAGTTGCTCCAAAAAAAACGATACTGGTTTAAAAAAAAAAAAAAATCTCTTCTCTATCAAAATTACTTTCCTGGCAAAATCTTTAAACTCTTAAGAAAGACAACATGTTTTTGAACCCTAACAATACTGATTTGTTTTAAAACTCGTTTTCACAAAAAATAGCTAAAACTTTGCTCAAAGGAGTATATTCCCCTACACCTTTATTGGCCTTCCCAGCCAGCAGTAGGCTTTGTAGGGACTCGGTCCTTGGTGTGTTGTCAGCGTGCTCTCCCAAAGGTGTGTGTGTGGGTGCTTTACATGTGATTCTCTTTCTCCCCTAATTTTGTAGCAGCAGCGGCTCTGCTTACTATAAGACTTTCTGGCTGCTTGTCTTACATTTACTTGGGGGGCCAATAAAGGTCCTGTCAGAGTGTTGCTCTGTTGTTTCAGCACTTCCCATAAATTGTTATGGGGGATGGGAAAGATGGTCCTACCTGAAACCTCAGTAGATCCCAACGTGGGTCATAACTTCATAGGCAAAGCTCAGGAGTCAGATGTATCTTTTTTCCAGCTTTAGCATTGCTTGAACCTCCATACATTATTCTTGAACTTCAGAATTAAAAGTATACTGCAGAAACCTTCTCTAGAGTTGCTTAAGCTTGGCTCCAGAGACCTGAACTGAAAATTTAGATCAAATCCTGACTCAGGCTTAGCTCTGATTTTAATTTAACAAAAGGCAAAGATTTGCAGGGCTTTGCAAAGATTTGATGAGAGTAAAACTCTCTCTGCTAGTGTCCATGCGAACAGGTCTTTAACAGTAGCAGTGAAAGAAATTAAATCACTCTTTGAGGAAGAGTAAACCAATATGTGAAGATTTATTCATACAGTCCTGTTATTCACAAATTATTTGGTACCACTGCATGACCAGTACAAGGACTCAACTCCAGGAGTGTCTGTCAGGCACCACTATTAGTCCTTTGTGTCTTCTCCTTGTGCAATCAGAAATGCTAACCGCATCTAATATATTAAATGCGATTTAGAAGCTGCTTTTCTAGCATGTTATCTGCACTAAAATTAGTATTACAGGCATAAATAAATAGCCAGTTCTAAATGATTGTAGAACGTTATCCCAAAGGGTCCTAAAACATTCCCAGAGTACAGATGGGTATCAGGCCAGAACAGAGTGTGCTGCACAAAAGCAGGGAGAGGGAAGGAGATAAACTTTTGACCTAAGGCCCTAGGGCACTGGGTCAGATCTCCTCTCACAGAGCTGCATGAAGTCTCTCATATCCATGCAGAGCAAGCCTGACCTCCAGGGTGAAGGTCTCACATCGGAGTGAGCCTTCAGGAAATCGCAGCGCTGAGGGGATCCTTCTGCAATTTGGACATGTTCTCCCAATGTATTCCAGGACCAGGACACACAAGAGACTCCTACCCTACTAACAAATGGTTTCCACGTAGAGCAAGACCGTCAGTTACATAAGACCAGCTGAAATTGGTGGGGAGAAACCAGGCTGCCAGTTGCAAATATGCGTATATTGTAAATAAATTTAAGGAACAAGTTGCTGACCATGGGCCGTCTGCAGGAAGTGTACTGTAGACGACTGTAGCTTCTATCGTGATAGATTTAACCAGAAACAGTCTTTGCAGAAATGAACATCAAACGTAACGTAAGAAAATCTTTCATCTTCCTGTCTGTGACAGCAAGCCATGAGGTAGGAACAAAAAAAAAGCAGCAAACTCCACAGGTGTGGGCGACAGCTAATGCTGACATAGCTGTAACGTAGTCAGGGGTTAAATTAAAAAGTCCTTCTGATTACCATATAATTTCCCCCATTGCCCACAAACCACTTCCTTTTCTACCCATGAATTCTTCCCCATCTTCACAGTAGACAGAAGGCTGGTGCCTCTGTGTCAGGCAAGCATGAAGTTGGTTGCTGTAACTTTCTGTGTCCTCTGCTTTCAGTTTGAAGCCCTGCATGGTGAGTAGCATTTTGGATTATTCTCCTTGCAGTAGATGTCTCTACGGAATATAACTCACCCAGTGACGGAAGACAGTAAATGAGGCATGATAGAAAGGGGTTGGAGGAATAAAGGTAATGAAGGGAAACAGCTGCAAAAAGACCTCTCTCAACTTAAATATCACTGGAATTGGTGGGAAGAGAATTCCTGCCATCACAGGGCATTTGCTCTGAAACTAGAAAGTACAAGTTTTCATTGTTTATATTCTTTAGCTCATCTGCTCAGTGTTACCCTCTAGCTGTTTAGACAGTAGCGCTCCAGCCAGATTCCCTTGCTGGGCATAAGGTCTTATAGCAGCATGATGGTGAATGGCTTAATAAAGAGAAGCCAAATTATTGATATTAAACCTGCTCTTGTTTGGGCTGGGAATTTTTATACTCTGCCAAATGTATATGGCATGGAAGAGTGGATGAGATCGTTTTGGTGCAGGCTTGAAATGCAGACTGAGTTAAAAGGAACTGTAGCATTCCTAATGCTGTGTTGGCATGGTGACAGCACTGATCTCAGTCCAGCCTTAAACATGGGTGTAGCATTTTACAAGATTCAGTGTTTTATCACAATTATGCAAAGTAAAATACCAGAGCTTACATTTATCTGCAGCCTCTCTCTAACCCACATATTACCAGGCCAGGATGGAAATACAGATAATATCTGATTAAGAAGAGTCTTTTTTTCATACATATATTGTCCAAGGATTTGGAATGATGTGTCATATAAGTAAGACCTGAGGTTTAATCCGCACAGTTACTGAGCACCATCTAAATATGTTCCTTTGAAGGTCATGCGAAGGGCTATTGAATATGTTTGCTTCTGAAATTCTAGTGATACAGGACAGGTTTTAAGTCCCCCTTTAGAATTTAAGTACTCCTGAGGTTTCACACAGAATTTAAGGTTTCATTTAAATAAAAACCAATTTCCAGCTCTTTAGGCAATGCAGATACCCTTCTGAAGGTTAACTAATACAGTGATAGTATACTGAGTTTTCAGATAGATTGAAAAGATGGGTGATATCCCAGGGACGGAGGATTGTGATCAGTATCTCTAAAGGGACACGAGCTGCTCTTTTTCTCCTTGAAAAGTTATTCTTAAATCTACTGACAAAAAATCCTGCCGATTTTGTTAAGTATTTCTCAGCTAGTCAATTTAGCAGGTATACTTGACCAGTGTACTTTTACATGTGGCTGGAGCTATCTAAAAGGCCATGCCTTGTGGGAAGAAATAGGCTGCAATTTTAAGGGTGCAAGTAATTGTTCTGTCTGATACTGGCATTTCTCCCTTCTTTCTCCTTTCTTTCATATATGGAGGATAGGATTTGGGCAGGGGCTGGTGAGGGGAGATGGCAGGAGAAAGAGATTGCCTGTAGCCAGAAATGGTATCTCTCAGGCTTTTTATGTTATAGTGCTTTCAGCATAAAAAGTACTAATTATTATCATTCTTGCTAAGAAGGGCTGTAAAAGATCGGCTTAATGTAAGACATGTTAGCATGATACTCTCATTTAGAGAACAAGCTAGCACTCCAGAGAGCACAGCCAAGCACTGTGGCAAATTTGGGGGATTAAAAGCAGAGTAACTTCTGAGATTTTGTTTAGGTTTTTTTTACTTAGCAATTAGCAAGCCCTACTTGTGATCTATGGATGGCTTTTTTCAATGTAAATAGGTCACAGAAGGTGATACATGTGTGTATATATGTGTATTATGATTTGATAACCCAACTCTGGTAAAGAAATCGTTTGTAAGAACGCGGAGCCTCTCTGGTGTCTGTAGAAAAACACAGGCAGTGGGATTTTGGAATACAGCGGATTCCATAGCACTTGAGGCCCTTGCTATGAAACGTTGCACATGAGCTTTTGCAAGCCAGCGTTTGCAAAGCATTATCCCTGTTCACCCACAGATCTCCTGTTGTCAATACAGGAGGAAATCATGGTCATTTCTTAGAAGGGTGTCTGAAATATTATCAACAATGGCTGCTGTGTTAGTGGTGTATTTTATAAGAGTTTCTGTATTTCACAATATATGTTATAGCACAGAAATAATTCAGATCATAGATGGCTTCCTAATGTAATTCTGGCCATTACTTGCTTTGCCCAGAAGCACTGCTTTCCTCTCTTAGGCATGTAACTAATGACACTGAATTGACAGTGTTATCTTTCAGAGTGCCTTGAAAAGTCAAAGCTGTAGCAACTTAAAAAACTGTGTGATTTCATTACGCGTTTAGTATTAACAAAACAAATAGGTTTATTTTAAAGGCAGGGTCTGCACTCTCCTTGCTCATCTTCAGAGGCAAACCCAAGTGAAATTATGCTTGTTCTTTTTATCAGCTGATTAGTTTCCTGAGAGCTGGGGCAGATAAAACAAACAGCAAGAAAACCAAGCAAGAGTATTCTATTCTCCTACCCCAAACTCCAAGTTTTAAAATTAATCAAAAGTGGGGTTTAAATTTCTGTTAGGACCAAAATGTGCAATGGATTGGGGATGTTTGCAAATATGATTGGATCTGCCAATGAGCAACCAGAAACTCCAAAATTGCAATCTCATTAAAATGAAAATAACCGACCCTCCATGGGCCTCAGTGTCCAAGCACACTACCATAAAAATTCCCAAACTTCTGCCAAAGTGCTTTCCCACTACAGTAAAGATGAAATCGAGACAGAAATGTACATGACTGTAAATACACATATACATAGAATGTACACCCCCCCACCCTTCTTTCACAGAGTAACATAGCAAGATGTTAATCTCTTGGATTCACATCTGAACCACAGTATTTGTCTTGACACTCTGCTTCACATAAGGTGAGCCAGGAACAACTCTATGCAACTCCACAGCATGACACTGCTATGAAACAAATGAGAGATTTGTTTCCTCTTGTCTCAAAGCCTTCATATGCAATTGAATTAGCTCTTTTATGAAAAATACCAAAAAGGAATGTTACAGCCAAATCCAAGCATTTTTACTACTGAACCAGTGAGATTCTTCCATTCGTTTTCAAGAATACCATGATGTAGTCTTTTATTCACATATTTTTAGGGAGGTTTAGTGAGTGAATCTCTCAATATTATTGGACGTTTAAACCCCAGTTTCCTACCTCCCATATCACTAAATGTACATTTATTCTGACTGTAGCTTGGCAAATGACATCCCAAATGTGCCTGGCCATTAACCACAGAGTGTTACAAGTCCATAGGACTACCCTAGGAATGAACCGGTACAAATGGGCACAGGAGAACAGCAATCAGGCACAGGGATGGGGGACTAAGCCACCGTTTAGTATGCAGTGAGAGCATTCTCATTAGGAGCTGATGCAGAATAGCTAGTGAGTTGGAAATTCATATCGGATCTCACCCATTGTGGTCATCCATGTAGACAATTTTGTGTTTTAATCTCAGGCACTGTTAATCTCATTTTAAAATGTGCTCCCTTTATACTATGCTAAGCACACTCTTCTATATGGTCACTTGTTTCAGAGGAATACTAATTGTGTCACATTTACCAAAATGCTCATTCAGAGAAATACATTACCGAGTCTTTCTCAAAAATAGACAGTTAAGGCTTCTGGGCCTGAGAGGATAAAAAATGATCTTTCAGCTTGCCACAGGGTCACATGAACTACATGCTCAATGACCTCTCTCTGACCTTTTCCATTAAAAACAAGGATTAAAACCATGATCCCTGACGAACATTTTAAACCACCCGGTATGAAAGGGCAAATTCATTAGCTAACAGCAAAACTGAACGATTCTTAGCGACGAACAGAGAAATGAAATTCAAAGCTGTTGCTTTAGCGCTCAGAGTAGGGTAGCCCCACGCTCCTCTGGGGCATTGGGGGAATATGGCACTGCTTGGCTCTGTACCTGCCCCAACAGAGTCAGCATCTGCCTTTCCTCTCAGATGACCAGTGACAAATGGAGAGGTCTCAGCTACAGGTGGATACTACTCAAAAGTATCGGGTCAGCTTACACATTCACCATGCTCCCTAGCTTCTGCTATATCAATACACTTGGTTTTTTCTTCCCTTCCCTAAATAACTTGTCTGCTGTAGGGCCTAATTTTAAAGGTATATGTTACCAAACTACAGGCCATCAAACATTTTAAAAGCATTTTAAAAGACCTTTATTTCAAATGCTGTTCTCATAGCAGCTGTTTTCTTTCACCATGCAACATACAAATCATCAAGAACTGTTTCTTTATTTGACCCCTGCTTTCAGCTTTTCAGACTATATACCATTATGAGGGCTTGCACTTTGTGTACCTGTGCCTTCAGCGTATCTAGAGCTCTATTTCACTGTGCGTTGGTGAGCTGTGTGTTTTGTCTGTCTTATCTTCACACCAGTGGTACAAGATGCCAAATACCTTGTCTGTTACCACACACTTAACTAATAGTCCTGCAAGAAGTACAGATATTAGAACTGTCGCTGAATTAGATAGGGGTGCTGACTGTGCACAGTAAACCAGGAAGAGTGTGATGACTAGGAAGAGGGTAAATCAATCAAAAAGGGATAACAGTTTCTATTGCTTTCCAACTAAGCATCACAAAATGCCTTCCAGAAGTCCATTAGCTTATGTGTCACAGTAAAAATATTTTAAACCAGTATCATTCATTGCAATGCCCTTGCCAATGGTAGTGACTGGGGAGCAAGAATTCAAAGAATAAAAAAGTATGGACACTAAAAGATTGCCTCCATCTAGGAAGAGTTGAGAGCGTACAAAGGTACCCAAATGAGAATAATCTTCTGCTCCTCTGCATATGTAGGCTGGGTGTCAAAGATAACAGGTGCCTTGGGAAAAATATTATTTATGCTGTGTAATCAGTGCAATACCTGGCACAGTTGGGGACCTAAGCTGTGTGGATCTAGACCACCATGTAGCAGTTACAACAAGAATAGGATGGTGCATCAAAGTATTTGCCCCATATTTCCTTAGCATCATAAATTCCTGATGTAGAGTATATTTCAGTCTAAGCAACCTCTGAAGGACTTACTCTGAAGGCTATCAGAAAACAGGAAAAGCAGATACAGTTTTCTTCTACTTGTCTGCATTCCTGTCTGTACCTTTAATTTTAGGGCACTGTAAAAAGAAAAATTCCAAATGAAATACTGTCAGGCTGTGCTATGCTGCCAGTACAGACATACAAACCATTTCAAAGCAGTACTTGCCACCAACCCAGCCAGGAAATTCCACTCTCAGTATTGCCGTGCTGGGTAGTGATGGAGGCAGCGGCTTAAAAAACAAATCCAGAACAATTATTAAAAATGTGCATGTCTCCTGTAATGGAGGCTGCCTATGCACAATGGACTGAATACAATTTGATAATCATGGACAGAAAAAGTTGCTATTGAAAAAGGAACAAACCTGTATGCATTACTTGAGTATTTTCTTGCTTTATGTATTGGAGCATCTTCAAGCTATTCATTCTGGATGTGCGATAAAAAGATGTTTTGATGCAGAGTTGAGCAATGGGGGAAACAGAATGAACATAGACCAAAATGAGCAGTTTGGTCTGGAAACAAAGTACAATGCTGGCTCATTGCAGACTCTGGATTCATGAGAAATCAAAAGTAAGCTCCTTTATTTGGGGACAGATTTCCTCAGCGTTTGGGGGGGAAACTTTACTTTCATCTCAGCTTCTATTTATGAAGTACATCTATTAATTTGCATATATTACTTAAAAGTTGTGTTTTAAGAATTTGTAAATGCTATATGTATGATCAATATTAATTCTTGCTCAGTGCATTTTCTTTTTACTTTGATTTTTATATTTCATTCTTTTATCATGTCATATGATTTTATAGTGTAGCACAGACAGGATCAGATAGGCTAATGACATAAATTAGAAAATAACTTCAGCATCTTAACATTGCATGGCTCAGCCCCTGTTCCTGCATCTCTCTTTTTGAATTTTAAACAGGAAACAATTTTGTATTTTTCAGGAGTTGATAGCTGCTCGTCAAGACCATGCAAAAATATAGGTAAGACACATTTGCATAATTTGGCTTATGGTTTTAAATGACTTTCCAGATCAGAAAATACTGCCCTTGAAGAAAAAAAAAAGTCATTTTTTTACAGCACACTTTAGCATATTTTTGTCTGAGGGTGTTTCCCATGCTTGACTTTACAAAGTCAAACTGTAAGGTAGCAGGTTCTGGTCAGTTTACTTTATTTTCTTCTCCAGTAAATTTGAAAAATGAGAGTTGCACAACACCTGGGAATTTTTCAGACAGTTTTTGGGAAGGTCAAATGTGATTTTTGGATTGCATGGCGCTGCATGCACACAGTGACATTTGTCCTCTACTCCTCCCATTATGTTAATGATAAAAGTGCTATAGCCATTTAATTGATTAGGTTTAAACTTTATGTCATGCCTCAAACCACTGTCTACTTTAGAAAGGAAAGATAGGTCTTGTGGTTAAGGCACTTATGTAGGAGTTTTGGGTTCACATCCCATTTTAAGTTTTCAGCTACATCATTAGGGTGCAGATTATGAACCATAAACCAGAGATAATTATCATCATCTTTGTCCCACCTTGTTTTATGTATGAATAGGACAGTCTGAGGCAAGGATTGTATGTGCATATAGTGTTTGGTCCAAGGGGGCCTTTAAACATTATCAAGTAACTCACTGATCCAATGCTAACAGTAACCTCTCCATCCTTATAGTAGACAACAGGCCAGGTCTTACCTCATTTATTTTCTCAGTAATGTCTGACATGACCAGAATGATGCGCTGGTATCTCATTGTACAGGCTGCTTTCCACAGCCAGACTATTCTGCCTCAAGCTTCAATCCCATGGTTCACTTGTTTTGTTTAAATCAGTTTCTTAACATTTTAGGGATTTTTTCATTGCCATGTGAGTGACTGTACTTATTGTTTTCATGTCTTCAGATCAGCCTCATGTCTCTGACCCCCAAGTGATGGTGGAATTTGAAAATGGAAACTTCAAGTTCACATTCCCCAACCCCAAAAATGTGAGCGAGTTCAGCATGACCCTCTTCAAAGGGCATGACAAGAAGGAGATCTGTGCACTCCATTTGAGTAAGGAGAAAGTTATCCCCAAGAGTAATGTCATCTACTGTCAGACAGAGCATTCAAATAGCAGTACCACTTTCATTCTTACAAATCTGGAAAGAAAGCATATTGACATTTATACCTACTGCCTGGAGATGTTCTTACCCCCTCCTTATATAGATTGCCGGCTGAAAGAAACCTATTTGTACATCCAAGGTAAGTTTACTTTTCTTCTCCCCTCACTTTGGTTTAGTGATAAGTAGATGCTGGGCATAGCTATGCTGCAGTGAAAAATGTGACTAGACTTTGCACAGATATTTCCAAGACAGCTTAAAACTACTTAGCAGGGGGCTGGTAACAGTGGAGGTAACACGCTCAGCATGGCCTCTCCATATTTATTCATCTTCTTGGGCAGGTTTTGCAGGCCATGCTGAACTTTGCATATTGTTGGTGGCACCCAAGCTAGCTAGACTACATCTTCTGGAGTACTGCAGTCCCACC
>VYZV01002383.1:211-20462 GCA_013401275.1 Pandion haliaetus | reverse complement strand
TGAAGAAAAAAAAAAATAATCCACTAGAAACAATGCAATATAATTAAGAAGAATAATAGGTGGCTTTAGAGTAGTGATTATTAGGTATTTTAAAAATACAGTTTGTTTAAAAAACAAACAAACAAACCACAGTTGATGTACCCTATGCAACAACTCAGACACTTCCTAAAAGTGTTTATTAGGACTGTGAACATGCTGCGTTCTCACTTGAATTTCCTGTGTTACAGAAAAACTACCATGAGGTAAATCATAGCAACCAATTATAGTAGAGAGAGCACAAGCACTTACTGATTTTCATTTACCTTGCACATCATTCTGTAGTATCTCAGTGAACACCATAAACAAAGCCTCTTCAAAGCTTCCAACTGCATCAGGGTTTGCTTTGCATGTTATCCTTATCGACAAGCATATTGATTCAAACATGTAATGGTTAAAGTGAGGTTTGCTTGGATTCTAAAAACAAGTTATAAGCAGAGAAATCAACCCAAACTTGCAGCCAAGTCACTTAGCAAAATATATTTTTTTATTTCAACTGAAGTCTAAAGTAGCAATTGGGAATAAGCATACTTATGACTTATTTATTACTATGCTAATGAAATTAATTCCACAGACAAAAGCAAGCATAAAAACCTTTAAAGCAAAAAGTCACCCTTCCTTTAATGAATATGTTGAAGACAACAAGTGTTTTTCAGCTCTATATAAACTAGCAAGCAGTTGAAGTATCACAAAACAAAAACTGGAAAAAATTTCAATCCTGTAAATGCCTAGTCAATTCTTTGTTGAATGCTTCTTATACTCTGCAGCTAAGTTTAAACTATACATAGTAGAATTTTTTTGGATAGTTGATGAAGGTATTCTAAAGCATTTGCCACTGTCAATGTTGAAGAATATTAGCCCAGCCTGAACAAAAAACCTAAGATAATTTTACCCACCAAAAGCAGGAGAATAATTTATTTAATTTATTCCCACATTTCAGTGCCTAAATTTAATATTAGCCGCAGAAGCTTCATGGACAAAGAATAAAGGAGTTGTGAGAAAAAGTCATGGTGGCCTCTGCACACGCAAACATTTATAGTATAACAAACTAGTATTACAGAAAGATTTCATATGCTCTTTCCAAATTTCAGACAAGAGCAGGGGAGAATGATTTGAAAGTATGTCCTAAAAGGAAAACAGGACTTCACTGGAAGGCTGTTCTAACTTATTTTAGTCAGAAAAATTTACAGTATTCTAACGGAACACAAACAACAAGGTATACATAAATCTTTAGAAAGACTGCTCTAAAAGGTAAAAGTGAACGTTTTGCTTAGATAGCCTGTTTCTTTACCTTACTGACAGCCAGCAGTTTCTGTGTAAGCTGTGTGATGACAGAAGGGATGTATGGAATTATGGATTCCTGTAGCAAGGAAAAACTCCTCATGATGGCTGCAAATAAATTAAAAGTATTATCTTCTGGAGACAAACATACACTTCTGTCATCCATCATATGCCTAAATCCTTTACCTTTGAAAGTAAAATACCTATTAAATCAGAGCCCAAGGAAAGAAACAGTACAGTAAGAAAGAGCACCTGCTGCAAGAGCAATCAATCTATCATCATGACAAAGGGTAAAGCAAAGCCTCATTATCCCCATTCTATTGACTGAGCACAGAAGATTAAGCAACTTTGCAAAGACCATCGTTTATCTTGGGCAAGTCTCAAATCTTGGCATACTATTAGCCACAACCCACTCAGATCTCCTACTGACACTGCTCAGGTAGGTGTCCTGAATACAAAGACTACCATTTGAGAAATAATTTGTCACGCTACCATTAAGTTTAGAGTTTTTCTTTGGTACCATAAATTTAGTCAAAGATGACTTAATATAGCCTGGTAAATAACTGCAGGCTGCACATACCTCTTTAGCATGTTTGCATAAATTAGGCTTTTCAAATAAAAATTTCAGTAGCCTGTAAACTATAAGCCTTTACCTCAAGTTAACAAAGTTACTCTTATATTGCAGAACTCAAAGCATTTACCTTTCATAATATATTCATTTTCAGATGAGCCAGGAAGTGTCAGCGCTTTAAAAAGGTTTGTTAATAGCACTTCTACAAACGGTGCCATTTCTGCAGCTGTAATGCTGTTAAGTAAAACATAGCTCTTTAATGATTAAAAATATTCACAAACTTCAAGCATTTTACAATACCGTAATAATAAGAAATAAAAGATCCCCTACGGGTATTTCTCATCCTTAATGGACAAAACCTATGTAGCAATGAATTTATTTCTGCTTGAAAACTTACAGGGTAGTATTATTTGTCCCCCTCATGGTAAACAGTCTTTCAAGAGCATGGGCTGCATAAGTATGGACCACAATACTTTCTGCTTGAAGATGATTGATTAAGAGAGGAATAGATACCAACAGTTGTTCTTTAGGTACCTACAAAAATATAGCAACAAATTATACACAAGTTACATAAAAATACAGATAGTTCAACCCTGGAGCATAACCACTCCGAGCTCATCAGCTACCAACTGAAAGCTTGTCAGAGGAAGGATGAAATCTTAGAAGGCTCCTCCAGCTGCTAAATCACACCTTGACAACCAAGAGGTACCTATTTCTGTCATTGCCTGTATACTTACCCTAAACAATGTTACATTTGGTTGTCATTAAGTGCATATATTCCTAATGCATATTTCTTTTTCAACTTTACTTTGTCTTCATGGGCAACTAAAAAAATATTAAGCTTTAAAAAATATTTCATAAGAGATGAATAAAGGAAATCTAAAATTTAGAAATAATACACAATGTATTTTCTTACTGCATCTCACAAAACAGAAAAGGTAAAGCACAAAGTTGCTGTATGCTCTTTAACAACTACTGCAATGATACGAGCAATCCAGTATATTTAGACTAACATTCACTTGAAAAAGTCTGTGTGTGTCACAGAACTAAGCATGCTAAGATGTTCAGTGCTCCCACAGCATATGGATAACATATAGACTACATGTTAATTGGATATTTATAACAATATCATTTACTTTCAAAACTGAAAATTCAGCAGGAAGGGTTATATATGACTATCAAACACCTGTTGAGTTAACATATGGCCAAGTAAGATAAATTAGGCTTGGCAAGTATAAAGTAACAAACTACAATACGGTTTTACCATAAAAGAAAAACTTACTTGGTTTCTAAAAATCATGATATATTTGATACCATCTGCTTTTAGCACAGGGAATTCATTCACTGCAATAGAAAAATATGCAAATTTTGTTGATCATTTTCATATAAATGTGATTACTGAACATATACTATATATATAGAGGTGACATTAAGTCATGATTTTTCCCCTCAAAAATAACACACACGTTTTTCTATGTTGCTTAGTTTCTGCATTTCTGTACAGGCACTGTTAGACAGAGTATCACCTTTAGGCACAAATCACACCCCAGTACCATTAAGCATACGGTCCTACTCTTTCACATTAAATTTCCCCTTCTGGCTCTGTTTTTAACAACCTCCAATTACACAGTCCAAGACAACCCACTACATTCCAAATATTGTAAGATAGTTGCTGAAGCATAAAGTAAGTTATGTGGCTTAAATCTAGACAACCATAATCTCACCAATATGGGCTGATACAGGCTACGACCTAGCCTTCAGTATTTTAACTTCTCAGGGTTTTGTATAGCACAGAAGTTTGCCATAAGGTCTCAAATACAGAAATCAAGTTACTTTGATTCAACAAGTTTAAGCATGTAGCTGACAGCAACCATGTGTGTACATGCTCTGATCTTGCAGATAGCATGTGGTGATCCACCTTTGTTTAAAAGCTCATTCATTGCTGGCCAAACAAATTTGAATAACACCTGACCCACAGGAAGTCTTCTGTCTCGGAGATTATGCTGATATATGAGTGCTTGCACCTTAAGAAACAATGGTCACTGTCAAGGTTGTAGATATATCACAAAAAACACTGTATCAAAATTAACATTAACTTACCACTAGCAGACTTTAAGTCAGGTTGAATGTGATTCACAAAGAATTCTGTCAGATTAACAAGTTCATTGGCTTGTGTTATTCCATGCTAGAAACACAAAAAACAAACCAACTCTGGTTTTAGATGCTGCCCTTCAGCTTGTGTTCTTACTCATTTTTATGTGCTTTTAATAAAAGGAATCTAAAGCATGCATGCACATAATGAGATTGTTGAAACTGCCATCTTTAGTAGAGAGCCATCCAATTTCTTTCTCTTAATGTTTTTAGTGTCTAGGTTTTTGCTGTAGCACTACTGAGGTCCAAAGTTACCAGCTCTGAGTTGAGGAGTAATAGCATGCAACAGTAATAATCAACCAAAATTTTAGATAGAAAATATCTGCATCTTACTAACTTTATACTTTTTTTGTGATAGGCCTTTTAAAAAGTAAAAAGTTTAGGAGTCAAGCTCCAATTCTGAATTAGAGCGGCAAAATAATGACTGCTTAGTTTTCTCTTATGAAAAATGCAACTGATACTTAAAACAGGATTTTCAGATGGATATTGCTGGCAGCACATGGCTTAGACAAGTGTACTCTTCGCTGGGTAAAAAACTGGCTGGATGGATGAGCCCAGAGGGTTGTGGTGAATGGAGTTAAATCCAGTTGGTGGCAGGTCACAAGTGGTGTTCCCCAGGGCTCAGTACTGGGGCCAGTTCTCTTTAATATCTTTATCAGTGACCTGCAGGAGGGGATCGAATGCACCCTTAGTAAGTCTGCGGATGACACCAAGTTGGGAGAGAGGGTTGATCTGCTCGAGGGTAGGAAGGCTCTGCAGAGGGATCTGGACAGGTGTGATCGTTGGGCCGAGGCCAACTGTATGAGGTTTAATAAGGCCAAGTGCCGGGTCCTGCACTTTGGTCACAACAACCCCATGCAACGCTACAGGCTTGGGGAAGAGTGGCTGGGAAGCTGCCGGGCAGAAAAGGACCTGGGGGTGCTGGTTGACAGCCGGCTAAATATGAGCCAGCAGTGTGCCCAGGCGGCCAAGAAGGCCACTGGCATCCTGGCCTGTATCAGAAACAGTGTGGCCAGCAGGAGCAGGGAAGGGATCGTCCCCCCGTAGTCGGCACTGGTGAGGCCGCACCTTGAGTACTGGGTTCAGTTTTGGGCGCCTCACTACAGGAAAGACATTGAGGTGCTGGAGCGTGTCCAGAGAAGGGCAACGAAGCTGGTGAGGGGCCTGGAGCACAAGCCTTCTGAGGAGCGACTGAGGGAACTGGGCTTGTTTAGCCTGGAGAACAGAAGGCTGAGGGGAGACCTTATCGCTCTCTACAACTACCTGAAAGGAGGTTGTAGTGAGGTGGGCGCTGGTCTCTTCTGTCAGGAGGCTGGTGATAGGACAAGCGGAAGTGGCCTGAAATTGCGGCAGGGGAGGTTTAGATTGGATATTAGGAGAAATTTCTTTACTGAAAGGGTTGTCAGGCATTGGAAGAGGCTGCCCAGGGAAGTGGTTGAATCATTATCCCTGGAGGTATTCAAAAAGCAGGTAGACAGGGCACTTGATGACATGGTTTAGTGGGCATGGTTGATGGTTGGACTCGATGACCCTAAAGGTCTTTTCCAACCAAAATGATTCTGTATTTATCAATCAAGTGTTCTAAGTGATGTTATCCTGTATTTGCCACTAAATAGCACAGAAAAAGGAAGATGTACAACTTAGCAGTTTTTCTAATTGCTAGAAGACTGGTTCACATTACACAACACTTATTAGCAATTGCTGTGCAGCAGTATGCAACTAGAGTTTCAGGAAAAGACTGAGAACCTTCAGCAAAATTGCATAAAGACGCTGTACAATGTTTTACTATGTTTGCCTCAAATCTGTCTTGTAAAGCCACTGAAATTTGAACTGTAATAACATTTAAAATATTAGTATATTAAATCTGTTCTGTAGGACATTTGATACAATGCTAGTTTCTAAATAGAGTTTAGCTTAGATGTGGCTTTTCAATGTATCCAGCCTATTAGTTGCTTTCTCCCAAACAAGTAATGAGATCCATTTCCAGCCATTATTAGTATTCACATGCCATTTCCAAATCATAAACACTCAAATAACAGGAAACCTTGAGAAATACAATGACAAGCACTGTAAGAGTCACTCAAATTCCTTCTAGTCTGCTTAACACTTCTGATCTTCTTCTGTAAAGCTAAATTTGGCCTTTCATGGCTTACAAACTCTGGCTCAGTGCCATTTAAATGCTCAGATGTTCTAGAACCAAGCTAATTTTGTTTCTTCATATGGCTGCTTCAAACATACTAATAAGACCTGCCAAATGGTCACACATGGCTGTTGACTTTGCCCAACCTATCTCAAGATCAGATACCACCAAATTACAAACTGTGATAGGTTTATATAATGGACAACTTGTAATCTTATCATGATTAAGCTACTACAAATAGTTACTCCCAATCTGAAGCAGCATAAAATGAATTGCAGTCCTCATGTACACTATAATATTTGAATGCATATGGATTAAAACAAATAGAATGTACCTTCTGTGTTTGAGCTTTGGATGCCAAAGACGTAACAAGGTAAATAGCTGCATCTTTGTGCTTCCAGTTAACAGATGGATTCTTTGCATATTCTTGCAGCATAGAATTAACATATCCAGAAAAAATCCCTGTCACAGGTCCTTCAAAAAATTTGCACAAGCCTCTGACTAGATCACAAGCTGCTCTGCGCCTGGTGTCAATATCTGCATAGAGAACCAAAGATCCTTTAGGTATGAGAAGGTATACAGCTTTTCATATTAATAAGCATGATAATAAAAATTAATAGTAATATACAGCTTCTCAAGTTACAGCCACACCTTATGTTAATTATTGCAATCCTCCACACTGATGCTTAAGAACACATTTAAGTCTTTTACTTACTGTCATAATAGGGACTATTTGTACAACAAAAAGAGGAATGGACACCTACCAATACTGCACACATATTCACAGGTTTTACTGTCCTCTAAAGAAAGTTTCAGTAAGCATGCAGGGTGAGGCTTTTTACTGTCTTGACAATTATGCACCTGAATGTCCTCGGTCTGGTTGGGATGAAGTTAATTTTCTGCATAGCAGCCCGTATGGTGCTGTGTTTTGTACTGGTGACTGAAACTGTGGATAACACCCCAGTGTTTTGGCTGTTGCTGAAGAGTGCTTGCACAGTGTCAAGGCTTTCTCTCTTTCCTGCTCTGCCTTCCCAGCAAGTAGGCTGGGGGTGGGCAAGAAGCTGGGAGGGGACACAACCTGGATAGCTGATCCAAACTGACCAAAGGGATATTCCATGCCATGTGACATCATGCTCAGCAATAAAAACTGAGGGGAGAGGGGTTTTGGGGAGGTAGCCGTTGCTCAGGGACAGGCTGGGCATCAATCTACTTGTGGGAGGTGGCGAGTCATTGACTTCCCTTCCGCTCCCTGTCCCCTGCTCTTTTCTTCCTCTTTCTTGCACTTAAACCTTCTTTATCTCTAGCCTTTATCTCTATCCACAAGTCTTCTCACTTTTACTCTTCCTATTCTCTCCCCCATCCTATTGCAGCAGGGTACAGAGCGAGCAAGCTGCTGTGTGGTGCTTACCTGCTGGCCCATCACAGCAAATCAGTGCATATTTGTTAAAAAAAAAAAAAAAAAAAGGTCTGTAAAAATTCCTTGCTTCAAGAAAGGAAAAGAAAAAAAAAACCAGTCAGCTGGTCTTTAATACAATATATTAACAGAAGTGACAGAAGAAAAATAAAGCAAGTCAATTTAAATGTAACAGAGGACATTTCTAAAGTAATCTCTAAAGAACACAAATACTTCTTGCCTTAATTTTCTTAAAAGAAGTAGCTAACAAAGAAAAGCTTCACAAATACCTAAAGTGCAGCCAATCCTGATACAGCCTTTGCTTGAAAAAGTTCAGAAACATTTTCCTCCAATTTTGTCCTCTATTGCAAGTGTACAGTAATTTCTTAAATCTATCATGAAGTGTCATTTATCTAAAAGTGTCCATCAGTAAACTGTTAGTGGCACAGAACTACATATACAGAATTGTCACACAGATCTAGATTTGGTTCCTTTGTGCTCTAACCTGGCTGAAGACCAGACAGCTACAATCAGAAAATCAAGTAGCTCTGTAAGCACAGCACTGTGTTTTTCAGGATGGTTACTGTATTGGTTTGAACACAGTGCTGGCATACAAGGGCTGGCTGGTGTCCAGCTGGCTTGATCACAGATTTGTATGCAACACCAGTCAGAATTTCAGTTTAAACATGATAGACTACTAAATGCAGGCACAGTCTCTCCATGTTATTTAAAACTCTACACGTAGGAACTAAATACACAATGTGGCTACTATTAAGCATTGACTTACAGGCTATATTTGCTGAAATGAGAATGTGTGCAGTGCAGGAGACATACCAATCCAATTAAGGAAAAACCCTATAAAAACATTGTTCAAAACAAAAAGACACTGTCATGGGCACATCGTGACAGTAGACTTGATCAAAAATTAGATAAAATCTATTGCAGGGGGGAACCTTCCCAATTTCAAAAATAAGTTATAAATGCTTCAGTAATTGCTTCAGCTCTTTAGAGCTATATTTAAAGACCAAGTATTCTTAGTATAAATCTGTGGATTACCAGATCCTTCCAAATCCCTTCTTATATATTCTTCAGAATTATCTTCAAATGCTTCTTCATCAGCCGCTGAAAATATAAAATACATAGAAGTTTACATACTGAGGTATCCATTTTTTATGGTAAAAAGGTATATTATTATCAACTTCTGCTTTTTCCAAGTACTCTTCTATAACATTACTAGAAATTAATGAAAAAGATCTAGTCAGACTAGCCTGTTCAGCTTGCTCCTCCCCCACAAATTAGTCTTTCATATTAATGAGCTGATGTATTCCTGATTTAAAAAAAAAAAAGAAAGAAGGAAAAGAAAGAAAAAAAAAGATAAGACATGTTCAACACTAAGTGTATGTAGAGAGGCTTCCATAGTCAAAGACTTAAGACACAGAAGCTTCTCATCACTGCAATACATCTTCACTGCATTTTAGATACTATGATCAATATGAGCCCATCAAAACCTGGAGAAATAGACATTACAATTTAGTAGGCCTGATATCCTTGCTTATTTAGACTCCCTGAATTATTCTGATACTCACTTTAAACATGAAAAGTTATTGGTGGCACATGACCTAGACTTCCTATACTTTTCAATTTGAGATCACAGTAACACAGAAAAATTATTAGATATACTCATACAATTCTACAAAGCCCATAGGACAGCAATCTATTATAGAAACTTGGTTTTGAATCTCGTACTAAAGTACACAAGAGGTAATCCTCAATTCTTAGTCCTGCAAAGCAACAAATCATTATAGTTACAGTTAGATTTTATTGTGTCTTTGAAAACTTAAGTCTCAAAAAGTTACCTCTAAATTCCATATTGGGAACAATAACTTTTTCACAGATGCTTGTCAATGTGTTCTGGTCTTCAAACAGATGCTTGTAATGTGGTCTCTCACAAACTGAGGCCAGAAACTGGATCGCATTACTAACCAGCTAGAACAACACAAACAGAACACATACAGTTTTAGCATGACTGACCAATTTATAATTCATTACCAAACTTGACAAGATCAGTTTATAACAACTTACCAAGTCATATTTCACTTCCTGGCCTGTTGTGACTAACAGATTCCAGATTGCTGTTACAAAACGTGGCAGGTAGGGCTGGAATTCTTCATCGTATTTTTGAGCGTATAAAGCAGCATTATCACAAATTTGTGATTTCAACAGCTCCAGCAATCCAGCTTCCTCTTCATCCTCACATAAAACAAAACTAAGAACTTAAGCATCCAAACTTCAACACTACTTAAATATTAAAAGTATCAAACATATTTGAAGGCAATATTTACATTATTATTTTACCATATTCTAAACAGGGCAAAAAAATCCCTCTCATATTCCTAAAATTACTGTATTTTGCTGATTTGTACCAGAACTGCACTGCGTTATAAATCATACCTACATTTCAAATGAAACTACTATGCACTTCAAATCATGTAGACCTGATAAAGTTTGCCATGAAATTAATTTACAAACATAATGGGAAAAAGACAACGCAAGGCATTGAAAAAAATATGCTTAGAAGACATCGTATCTTGCTACTTTAAATTGGAATAGTTGTAAAAGTAGTTCCCTCTCCTTCCCCATATCACCACAGATGCTTGTGGAACCACAAAGCAGTGAATTCGGAAATTGAGCTGGAATTAAAAAAATCAAAAACCCAAAAAACCAAAAATCCAAACCCCAACCAAACGCCACCCCAGTTCTGTCTCCCCATCTCCCCCCAGTCCCCACCCTTCAGTTTTAATGCATATCACTTCCTGACTCAGTTCAGCACACAGCTGCACAAATGTCTGTGCTGGGCAATAGCTCACAGACGCAGGAGGAAAGAGCAGCAAAGCTGCTTTTAGCAGCAGTGTTAGCCTAAAACAACCGTGAGACTATAGCATAGGATACTCTTAACATGCCTTCCTATGTATTGTAAAGAAATTTATAGAGATGCTTTGGCTCCATTATGTGGCAAACTATTTGTACTGTATCTGGAAGATGTCAGCATTTAAAATGCAGAAAGCATGCACAAAATTAATTTGATCTTTGATGATCTGGTATCATCTTTCACCCGTGAAAGTAGTAATTCTTAGACAAAGACAGCAAATGCTAAACTAAAGTACTTAGGGATGTCATGCCTTCTACGTTCAACTGTTTTCAAGTTCTTTGAGATACCCTGTTTTCTAAAACATAATGTGTGAACCAGCTGAAAGGTATAGAAAACCCAAGATTTGCAACTAATCTAATGATCAGGTTACTTCAGCAGACATCCTTGAAAGAATCTACTCATTGATGACTATCTGTAATTTGATTTCTGTGCACAGCTGGCTATACCTGTAACGCAGATACAACTTCAAGAACTCAAATTTCTTAGAAAACAGGGCAACTTCTCTTAAATCCCATTTCCTTATAGTCATTCTATTCTTTTGTTTACCCAACAAAGAAAACATTGCATTGTTCAGAGTTAGACCTAAGTTCTCAGTCAATCCTCTCCACTACACAGAGGCAAACCAGGAGGTTTATGCAGTACTTACATCAGTCTGCAAAAGTTTATTATCTAAAGTTAAAAGACTATGAAAATTTGTCATCCATGTTTCCATGTTATCCTCAAAAAACTCTGGAAGATCCTGTGAAGAAAAAGCAGAAATCTATATTTTAATTTCTGATTGCACTGCTTAGATAACCTACCTACATTGTAAGTAGTATGTATCCACCTTATAATCTACTGATGGAAAACAAAGTGTGGAAAACAATCTTCAAAACGAAGCACTACTCCTTCCTCCCCCCAAATGAAAACCCTCCAGACATGGTCTTTGGAATACAGTATTTCCAAATAAACTAGTTGCTTACACCCTATACAGCCTACAGTTTTATAAAGAAGGAATCTTATTGCCTCTTACTCTCAGAACAAGAAAGCACAAGCCTCCCTTTTAACTCCAGCTTGTTCTTTTGCCCAGTATGGAAGAACAGCTCAAGCAATCAAGGCACGATCATTACACTTCACAGACTTATGTTTTGTTGAGACACTAAATATATGTCACCTCACCAAAGCAGCTTTTTACCATTTTTCAAATTGGGCATTTATTTAATAATGTTAGAAATTTAGATCTCATTTCAAAACACAAAACCCCACACTGCTACCACAATTACTTGCTACTATAGTGCTATGGAGCCACTAGTTTTAACTGACTTTGATCTACATGACCAAGTTCACATCAGTACAGACATATTTATAAAGCAGCACAGTTGAGTACAAATTCAGGCATTTGACTTCCGTCTTTCACAACTCATACTTGGAGAGTTACCCATAGGACACCTCCTTGCTATGACAGGAGCTTAGACTCTCTTGAACTTTTGTTTAGATAGGGCCAAGCTAACATATTAATTAACCCCATCCTTACTGTGCCTTTACTCCAGCGTTGATGCAGACTGTCAACTTTTATTTTTGCGATAAAGCATGGCCTTAAAGGCTGCCTCAAATGGATCCTATAAATAAGAGCATAACAGCTTTGTGAGATCAAAGCAGAACTATTAGAAGAACAAGGAGATTCACCTGAAAATTTAAACTGTAGAACAGCTTCGCAATTAGAATGAGAGAAGAAAAGAGAACCTTCAAAGCACTAGCATCATTTGCATGCGTGCTGCAAAGTTCAATAGTTGCCTAGAAAAAGACATAAGATTCAGTCAAGTAACACGCACACACAAACCACATTGACAAGAAATATTGAAAAGTGTCATGTAACTTTTTTTTTTAAAGCCAGAAAATATAGTTCCTTTTCCTCCCCTTATTGATCCTGTCAGGTCTCATTTCATTACTTTAGTTTAAACTTCATTAACAGTTTCAAAGCAACTATTCTTAAGTTTTCATTCTACAGGCGTTCACAACAAGCAATTCAGAAAGTTAAAATTGGTTCAGAAATGATACAACAAGAAATACCTTAAAGAGATTTGTCAATGGCAAAGCAAAAGCATCAAGGACAAGTTTGATCTCTGTCCACAATTCATTTGACTTAAATTCATGGCGGTACCTGACAAGTGAAAGAGAAATACAAGAAAAATAGAATACAGTTTTCACATTTATTACCAAATTAACTTGCATACAATTAATTTTTTGTGCTGAACCTTGAAACAAGTACTATCAAGTAAACCACTAAACAACATAGTTCAAGACCATGCAAGGTGCACAATTTGACAACCACTTAAAAGTCTTATTAAAAAGTCAGTAAGTGTAAGTAGAAGCCACAACTGTAGACTTTGTTAATCTAGAAAATTAAGTCTTACAGTAAAAATTTAGAGTTGAACAGAAGTTTTATAATCCATACACTAACTCCCTTATTTCTGATACCTTTTAAATAAAGAGTGAGCGGTGCGAAGGACCCCATTAATGACATGGAAATCTCCACTTTGAAAGCGATTCACCATTTCTGTCAGTAAGTCTGGCCATTTCTGAGGAAAGTCTTCCCGACCAATAATACTAATAGCATCACTTAACTGGAAAGGAAACATAACCATTACACAATACAACAGCAGGCTCCTCATTACAAAAAACACAGCAGTCATGCCAGATGTTGCAAGTATCTGAGAAAATGCTTGTTATTCTTGTCAGATTAAAAAAATCATTGGGTTAAATATCTACTACTTTTCACCACAAATAAATAAATAAATGTCACTTTAAATTCAATGTGTACAGAATCTCACTTTCTAGAATTACTGTATTTAACTGCCTAATGCTAGAACTTAGCTGTAAGATTACACAGTAATTGCCTTTTTAAAAAAAATAAAAATTAAAGTAGGCAGAAGTAGCTATAACAATATACTCCAAGTTATTTGGATTGGGATGACCTCATTGGTAAGGGAACTGAGCTCTGCCAATAACCAGAGCCTCTAGACATGCTTAAAACATTCCAAAAGTCTCATGGACACAACCAAGAATTGACATTACCTGCTTTTGAATTTGTTCTGGGCTGCTAAGCATCAAGGGCACTATGTTGGCTTTAATGGCTATCCTGTCCGACTCACATATTTTGTTCGGTTCATCCTCAACCTAAAATTAAAACAATAATTAAGTCATGGGCATATCAGTATACTCTAGGCAATAAATGAATATCAGCATTCCAGAAACCAATTGCTTATACTGAGTTATATAACTATTACATTGTTAAAGAAACTAAGAAGAAAATCTGTTAAAGATACTGCCTACAATGAATCTGTAACAGTAGTATGTGAAAAAAGCTGAAAGAAATTACATCTTTCTGTAAAACCTTGAACCTTGATTTCTGTAAATCCTTGAGGATTTTTTTCTCCTTCTCTAACAGCGACTTTTCAAATCATCAATTCAGCAGTAGTAAGGGTGGATGCATACGCCAGTAACATACGAAGTTTAACCAATAGTCTGCTCTTCCACCACACCAAATCACATCTGACCTCACTTCTGCCAACCTCAAAGATTTACTTTGTCAAGCTGCCCTAAGCCATACTTTCTAGAAACTGTACATGAAGATGGAGGTTACACAATCAACACCGTAACATTAAGAGTTACCCAATCAGTTCAAAATATTAATCAGTTCAAAGTCCAGTCAGTCAGTAGTGCCAAGTGGTAGTAAATTACAAAGTTTCTACTAAAGAAATAAAATAAGAAGGTGGCTCGTCACCAAGCAGCCACAGCAGTGATAGTCACATTACCTGTGATGACAGCACCAAAGTCCAGAAACCTAAAAATTATCTAGCAATTAAGAGGTAAGCACTTCCAGAGAGTAATTCAATGATCTTAAGATGCCTTAAACCAGATGGCACTACTACCCTCCTCACCTCCCTTTCACCAACTTCCCATAAACTTAAAAAAAAATGTAGCAATTTCAAAATTTCAAGTTGTGCTTAGCTATAACACCAGTCACAAGTGGTGTTCCCCAGGGCTCAGTACTGGGGCCAGTTCTCTTTAATATCTTTATCAGTGACCTGCAGGAGGGGATCGAATGCACCCTTAGTAAGTCTGCGGATGACACCAAGTTGGGAGAGAGGGTTGATCTGCTCGAGGGTAGGAAGGCTCTGCAGAGGGATCTGGACAGGTGTGATCGTTGGGCCGAGGCCAACTGTATGAGGTTTAATAAGGCCAAGTGCCGGGTCCTGCACTTTGGTCACAACAACCCCATGCAACGCTACAGGCTTGGGGAAGAGTGGCTGGGAAGCTGCCGGGCAGAAAAGGACCTGGGGGTGCTGGTTGACAGCCGGCTAAATATGAGCCAGCAGTGTCCCCAGGCGGCCAAGAAGGCCACTGGCATCCTGGCCTGTATCAGAAACAGTGTGGCCAGCAGGAGCAGGGAAGGGATCGTCCCCCCGTAGTCGGCACTGGTGAGGCCGCACCTTGAGTACTGGGTTCAGTTTTGGGCGCCTCACTACAGGAAAGACATTGAGGTGCTGGAGCGTGTCCAGAGAAGGGCAACGAAGCTGGTGAGGGGCCTGGAGCACAAGCCTTCTGAGGAGCGACTGAGGGAACTGGGCTTGTTTAGCCTGGAGAACAGAAGGCTGAGGGGAGACCTTATCGCTCTCTACAACTACCTGAAAGGAGGGTGTAGTGAGGTGGGCGCTGGTCTCTTCTATCAAGTAACTAGTGATAGGACGAGAGGAAATGGCCTCAAGTTGCAGCAGGGGAGGTTTAGATTGGATATTAGGAGAAATTTCTTTACTGAAAGGGTTGTCAGGCATTGGAAGAGGCTGCCCAGGGAAGTGGTTGAGTCATTATCCCTGGAAGTATTTAAAGGGCATGTAGATAGAATCATAGCATGGTGGTGTGTTTACTGGTGGACTTGGCAGTGCTAGGTTAACAGCTGGACTTGATCTAAAAGGTCCTTTCCAACCTAAATGATTCTCTAAACAAGCAGTTATAAAAGTAAGACATAGAACTTGCTTTTCCTCTTCTATCACATTGCACTGAATCAGAAGAACGTACAGAATCATTATATATACGTTAAAAAACACAAAAAGAAGATGATCTTTAAAACCTAAGCTTTACAAGTTTATATGATGTGAAATGCAGCAATAAGTACCAGGCAAGCTCCGAGTAGGGAGGCAGGACTTACTACTATACATTTCGACAGAGGTGGTAGAGATCAGCAACAGCAAATGCTACTACGGAGTTATTTATGAGATTTTTCAAAGAAATGAGACCTTTTTACAAAAAATGAGAGGCAGCACATAGATGAGTATTCTGTAAATACTTGTAAAATAAATTAAAAAAAGCAAACTCTTCACTTGCTCCAGAAGTGCCCTGTACATCTGACTCTCCAGGCTCTACCAAATCAAAATCCTAGAATAGGCCAAACCCTTTTACTTCCACTAAGCTTTGTATCAGTCAAGTTCAAGACTGCTAAATTGAACAATGTAATCTAGGTAAGCTAGCCTTACGGCTATGTATTTTATGCTCCTGCAGCTGCTCTTGAAATGAAAACTTCAATTTTGGACAAAACAATGTGCTTGAAGCCACACAGCGATCATAATAGCCCTCTGGATGCACTTACTGCATAGCATCTCCACCTACTCCAATACAGAATCTCATCCTGAATTACATCAGCAATCCATAAAAAAGAAGCCACTCACAAATTTTTCATAACAGAACATTACTTCTACTTACAATACACTAAAGATAAAGATGCAATTTGGGAGAAATGACTGAGAAAACAGTATTACAGAAACAAAGGGCGAGAAATTTCATGCCAGACTGAATGTGCCGATCTGATCAAACATAACCAGGTTTAGGACTGCTATAGCTTCTTAATATTAGTATGAGGGGGAGGGGAGAAATCATGCAAATCTGTAAATAGATACCAGCCAAGGTGTAATGACGAAATACTTACTGGTTTCCCTGTAGTAAAGCAACATTATACATTTGATATTTTTCAGATACAAACAGTACTTTCAGTGAGACAAAGTATAAACAGTATCAGTTAAAACCTCTCATTGCTGAAGGAGTTGAGCTCTCAAACATTAATATTTTCTACCATAAATTAAATTTCATGAATGATGAAAGCTCTGAATCAAAAATGTTTCTGACCTCTTCAAAGCAAAGGATAAAATGGGATTAAATGGCAATACTTCTATCTGACGTCTACAAACACTTCTAAGTGTTAAACTGGCAAGGCCACCAGAATAAACTGTCCCACACTATTGTGCCCCAGAAGGATTTACATGAAAGAGAAGCTAGTATCATCACTTTCAGCTGCAGGGCTGGCTTGAAATGTTTGTAACACCACAATAGATCCAGGCCAAATTGGCCAGCTCCTGTATAGACACTTCACAATCACTTCAGCTTAAATAATATTACTGTTAGTTAAATGAGCTTTAAATATTGTGCTTCTGCAAAATATGCCTATAATATAAGAGAAAATTATTTGTTCATCATTTTATCACCCAGGTCTGGTTCTTTTTAATAGAATGGACTCCAACACTCCAGGTTGTAGTCCCTCATCCGTAAATTACACCTTGTGTTTGTTCTCTGAATGATCTACTTTCTTTCACAGAGTACAGACATACACACATTCTTCAAGGTTAATGTAGAATATCTTATTGCAGCTTAAAAAGATTACTAAATCTTACTCACTAAGATACCTACAATTCTCCAGTTCCTTTTAATATAGTTCTTGAACGTTACAGATGCACAAACTTTGATGACATTTTCCTGTGATTTCTCCAGCAGCGTTAAGAGCAACAACGGATAATTCTGGCTTCCTTCAACTGACTCAAGAAACTTTTCCGCTGTAAGAGAATATACTAAGGTTAGCAAAAGCTGAACTGATTTTTCTAATGGGAGTCCTACGATCCCTCAAGTGTCTATTTAAAACAATTGATGCATGAGCACTTCCCCAGAGTTTCACAAGAACAGAAACACAGAACAAGTCTGACAAAAGGTACTGTAGCTTCTTTACTACTAAGCTGTTTAATGCTTCTGCTATTAACAACAGCTCTCAATTCAAAGCAGGATGTGGAAATACTGCCTCCTCACTGTTTTTAAAAGCCATAACCTGCTAGAAGTAAATTCTGGTTTAATGTGAACAGCAGCACTGTTTTAAATAACAACAGTACAAAAAAATCAGGAATACAGGAAAATAAAATTACAAAAAGCAAACAAAATAAATTTGTATTTATAGCCATCCTTCATTAGTTTGTTTGCGTTTTGTTTTAAAAGGATACTGAGTTTGCTATAAAGAGACAGAAGAGCCAAAAAGAAACTAAACTTTTTTAGTCACTCATGAGAATCACTTACCAGGACGCCTTATAGCAGGATCTGGATCTAGTGTTTTCTTCAGATACTCAGTTAAAGTCTGTAAATTGGCATCACTCAGCTCCATTTTGGCAGAACCTAAAACCCACAGGTAGCTTTGTTATAAATACAGACCAGAAAATCTATGGTATAAGCTACACATATGCAAAACTAGACACAGACACACATGAGCTCTTTTTCACCATACCTCATAAAGCATGGTCCCATCTCGTATGTCTCACCCAATAAAACAACAGCTAGTGTGAACCAAGCACAAACCAGAAAACATTCTGTTTCTTCAACTACATGTAACTGTTACTGTGTAGTTTAGTGAAACCGAACTCCTCAAACAGGATCACACATCCAGCAAACCATGAACCAGGTACAGCCGAAAGATGATCTCTTGCCCTTTCAGGACAATAGGAGTTTGGTTTTGCTTTTGAGAACTACTGTCAGCCCCAGAAACCTGTTCCTGGTTGAAAAAGCTGAATAATTCTGCCCTACATAATTGTAAATAGTACAATTCAAAGTGTATTGGAGAGTCAAGGCTTGTTTAAAATTAAATACTCATTAGCAAAGAAAACTCTCAACAGAAAATTATTTTTTTTATAAAGAGACAAAAGACTGTGCAAAGCCAGAGAGTTTCTCCACCCTGTAAAATTAACTTAGATTAGGGTGGGAGTTAATTTAAACTGCAATACTTATTACAGAATAACTCTGTGCAATAAGTCTAAATTACTCCTCTCTAGTAATCCTCCCACATACATTGTCCTACTTACCACAGTGATATATTAACTTCACAGCTTTAATTGGAATAATTAAAGTTACAGTAATGCTAAAACAGCAGCAAGACATGCTTTAATGGACATGTTGTTGCTCAGGACACCATCATCAATTCTGCCCATCTTTCTTACCACCAGCAGCACAGTTCAGTCACTATAAAAGTAATGAGGAAGCAAAGATTTCCATTTTTGCTCTGGAGTTTCTAATTAGCAAGACAGTCTGAAATTTGTCTGTCGCACTTCAGATTTGTTTTATGTTGATTATCAGTACAATAAATACAGTTTCTAAGTAAGCGCGCTTGCAAAGGCAATGGGTTTTAATGACACGATTTTTACTTTAACTGTGGCATCTATACCATTAGAAGAGACAGCAACAGTATCCTCTTGAATTAAGTGAGTAAGTAATTGAGACACCAACATATTTTGCAAAAAGTAAAAAATCCACCTAAAGAGTCCTGCCTCCCATGTTTCCCTCCCCGTCCTTTTTGGGATTACCTGCCTGTAGTCTTGTTCACCAATTCACATCAACCAACAAAATCCCAATAAAGTAGAGCATAAGCAAACAGCACCAATAATAGCTAGCTCATCTCTTCTACAAAATGGCCTGTGCATCATTACTGTGATGTTGAAACTAATACTTAAGTCTTTCATAATTAAAAAAAATTAAGTTTTCTGCTCCAGGGAAGTTTGTATGGTTGAGATGCAAACCTGTGCAGAAATCACTTATTAAGACTAAACTTGACTCAAATGGGAAACCAAACTGAAAAAGGAGATGGCAACCCTGAAGGGCCTTTTACAAATCCCTCACATACACGAGTAATATAGGGGGCCATGTAAAAAATATACACCTCAAGCTGACTGAGAGTTTACTCTGAGGGCCAAACACAAAGATTTGAATCCATTACTCAGTCTCTCATGCAAAAGGATAAATATTTTCACCTGCTACCTACTTACTCTTAGTCCCTTCTCTTCCTCCAGCTATACATCTTTTTTGTTTTCCACTACAAAAAAACTGGTGGTACTTGCTAAAGTGATGATGTTCTTTGCTATGTTGTGACACATGACTCCTGAAAAGGCCACAGAAAATGAGAATATTTTCAGACCACCTCTCCAGAAGAAAACTCATAAAATGTGCTTTAATGCATTAACTATTTTAGTCAAATTAATGACAGACCACCTATGGAAAAAAACCCAAAACCAAAAACCCAATCAAAACCCAGCTGTCCTCCAAGCCTTACAGTGTGAAGAACTTCAGATAGCTCTGTTCCTGCATTCACTCACCACAGCACTTACCAAACACCATCTACATGCCCAAGGATGTTTACGGTCCGGGTTTTATGGGAAAGATTATCTGTACACCATACTGAAGCCCTTAACGCTGACTTTCCACTTCACCAATGCGTAGGGGTCGGGAGACGAGCACCAACTGACCGCAGGAGCAGCAGCCAGGACCCATCACTCCCCCCCGACCGCCCGTTCACGCCGCTTCCCTACTGACGAGAAGGCCAGGCCACCCGTGACGCGCCCGGGAGCCCTTCCGCCGGGACGGGGAGAGGAGCCCTCCAGGCCAGCCCACCAGCGGGGCTGCCCCCGCTGCCCCACG
>VYZV01002381.1:1837-12374 GCA_013401275.1 Pandion haliaetus | reverse complement strand
GGGCTTCAGTTCTTCCCGAAATTCCCTGGCGTGTGTCATTTCCACAGGCTTGAATTCTTCCCGAACTTCCTTGGCACGGGTCCTTTCTGCGGGCTGCTCTCCAGTCACACAGTGCTCCAGCGTGGGCTTTCCCATGGAGTCATGGCCATCTTCGGGAGCCTCCGCTCCACCGTTCACCCCCATGGGCTGCAGGGGGACAGCCTGCCGTCTCACCACGGGCTGCAGGGCCATCAGCCTCCTCAGGCGCCCCCTCCTCCCCCTCCTTCTTCACTGACTCCAATATCGGCAGAGATGTTCCTCTCACGTTTCCCAACCCCCACACTGCCGGTTCCCCTTCTTAAATCTGTTCTCCCAGAGGCGCTACCACCGTCACTGATGGGGTCGGCCTGGGCCAGAGGTGGGGCCGACTTTTTGGAGCCAGGGGAGCTTCTAGCAGCTTCTTACAGGAGCCTCCTCTGCAGCCCCCTCCCCTATTACCAAAGAAAACTGCACCACACAAACCCATAACATGAGGAAAGGGAGTGGAGAGGTGAAATGCAATTTTATTCTTATTTATTCTAGGATGCATCAGACACCTGGAATTCTATCCCAGTCACAGGCTGGTTTGATGGCTGATAATGAGATCCACCAGGAATGAGAATCAGCACAAAACACACACCTTGAGATAACTTTGTTTCAGAAAAGGAAAACAAAACAAAACAAGAAAACCCTACAAACAGCAGGCCTGACAATTCAATTCATACTGCAGCATCTCACACTGTATTTCCTTGTTCTGGAACAAACACAGCAGAACCAAAAAGAATCCACACTTCAGTAACCACATTAAAACTATGACTACTTTGACAATAGACATGTATAAAAATGCTTACTTTCTTATTACAGTAGTAGTTTATGATCTCTTGAAGACGCATGCACCTGATAACTAAACCTCTAAAACACTGAAAGTGCTAGCGTTATGCCAGCGGAATAGGAGGTAATGCAGTAAGGCACTCGGCAATACTGAAAAGCCACTCTCTCTCCAGCAGCACATAATCCCTTTGAGCTTTTCCCAGACCTCAGTTTAAAGACTCAAAATTAATGGAGTCACAAGCCTCAAATTAATTAATATGTTCTGAAAACTCACATCAAGATAAAGCTCTTGTGGTATGAAAGTCACTACACTGACTGATTAAGGCCTCAGCCTTACAATGTCATTAATGATATCCAGATACAATATAAAGTGTAAAACACTTATGATCAGCTTTAAGTGCTATGCACAAACACCAAAGCCTCATCACAGAGATTTTTACACCTTGATGGAAGTCCTTAGCACCACGTGTTGTCATTTAATTCTGCCTGAGAAGATTGAATTATATGCACTAAGCCCATTAGAAAGTATTTGCAGCATTACCTAAAATACAGGACAAACTCTATAATTAAAAATGTGCAATTATTATATTTGAATGACAATTTTTTACCTGAAAGAAAACAACACAAACTCCTAGGGCATTTCACAATTTCAACATTTACAAACATCATTTCTTTCAACAAGGCTTAATGTCCCTCTTGAAGTTGTTCAGGAAATTTGCCCAGGTTTCATTCACTGAAAACACAGGGGATTTGAGTCATAGCATAAACATTCCTGTGGTTCTGCATTTCCTATAAAACAGCAATATATTTCTATGCCATCCAAACCACGAATAACAGAGTACCTATTCTCATCAAAATGGAGTATGTTACCAAAACCAATGACATCGCTTTTATTCATTTCAATATAAACTTTTAAATAGTTTAATTAAATAGTGACCTACATTATCATAGTTTCAAACTTCCCTTTTTCTCAATATTTCTCAAACACAACCTGAAGAGTATGCTTGTTAAAAAAGCAGGAATGTGTAATTTTCGGGTTAAGTCCCACTGATAAATCACAAAGAGGAGTGCTAAATCATTTTGCAAAATCAGAGATGATGTTATCTATAGGGCAATTAATTCAATTTCCTAAGAAGCATGTTCCCTGACTAAATCCATGTGTGTTTATGGGATGTCAGACACTATCCTGATCTTTCTGCTAAATCACAATTAAATACAACAGCTAAGATCCAAGAGAAAAAAACAGCCTCTCAATGTTTAATAGCCATTAGTGGTACTGCAGCTATTAAAGAACCAAGAGCATGTTTCATATTTCAGAACCTCTGTGTACATTTAGTGGAAGAGAGACAAAGATTGGTATGAGGGGGTACACAGCTGTGGAGGTAGCCATGAGCAATGATCAGCATTGGGCCCTCTCCACACCTTGTCCCAACTTGGTTAAACTGTAGTTGCTTTGCAAGGTGAGTGGGTAACATTTCCTCCATGCAGTATTATGTGGCCATGTTACTGGGCACATCATTAGTTACTTCCACTTAAAACACTTCATGTCACAACAGACTATAAATGGGCCAAAGGCCAGCTGCATAAATTGCTGGTGCTATACTCCAACCAAAGGCAGCGGAGGACATAGAGGTCTCTCACTTTACATAAGGGATTTTAAAAAAGCAAAACCAAACAAAGGAAAAAAAAAAAAAACCAAAAGCTACTTGCAGCTTTCATTTTGGAAAATAAAATGTTTTCACAGGAGATAGATTTGGGCCACTTTCTCTAGTTACTATTTTCTTTCTTGGGAGCACTAATACACTATACAAACATTACAGAATTAATTCCACCACTACCTTTAAGCCTCCTGCTTCCAGCAAGGTTGATTACAAAATGATACTTATGCTTGCTTGGAAAGCAGTCAGACACAGTAGAAATGGGCTTTTAAGTCTAAAGAGATTTCTCAACCATACCCAAGAACTTGTACCGTTTGGTGCTCTCTTTACAAAGCAGCATTCCAAATCTACAACCAATATAAAACCCCCTAAACTGAAAATTCCTCTTTCTTACCATTGTGCTGTTTAGAGAATGATTTAACCTCTGTAATGATGCCTTCACTTATCTTTGAAAGGTCATTAATGAAGGCAGTTAGTGCAACACTACCCTCAGAAATACCATTAAAGCATATTTATACATCTATTCATGCATCAGGTTGACATCGCACCTCTTATTAATACAGTGTGCTGTTTTGCTAGTCAAAATTTTGTAAAACTGTTTAAAAACTTACTTGCTTAACAGCTGCCTACAGAAAGTGTCCACAATTATTTTTTTATTCACTTCTCATTAGAGTCCAAAATTCTAACTACATGGTATCATTTTGTGCCCTTTTTTAACCATCTAAGACAGGTTCCCAGTCTGAAATACTGTATCTTAGCTTATTTTCTATTTCTGGGATGTATATTCTAAATAACTTATTCACTACCAGTGCCAACATGCTGACATACCACTGTATTTTTTGCATGAAAAACAGTACTTTGTCCCTTGTGTTTATGCAATTAAGCAAGTCTTTTTGTTAAGCAGAGGTTTTGTTCCTTCTTATTTCTCACACAAATCTATTATAAAAGTTATCCAGCACAGCAATTCTATTTCAGTTGATGCTACTCAAATAGACACTACTAGACTAAGCAATGCCAGACTCTGGTTAGCTGAAGAATAGCTAACACTAGCAGTGCAGGCTGAATACCTTGTATACTGAGTAATACATTGCTTTTTAAAAACTTTATATGCATAAATATAGCCACACCTTAATTACCTTCACTCTGGTTAAATATAATTCCAGATTATCTCTACAAGTGCTTCTTACATCCATTTATGCTTGCTAAAATCAACAGTCTTTAAGTACCCAGTATATTCACAATGACATCAAGCTATACTTTGAGTAAGCTGGACTGCTGTTCATATTTGAAGACTGTTACTAGGTGACCATCAGAGATCACTTTCCTTTGAAATGATCACAGGGGTAAGGCATCTGAGCCACAATTTCAAAGTCAGCTGAGCTCATCTGCCAGTTAGTCCAGGGTGTTGTGTGTCATGGCTGACTTTCTGATAGGGATTCAGCTATGCTTCTTCCCTTAATCCTGAGCCACTGTAATTGCATTACTGAGATGGACAGCCTAATCAGTTCTGGAAATGGTACAGAACTCCAGGAAGACTAGGTTGGCTTGTAACACCCAAGACAATTCATCAGAAATAGGTATTCTCTGAGTATAAGCTAGCTCATTGAACTAAGGCACTCAAAAACAAGTCTATGGAAATTAATGGTCTGACATCCTTAAGCTGTTTTCAGATTTGCAACAGCTGTTCTGCAACAGCTGAGTTCCCATCCCGGAATCACTCAGTTGCAAGTGACCCCAATAGTCCCCATCCCACATGAACTTTGTAGCAATTTGAATCTTACTGACAAATGGGACAGCAAGGCTCTGCAAATGCCTGGCTGCTGGAAACAGGAGCCTCACTTGGCCGCTTCTTCACCTTCTTGGAGAAACACAGGCATTTGCTTTGGGAGATGAACAGTCCCATAGAAGTCATTACTACAGCTCACATGCTCCTTGTCTACCTTTTTTTTGTGGGTTTTTTTCCTTTTTTCTCACCAGAGTGACAAAAAACGCATCTGAAGAAAAAAACCTACAGCTGAAATGGGACAGTTGCTTGTTACTGCAAAAATATTAAGAGAAAGTAGTCCACTCAACCAACTCTAAGTTGCATCTGGGTTCTGGGCTGATATAAATGGCAGATAGGAAATAGCTGTCATTTGTTAATTACTTAAATCATCACTGTAAACTGACACAGCTCTCACACAAGTGTCAAGACTATTATTCAACATTATAAGCCAAATCCAAAGGAGTTACCATAACAGACAAGATTTTTGGTCAATCAGCTCCAGCACGCTGCCTCCAGCAATAGCAAAGAAAGTTATGCTTTAGAAGAAAACCAACTTTTGTCTGCAATGCACCTAATCAGCCTCCAGTTGAATCACCATTCACTACTCTCCATGCTGACTTCTTTCCACAAACAGACCCTCATTCCACTGGGAAAACTCTGCAATTACAATATATTGGGAAAGGACTATAGTGCAGGAACATACAGACTTTCTTCTGTCCAGGAACTGTCGTCCTTCTGCACACTGTGGGTAGGGCAGATTAACTCCACAGTAAGAGGAAAGTGGCCAATGTAAATTTTATTGCTAAGAAGCTAAAGTGCATTCAAAGAAACAGTATTTATAGCAAAGCTCATCAATCAGCTCTTTTCAGACAAAACTTTCATATCTATTTCAATTCAGCTCAGCATGCACTGGCAAGTAAGCATTGCCAAACTATAGGGAAATGTATCAGTACCCTCCCTAACTGTGGAAAAGGAAAAATTCCCAAATTTCTAAAAATTATTTATTTTCTTTTTAAATAAGGAATCATTTGAAGCAAGACTTTACAGTTTGATTAAAAGCATTCACTAGCTTTCTCTGAAACACAGATTTGGTCAAAACTTATTTTCTTGTTTATTAGACCAACCAAGTTTTAAGTACTTGTTACATACATTAGATTATGTCTAATCGCCTGTCCTGGTTTCAGCTGGGATAGAGTTAATTTTCTTTCTAGTAGCTGGTATAGTGCTATGTTTTGGGTTCAGTATGAGAAGAATGTCTATAACACACTGATGTTTTCAGTTGTTGCTAAGTAATGTTTAGTCTAAAGTCAAGGATTTTTCAGCTTCTCATGCTCCGCCAGCAAGAAGACTGGAGGGGCACAAGAAGTTGGGAGGGGACACAGCCAGGGCAGCTGACCCAAACTGGCCAAAGGGATATTCCATACCATGTGATGTCATGTCCAGTATATAAACTGGGGGGTGTTGGCCCAGTGGGATCACTGCTTGGGAACTAACTAGGCATCGGTCAGCAAGCGGTGAGCAATTGCATTGTGCATCACTTGTTTTGTATATTCCAATCCTTTTTATTATTGTCATTTTATTACTGTTATTGTTATCATTATTTGTTTCTTCCTTTCTGTTCTATTAAACTGTTCTTATCATAACCCACAAGTTTTACTTATTTTTTCCCAATTCTCTTCCCCATCCCACTGGGTGGCGGGGAATGAGTGAGCAGTTGCGTGGTGCTTAGTTACCAGCTGGGGTTATACCACAATATAGCCTCCCTTGACTTGTATAGCTCAAGACGTCTTTGAGGTCTACCCTCTGGAACACAATTTTCTATACTACTGTAAAATAAGCATGTAACAATCAACAGGTATAATCTGTGACCGATGTAATGTACAATTCTGACTGACACTGCACTTTGGTCCTAATAAGGTTTTCACAACCCAGCACACAGGGTAGCATAAGCTGAGTGGCTGAACTAATCAGCAAGTGCTTTCATTTCATCAGCTTCACCTATCCCAGGAAATAGCAAATAACACTACAGCTTTGCCTGTGCTACACACATCTAGTTCCTCAGATACTGGGCCTTGGCAGCAATGCATCCATTTAACGGAGTTGGGAACCCTTAGTTGACACAGGCAATATAGCAAACACCAGGAAAGATCTGGGACACAGATACATTCACAAAAATATTTTGTTCCAGTAGCTTTTGATTAAGCAATAATGCAAAAATACACCCATCAAATATGAATTAGGGCATGCTGCAATTAAGAGGATGATATATTTAGATAGCAATTTGTAATTTTGCTCTTCTATCTCTGCTCAGACAGACGCAGCTGGCTGTACCTTACAAAGCTGAATTAGATAGTTAATCTAAAAGAGGGGAAATTAAAATTGGCCAGCAGGGTTGCTTCTGATGATTCCACCTCAATTAGATGTAATTATTCCAGATCCTAGCACCACAGTTTGAAGATACAGATCTCAACTAAGTGATTCCCAACAGCTCACCAGTTTACTTTGCTCTTACATTTTATGAGGCATGCACTCTCCATGCACAAATGTTTCAGTGTCTTAAGAAAAGTTTCTCTTGCAATATGCTGGCTGCGGGAAGCTGGCTTTTACCCATGGATGGCAGATGGCATCATCAAAGTAGCACAGCTGTACTGTAAGTAACTCCCACACTAAATTAATTACGTTGTCTCAGAAATGAAAACAACGGAATCCAAAGGAAGGGGAAAGGCAACTGGGCAGCAGCGGGGGACACTGGACTACCTCACCCTCTCTGTTGCACGTGCCTGGTAAATCTGCCAAATGGTAGTGTCCCCAGACTGAGAAGACTCTCGCATTACCAGCTGGAGGAGGCAGGGTGTTCAGTCACTTTTTGAGCCTGTGGGCTGGAAGTCCTAAGCTGTCCAGTGCTGCTGTATTTTTCCAGCGACAGAGATGACTACCAACAGAAAAACAATATGTCACTACTAATATAGGATGGGATCTGTCCTCCAATCTTATTACTGCAATACCTATCAAGAATTTTCTTAACCACTGCTCAAAACAGTGTCCTACTGCTGGCCTACTCTCTGATACAAAGGATCAGCGTGGTCACTACAGTGACCACCTCAGTGCTGCCCAGTGTGCTCTGCCAGCTACATTCCCAACAACCTATCCTGCCCCCTGATTTACCTTCCAGGCAGAACAGCCAACATTGACACATACAAATCTCTCTGCTGGCAGGTTTAAAGAGGCTCTGATGTTTCCAATACATGACAGAGAACCTTCTGTGCACCAGCATCAAAACCCAGTTTGTGCGTTCCATGGAAAAGCCAACACAGTCCACAAGGTAGAAGAGCAATGCCATACTACCTATGTACAATATTTTGTAGGACTAAAACAGGCAGCCTATTTGACACACAGAAGATTCTCCAAGCTACCTATTAATGACCAAATGGGAACACATAGGGAAATTTCTGCATACTTTTGCCTGTAAAAAAAATGATGCTATTAGGCATATGAGGTACAACTGGTTAAAACTGGTACAACACATTTACAAATGAAAAGGCTAAAAGCAAGTTACTGGCATAACAGAAAGAAACACGAGCTTTTATTTTACACCACAAAATGTATTTTAGTATATCAGAGAGGCAAAACTGTATCAGTACGTTTTCAGAAATTATTAGGTCTGCTCTTTTCATGGTAAATAAATACTATCTAGCATCGCAAAATATCACCAGTTTATTAAGTGGTTCACAGACCATGAACAGGATGAGCTTTGTTGTGGTCATGCCGTGATTTTGAAGCCACAGACAAATCCTGGAACAAACTGGAAGGAAAACTACCATGCAAATGTCAGCATTTCAAAATGAAAATAAACAAAACAAAAAAGCAAAAAAACCCAACCTTGCTTAAAAGGACACCTTGTGCCAGATCAAGGCGGAAATGCAGTATATTATTTGCGCAGAACATCAGCCAGGAAGCCAGTAGACAGATCTTCTCCTTATTCTGTCCACCAAGAAGATAGCTGGACTATGGAATAAACAGAACCACTCAACTCTCACTTTTTGCACAGCTGCAGAAACCAGTCCACAGAAGAGTTTAGAGGGGGAAAAAATGAGCTACTGAAGCACTGGTAATGAATGGCAAAATTATCAACTTTACCAGAGGATTCTGATTGACTTGCACTACTTTTTCAAAGGAAGTCAGTCAGTGTGAGAGGCTGGAAGTAGGTACATACACAAATACATCAGACAAAAGTCCAGCCACAGATTCTTAGCATGCTACATTAAGCCAACAACTCAGACCAACAAAAGCACAACAGAAAAAAAGCATGAGCTTTCCATAGGTTGTTTGCTGCACCTTCTACTGAAACAAAACAAAACAAAACAAAAAAAAACCCTATAGGATTCCGTGTATTGCAAAGGTGAAAGTTCAGCATGTCACTATTCACTTTTATCGCCTAAACATGTCTTATTTGTTGGTTTTCAATCCCAAAAGTTTCAAAATTACAAACCCAAACAGATCATATAGAATTCCTGTCCCCAGTACAAATCAATTATTTCACTATTTTGTTGAACTTAAAATCACTTAAGAAATGCATCTCCTCTTTGTCCATGACCTCTCTATTGTCTGCACACCAAATAAAAAAATCATTTACTTTGTTTACATCTGTATCAGGAAAAAAGGTTGGGTTTAAGTATTTAAGTAGTGTGGGTTTAAATGTGACTGCCAACTGAAGAGAAAACACCATGTTAAGTGGTTCACAGACTTTATGATTATAGCTTATGTAAACAAATATAAATCTATTTTTGCATGGAAAAGGATAGTTGTCCTGTGTCAGGAATAAGTAGAACTTCTTCAAACCTGATGTCCATATACAACTCTGAATACCATCTGAAATCTGATTACAGTGATAGTTAATGACCTTGTATATAATATTGTGACCGATCAAAACAGACTGCCATTTTTTTCATTCATCCAACTCATTATGTGGAAATACTACAGTTATTAGAGGATATACTGTAAGTTTGCCCAGTAGGAGTAACAAGATGGAAGTACAACTTGCACATCTAAGAAAATAGAAATGTTCCATTTTTTCAATGCTATCATATTGAAAATCTCTCTGTATTGACAGGAACAAGAAAAAATGATTGCTAAAAAGAGATCTTAACCTACAGAAACAACCCCTTCTCCCAAGTCTCAGACCTATAGCAGTGGTGGTTGGTTGGTTTTACTGTTAATGCATCTGATGTACATCTGAATTTGCAAGTTACACCTATTCATTAGCTACTTCAGAATATACTTGGATTATTTTAACGCTGCTCTTACATTAGAATTTCAGCCAAGTCACAATATTTTCAAACATTAACTTGGCCAGAATCTTGAAAATGCATTCTATTCTTGGCATACCTTAAGGATACTGGATGCTAAAACATCTCCATTATGAATTTACAAAGATTTAAAATTGACATATTGGCTCATTAGAAGATGAATTACCCTTTCAAGTCTGGGAATAACATACTTTGGAGAAAGTTAAACTATAGTGCACATATTCTTATTAACTGTAGTATTATGTCCCTCATGGAAATGAAAAGCTGAAGACTTTTAAGTAGACTTGTCAAGAAATTAACTGGTTTCTAAACCTCCGTAATCATGGTTGCCAAAAGTCTTAATATATAAAAACCTTAATATAGTCAAGAACACCTTTGAATTGAGGTATTTATATAGCTTATAAAATACATGAAAATACAAACTCTGTAGAACATGAACTAAGGAAATTGTGTCTTGAGACGTTTCCCAAAGTCAACTGAACAGGCAGAGAAAGGGGACAGGCAGAAAACTTCTAGAAAATGGAACACAAATTGTTCAAACTCATCCCTCCCACTGTTGATCTCACAGAAGGGAATTGGGATTCAGTAAAGATATGAAACTATCTATAATAACATGGTTTCACAAACTAATATAAATCCAGAGTTACTTTGTCAGTGTCATAAATTAATATAAATTATTATTACTGCAGCTGGGATCAGAATCTATTCCCTAGATGATGAAGAAGGTAAGCAAGTATTCAGCACTTACTAGTACTAAAAACAAAGGAAGAGCAGTGTTTCTTGGCTTTGTTCTTCCCAGCTGCCTGACAGAGCACAGGTAATCCATCAGTCTAGACTGCTGAAGGTCACAATTTAGAAACAGATTCTCAAGGCAAAGTCAAGGACACCCCTGAAAAACACAGAAGATAAGAAGCCAGATGCTTTGTATCAACCCTTGTGTAAGACAACAAACATTGATG
>VYZV01002378.1:22760-39090 GCA_013401275.1 Pandion haliaetus | reverse complement strand
AGTTCACTGACTTGAAAAAACATTCTTTTATACTACACAGCCCTAAAATAAATACTTAAAAGGAAGTCAGAATATGCCACTATATCTTGGCTTTCATTTTCCTTCAGATAGAAGTGCTAGAATAAACATTCTTACTAGTTTACGTTGCTGTGTTTTTATGAGGTTAATAACTGAACTGTCAATCAAGGCCTGTATAAATACAGTAGTTAAATACCTTCTGCTTTAGAAGCACTTTTATTTACAAGAGAGCTAGCCAAGACTTCCAAAGGACTGCATGGTCTGGTTTGCTTTGATCTCTTTTAAGTACAAGTTTCTTTATATCTCTTGTTTTGCTATTCATTATACCCTTTGTGTAATCAGGTACGGAAAGAGCACCTGTGTAGAACAAATACTTCAGGAGAAGTGTGACTTAGAGGAATAATTATGCAACACACAGTTCACTAAAATAACTTGTGAGGTCCTTCTCCAAGAGCATTGTTGTTGTTATACTAGCAAGAGAAGTAAGTGTACAATGGGCTCAGAATACAAATAGGGGACCATCACTTAAACCCAACATCACAGATACAACCTGGTACCTATATCAACACATTAATCAACATTCAACTTTGATAAACATACACAAACATGTCTGTATATATGCATGTATATAAAACTATATATAAAATGTAGCTTAAAATATTTTACATATCTAATTATTTTTAGCAAACTTTTTTAGAAAGTTGAACTGTGTATATGCTGAGTGTGCACGTGTGTATGTACATATATATGTGTATATACACACATATAAATAAAACTAAGAGATATGTATGTATCTCTAGAAAGTCTCCAAGAACTCTGTTCAACCACTGCCTATATAACTATTATCTTTAATCTCTTGCCACAAATTTAGCATTGTGAAATTCACCTCCAAACAGCCCACATACTTTCTCTCTGTCTGGGAGTATTCTGTGAAGAGCAACTAACTACTTTTTACTTAGTATGGTGAAGTTAATGAATAAGGGATGTGTACGTTATGCATGGAACAAAGCAGAATAGTTTTATCAATTCATATTAATGAAAACTTTTATCGCTACAACAGAAACTAAATTATCTACTTGTGGTTAGGTTTACAGTAATTTTTGGTTCATTGAATGTATTTTACTCACTCAGTAGAAAAAAACATTAACATTATGCCCCTTGTTTATTTAAAACAAATGGACTGAAGTTACTTCAGGCCCACACACGTATTTTTAGGAGGTTTCACTTTGGGTGAACTTTCATTCAGGTCACTTTACTGTGTTCATCTTCCTATTTTCTGGCTCTGACTTAAGACAGCATGTTATGAAGATCCTCCCTGTTCAGGAGAACAGAGACACACATTTGCACACCAGTGCTTTAAGCGTGTGTTTGGGCCCCTAAGATTTGACTGGTATTTATGTGGGTTAACATTTTTCTGACTCTCTATACACAAGATAAAATCTTGGAAGTAAAAATGGTTCTGTAGATTTTAGGCATTTCAGATGCACACATCGTGTTCCTAAAATCGGCAGAAATTATATAGACACAGAGCATCCTCAATCTCAGGAACAGTCCATATTTTCTGCTACAGGGGATTTTAGATAGTTTAAGATTAGACTGGTAAAACAGAATAATTGAAGTCATGACACAGAGGGAAACAGATTTCTTTAGGAGCTTGTTTTCAATTTGTGTCCGTTTCTGCACATGACCTTCATGAGTTTTACCTTCAATTTACAAGTTAATAGCACCTTATCATCATTATTCCTATTACTAAGGCACTCAGAAATAGGAAACCTGTTCAAAATCATGTTTAAACAAGCATATTGTTATTGAACTATTAATCAGTAAAAGCCGTAACGGTTATCTGAGTCAGCCTGAACTTTTGCATGTTTTCTTGAGACAGTTCTGAGATTAAGTCTTCTAAATCTGTCAAAGTCAATAAAAAAAAGAGCCAGAGCATTAAAAACAAAAAAGTTGAGCAAAATAAATGTGGCCTATTTTTCGCAGACAGAAGAGGGAGGTATTTCTTTTTAACAAAAACAATCCCCTCACAAGACAATGTACTGCACCAAATCCTTAATAACTACTTTGCAAGCATTCACTGGAACTAAGGTGGTATGGAGAGAACAGGCTGCAGAACATGGCACAGAAGGAGCTAGGGGAAAAAGAACCAGGGGCATTTAAATGGCTCAGTCATCTTGTGAAACCTCACTGTCACTGATCCAGTATTTCAAATGAAAAGCTGCAACAAACTAAGGTTGCCAGAGAAAATCCACTAGGGAATCACTAATGAGATCCAAGATAAAGCAATCCCAACCCTTCCCTCCACAGCATGTGGTCCAAGAGGTACAGAGCTCAGAGGCCAGTTTTGTGAATCAAGCCATACTTGCATTTCCCTGCTGGAGCTGGCACAAGCGGCTCAGCACTCTGCTGCCTCACCACTGCCCTTCCTGCAGACCCGTCGCTGCGGTCAGCATCCTCTCGCCTGTAGCTGTACCTCAACTGGCACACAGGACTTCTGCCAGTGGTGTGTCTCCAAGTCAGCACTGAGCATTTATGGGCTACAGTCAATCTGAGTGTCACCCCTACTGAAACTCTCCTAAGTGCTATCTGATTTTATGACACTGATGTGCCATTACAGCTTGACCACATTAGGGCCACCAAAGTTTCTTTCAGCTCATCCCAAAATAGTACTGGCCACTCCTCTGTGGGCAACACAGACCTATCTCAGAAGTCCTATCAGAGCCCAGTATGATGCACTGCAAATGTCTAATAAAGTTGCTGTTAAGACTGACAAAATATCATTGATGTAAGACAGAATTTTCAGCTGTTCAGTTACAAATATTGGGAGTGTTAGACTGCCAGATGTGAAACATTCAACAGGAATCACGTACTTATGATGTATTTTATGTACTTTAAGCTACAACTCTGGAGTGGCTTAGTGAAAAGGAACATAATACCAAACTCATTTAATTTAGGGACAGTAATTACTAAAAGAGAGGTTTGCTTTAGAACATTCAATTTGAAGTGTCTTCCACTAACCCTTCACAGTGCAAAATGCAATTATTCATGCTCTTAAAAACCTTAGTATTCATACAAAACCTAAATGTTAAAGTAAAAGTACACGTCAATTTAGGAGAAAAAAGATCAACTTAGTCTTTTTAAAAGTCAATTTGGTTTTACTCAGTGACCTTCAAGTCTGCAAGCAACCAATCCTGAGAAGAGCTGAACACTCAGCTTGCAATAAAAAACAAAGCAAGCAGAGGGTAGTCGTGCATGTTTATGCCTCACAGCCAGTAGGGCATCTTCAAAACTTGTTCGTATCTACACAGTTTTCATCTTATTATGATTAGAAAGATATGTTTCTCCTTTCCAACTGCTTGAAGTTATTGACAAGTCATCCACATTTACTGACAGCTATCAATGAAAATAAAGACTTGAAGAACTATGTAGATGGCAATTAAATATGGTCCTTTCTTTTCAAATATATCTAAACCAACACTGACAACATGGCAGCATTCCTACTCAGTTTCCTAACAGCATGACTACTTACTCCACAGATAATGTGTGTTAACAGCTAAGTATTTTTCTGCATATGCATTTTCCCTTCATTAGAGTCTAAATACACAGGAGCTTCCCCCTTCCCAAAACACAAATATATACATATATACACCAGTTATTTCATGTAAAAATCACCAGGTTGCACTGTACCATTTCAGCCTTGCTTTAAAAACTGCTTTTTAATCAAAGAGTTGAAAATTTATGCTTCCTGGAACCTCCTCCACCAAGGTGAGAAGCTAAGGGAATCCTCCCCACCCCCATCCTTTCTTTTAACCCCAGCCTCTACCTGAGGCCATTGGTTATTCTTTATGAGGACATTGCAACACTTATATTCCAACTCAATCCATTTTCAGATAAGCCAGGACAATCCTTTTTTATCACTGTAAACACTAAAGCTTGTCCTAAGTCAAATGGCAAATTGTCTGAAAGACAATTTCTGATCATGCTCATCCTTTAAAAAAAAAAGACAAAAGCCAGAAATACCGGGTATTTGATGAGAAGAGTCTTGTCTAGTAAGAAGCAATAGCAGCTTTAATTAGCATTGGACTACAGACCAAGAAGGTCTCTAATATATATGTGTGTGTGTATATAGCACTGCAATACAGACCCGTGGTCTGTAGTCCAGTATTATATATAAGCATATATAGTGCATATAGAGACAATATATAGACATATATATGTGTGTGTAAGAATTTAGGTGAAAGTATCACTATTACTACTGTAACTCATTTAGGCAGAAGAGAATTCCTGTATGATGAGAAATTTAATTACATTTCAAAATAAATTTCAGTTAACTTTATATGTAAGTTATTTTGACTTTCATGGACAGATCTGCATTAACTATCACAATATATATTCCATTTTATTTTTAGAATCTCTTCATCTCAAGACATCCTAATTTTTCATGTGACGGCTACTGGAGCCTACAATCAACTAGAGCAAACATTTACTTTAGATGATTTGCAACCTGTAGCAACACTAACAGGAAAAAAAAAAATACCTGTGAAAACAACAGAATTATTAAGCATAGACCACACCCCAGCTTCTTGAAAAGTGCATGGAATCAGCAAATCTACACTGTAAATTGACTGCACAAGAAAACTGGCAATGGCTTTTTAATCAAAACATGAGAGGCAAAACTCATTGGCCTACAGAATTCACTGCCGTTCAGTCCTACTTCAATCAATTTGTATTAAACCAAGTGTAGTACTCAGGTCTTCAACACCCCCCCTCAGAGTGGTGCTCCCAGAGCAGCCAGGGCCATGGCAGCCCCCGCTCCAGAGCTGCTGCTCGGGTGGAAGGCAGGCCCCAGTGCAGCCCCAGCACCTCCAGCACAGAAGCAAGTGCTGAATGGCAGTGGGGCTGGGGAATAGGTTGCAGCTGATAGCATGCTAGCTAGGCAAATTAGGATACAGACCTAGCATCCTCCAAGTATGAAGTGACTGGCTAAACTAACATAATTACCTGTGCTGTGAAGGGCTTCGAGAAGGGGTGATTGTTTTCTCTAAAGCACACTGTGATGTACCTATGCAGAGCACGCTTTCTGTAACCAAACAGAAATGGGCTAATTGCAAAGACTCCTTTGCAACCCTTCCTCACTACTTTGTATTTATGTGGCTTGAATTTCACACCAAGTCTTGCAGATTTGAAATCATCGTAACATTTAAGAAAATTATATACCAAATGAAGTATACAAAAACTAAACTAAACCAAACCAAGTCCCTCTACAGGTAAGTGTTAACAGGACCATTTTTAAAATGTCAATTATCTGGAAATCAAAGTATCATTTGGCCAAATACACACACACATACGTATGTATACACACAAGTACACACACACACACTTACAGCAGCAGAAGTTTTGATACAGTCTTTCTCAGAGAGAACCCAGAGAAAATTTTTCTTTTCACTAGAAAGTTCAGCCTGTATAATTGCACAGACCACTGTAAACAAGTCTTCACACAACTCCTCTCTCTTTTACTTGCAAGAGCTGCACAACGACTGTTATTTTTCAAGTATTAATTTTCCAATTCATTATTTCCTTGCCCATGCTAAAATTAAAAAGATGCATCAATATTTAATGAAAACAGAGTATGATTGCATCTCCTGTAAAGCACGATGTAGAGTAGTCCCTTCAATTTTCCAGTGAACCCTTAAGAGTGAAGTTCGGCATCAGCCCAGAGTTCTGCTCAAGAAATCCCTCTCCTTCACTGTGCCAGTTCTCCACTCTGCAGTTGTACCAATACAGCTGCTGATGCAAACACACTGCAGATGACCCAAAGCAGAGCCCCACCGACAACTGAACCAGCACAACCGAGCACTAGGAGCCATGATGTGTAGTTAGTAATTTCTTCAACCCATGTCTCCTCAAACTGCAGACAAAGTTTTCAGAGAACAGACCTTTTCTAGCAAAATCTAGTATTGCCTTGTCCTCAGATGGAGACAGACAGTTCTGCCTGACCTTCCTAGTGCCCTTTCAATGACCACAAAGCCCAGCTCAACATGCTTTCCTGCCTCTGCTCTCCAGTAGGCATGGCTACTGCAGATGTATCTTAAAATGTCTGTCAGCAAGGTTAGGCATTCCCTCACTCTCTTTGTCACATAGCGAGAGGGCCCTTTCACACTGTTGTTCAACTGCAAACACCCAAAATGACAAAGGAATGTTTGGAGGTAAAAAAACAAACACCAGAAATCAAAACAAAAACCCAAACCCATCACTCTTTTACATATGCCTGAAAAAAAAACCAAATTAAATCAGGTTGCTGATCAGACATAGGTTGTAGTTCATTCAGTCATTCAGTCCAGTGCTTCATAACTGATCAAGGCCTTCAAATAATGGACCACCACTGTGTTGTCACTACGTAAACACCCCAGCTGCATGGCAGTTATAATGTACAAAATTAACATAAATAGGGAACAGAACATACCATCAGCAGACTAAAAGCAGCAAAAGACATGATAGGCTTATAATTTTTGTGTAAAGGATGCTATATGTGAATTTTTAGTGGAGATAAGAGAAAAAAAAGGAAATGTAACACAAAGTATGTTAAAGAAACACAGCAGTGGAGATAAGTTGCCAGTACTGTTCCAACAAAGCTTTCTTCTGGAAATCTACACAAACTCTCCACCAACCCAACTGTACCAGTTTCATAGGAACTCCTCTTAAGAAAACAACCAGAAAGTCCATCCTTTTTTAGACAAGATGCCCAGAATTGCCCAGCAATAAGGTAACTCCCCACTGGCACAGAAGAGACAGATTTAAACCCCTAATCTAAAATTAGGCAAACAAAACCTATGCAAGGTCCTAACGGCAGCATCAGAGAGTTGGTCTCTGTCCACAGACAGACTGCCCCTTACTGCAAACAGAACATCCTGCAGGCAACAGAACAACCTGCTCAAACCCAGATGACTTTCACACAAGCTCCTATAGATGCAAGTTGCTAAAATGCTAGTGCTTTTGAAATAAACTGCCAGATTTAGAAGTGGGGGGAAAAAATTACTTTAATATATGAACTCCGTTCTGGCAAAACACTAAACAAAACAAGCTTAGAGCTCCCGAAGAGAAGTGCCCAAGTGCAGCTGCACCCCGGGGATGTGGCTGCCGGGAGCTGTGCAGCAACGGTGACACCTCGTGGTGCCAAACCACTGAAACACAAGAGCTCTTCCCAAACACAACCTACCTTAAACCCACCGGCGGGGTTCAGAGGAAGCAGCAGCTTTACAAACAAAATAGCCAAACAACCTCTACATCATTCTCCTTCTAAACCAGTGTCTCCTGCAGAGATAGGAGTCAAACTTGAAATAAAATCTCTACCTCTGTTTTCATACCTCCTGTCTCACTGACTCTATGTGGGAAACAGTAGGACTGAATATGTACATTTAAGGCAAAATTGCTAAATGTACGTATGAAGAAGTCAGCCCAGCTTTAACATCTTTTGGTCAAAATGGCTACAAAGAAATTACCGTAAACAGGAAGCTTCAGAGAAGCAAGCCGACAGTGCCAGTTACATAAAAATTAACATTGTTTTTAAATTAATTCATTTAAACTATATAAAAGTTTACTTTCCTTCATTCTGGTATCTCCCATCCCCAACAGATGCTCAAATGCATTACTTTCTGCAACTTCACAAAACCAGAAATCTCAGGTTACGTATCTCATCACACCACATGTATTTGAGAAGTCAGTTTGCCTTCCCGCTGCAGAAGTTAGTATGAAGTTTTTCCCTAGGATTCAAGCTTAAAAAAAGCTGAGGTACGTATCTCTTTCAGTGAGTGCTCAGTATCAAAATTAAAAAAAAAACTTTAAATGCTGTTATAAAAACAAAGTGAGAAGGCAAGAAGTGAGAAACACTTTTTATTGCTCTGCTTGGGTTTCAAGGGTTATGGGAGTGAATTCCAGGTTTGGGCAAGAAGTGATTTGGGTTTATGACAACGCAGGGATAATTTCACGCAGTAGGGGAGATGACATTTCAAATTGTTTTTGGGGGAAGAGTTATTTTCTAAGGGAAATCTCCTCCAATCTCCCACCTGTATTTCTTCCTCACATTCATACATGCATAGTAACTAATGTTTCAAGTGACACCTGAAATTATTTCAAACAGCTAAAACAGCACCTATCACCTAAAAGATGAAAGACTTGTATCATCCCAGGACATTTAGTTTCTCATAATGTGCATGGAAATTATATTAGGTACATAGATCAACACTAAGGAACCACTGCATAATGAGTAAAAAAAAAAGAAAAAAAAAAAGTGGAATTTTTGGGGGTAAAGCGTAACAATTTACTTCTTTCAGAAATTGTATATGTTGTCCGTGATTTGAAAATCCATTACAAAATTATGAAATGGTTACCATAACATCCATAGTGTGACCATTTTATGGCCCCACAGACTCACCCAGGAGTATTTTTTAATGAGTTTATTCTGCATCCAGGGTTATTTTCCCTACTAGAGCAGGAACCTCAGCTACAGAGCACAGGGCGTGGGCATGCTTTATTTGCTGCAGAAGCTAAAGGAAAGGGCTGAAGGCCAAAGAAAACAGGGGGGTGCTTGTGCACTAACTGGAGGGCACAGAGAAACAGGAATGTTCAGGACTGGGGAGTTTTAAGATTCATAGGAGCATCAGTTTTACATAAGAAAGTGAAACAGTAGAGGATCTGGAGCTGGACTACAGAGTTCAAGGGCAGAATCCCTTGGAAGAAAAGCAGCTTTGCAAGCTGCACTTTTTGGAGCTTGGCGGAAAGAGACATGAAAGTGGCAGGGTGTTCTAGAGTAAGAAGACTAAAGGGCAAAATCTCAAATTAGTAGAGGTGAGATTACCTCCAGGCCTGCTCTACAGATAAGGGAACACACGTGTGACCATTGCTTCCATTGTCCTTCACCCCTCTTCTCTTTGCTGTCAAGAGCAACAGGGCTAGTTTGTGACGAGAGAGACTGGGCATTTGGAAGAGCTGCTGGTACCAAAACTTCTCAGCAACATTCCCCTTCTGTGAAACTGTCTGCAAGTACAAATTAACTCTCAGTGCTTAACAGCAGATATTTTTGGCCCTACCACTTATTTCCTGGCAGCACAGTTTAAGCCAAGCTAGATGTTTTTGTAACATCATGATTCAAATATATCCATAAAGCAAGCAACATTTTCAAACTGTTGTTGGCTAAGGTCATGTTTTGCAAACTTACAATTGGTACCAAGTGAAGCTTACCTATTTTTTTTTGAATTTTCATCTTTCCCTCTTTTAACCCCAAAAATTCTTGTTATCAGAGCACTAAAAAGAAGTGTAGATGCATTTCTTACCTAAAGGAAAAAGAAAATAACATGAACTATGTTTTAAAAATCCCTTTGAAATGTACTAGTATTTTTTTAAATACAGCCACTAATGTACAGTCGAAAAGAAGAACAGCTGAGTGAAGGACAGAGTATTCCTACTGTTCAGAGGTCAGCACATCAAAACAATTAATTCAGAGCACCTTTCCTCTTAATCAAGATAGCACTAATAGAAAGTTTGGATTTTCTGGAGATGTCCATCTTTAATATAAGGGATACATGCAGATTTCTAGTGGTTTAAAGTATTCACCCTTATGCATGGCAGATCACAAAATGTTCTACCTTAATATACCCTATGGAATGCTCTTTCACTGAAAAGCAAAGTAACATGAGAATGAATGTAAATGCACTCCTTCCTATCTAAGTGCACTGACTCAAAATTTAACAGCCAGTTATGTTTTTATCTATAAGGCAATCTTTGTCCCTACTTTTTGTCAATATCAGCGCTTCACATTACAGAAAACTGAAACAAAACCAAAACCATGACCAAAACGATTACTTTTTTGCAGGTCTACATTATTCTTTATTGTACCTTAAAATATTACACCATGTAACATTCCAGAAATCATGGTACTGCCATTTATAAACATGACCAAAGCTTCACTGAACAGCACCACTCTATCCTGTTAGATTAGAAAGGAAAAATTAATAATTAACTTACTGCCCAGACAGGTGACGTAAAACCTAGAATTGCTACTTGCATTCCATCTGCAACGTAAGGCATGATGTTTTCACCTAAGCGTGTATCCCTAAACAGTGCCCGAAGGATATTTAAAGCATGAACCTGTGGGGATAGAAGAAATATAAGAAAAATATATATTCATTGGAAAATATATTAATGTATGTTAATACAGCAGTGAACATGTGAAACAAAAATAATCCCTATGCACATTTACACCACTTTATTTCCATATTAAATACAAGAATACTGCTATTAAAAAAAATACATTAAAATGGTGCAGCAGTAAACACTGTTAAAAACAGTTACAGTTTAAAAATATATTCATCTAACAAGTACAGTCCAGGCATTGTAAGTGAAGGCCAGCATTCTTTTTTCCTTAGCTTATCATGGCTGTAAAAATAACTTTCGAAGTTTAGAATCATCTTTTCCAACATTCTTGACATGCTGTAGATACTGTGAGAAAAAATAAACTACAACTCACAGGAGGATAATATTAAGCTAAAACTGACAGTCAAGCTTCCTTCACCATATGGAGCATTTTCTGATAATTCTCTACTCTCTGTAGGGGAAAGTGGTAATATGCGTAGCTTCACAGACTTTGACAAGGCTACATAAATTTATACCAGCAGATCTGGCAGAGCTATTAGAACATACTTCTATGTACTGTCAACAAACGATGGCTTGCACTTACAAACAGAAAGATTAAGTATTGATAAAGATCTTGACTTAAAAGTAAAATTTTTATGCATTCCAAATGTATATATTTAAGTTTTAGAAGTTGGTGAGTATGCATAAAATCACTTTTCATGTAGTATTTTACTGCATATGATTTATGCAACTCATTTATTTACTCTAAATGTAAACAAATGCTTACTTGTTAATTTCCTTGTAAAAAGGAAATTACTCATCTACTTGTTTAGAAATATACTACAGACAGTAATCTGATCATATAAATTCAAAATTAACATGATTGTAGTTGCTGTACTAGAAAAAAAAAAACCCTATGAAATTACACTCGATCCACTTTTTTAGTATCTTATGCACTTGCAAATTCTAGTGACTTCATAAGCTCTGCACATTCAAACACGTTTTAAAATCTAGCTATGATAATAAAAACAAAATATCCTTATTAAGAACACACACACATTTCCTTAACTGTTTAAAATAACGCAAACACTTTTTTGCCATTTGCCTTCTGATGAGAGGCTATATTTTACCTGTGGAATTACACTTGGTGATTCATTCAAAGGTGCAGCCAAAGATATTAATTCTTTCATTGTCATCTTCAGCAAATCTGTTTTGCTCTTCTTTGGTTCTGAAGCTAACAAAGCCTACAGAAAGTTAGGGAAAAAAAGAAAAACAAAAATCAGGTGTTTCTAGCCATTTTTATTTACTACCGGTTCTGCCACATGTTCCTATATTTACCATATTTCACAGACTAGCTACTGACCATACACAAGGACTAAAGAAAAAATTGCAAAAAGTTTCAGTTTTACCTCTTAGTTTTGTTCAAAGCCTCTTAACATGCAACATTTCAGTAAGAAAGCTTTGCTCATACACTATCCATCTGCCTAAAAAGATTTGCTTGTATATGACGGATAATAATTTATCACCCACCAAAAAAATAATTGTATTTATTACAGCAAAAGTATCTGCCATATTATACATACTTACATTTCTTAGAACAGACATTTTTTTTTAGTTTAACAACATACATATTTAAGATGACACGGGCTGGCCAAAGAATAAATCCTGGTTTGCGAAACAGGATAAAACAAGCAGCACATTTTTAAAAGGAGAGAAGAGATGCATCCATCTCCAAATAGTAGTTCAATGGGTAGGACATCCAGCTGAGATGCAAATACTCTAATTTAGTCCTCTAAAATTCAGGACTGGAGTTAAAACAGTCTTTTCTGTCTAGTAGCTCTTGTTGAATTTGTCCAACTTAGTACAAAAGGATAATCATAAATCACTTACTTCTAATAAAAAAAGATTATCCATTTGTGTTTTGGGGCCCAGAGTCTGTTCAGCATCAGTTCAAACAAGATATTTAATAGTACTTTACAATAAGAACAACCAAATGGATCAACTGCAAGCCAAATGAAGTATAGAGGTTAGGCAGAAACCCAGAAGTAGTCACTGTCAGTTTATCAGTACCTTTAACAATGGGAGAAACAGAGAGGGAAGGGAAAAAAAAGAATTCATGAAGCATAAAATAGAGGAGAATGAACTGAAGACTAAAATTTCACACCCTAAAAATGTTAAAGCTGTAACTAGTATTTTCTCACCATTTCTTCACCTTCTTATTGGAGCTGCACCTTTGTACTATTAGGTAATAATATTTCTATTTTAAATAGGTCATTTAAAATGCTTATAACCTTAAAAATTACATATCATCATTAAAACAGATGTGTTTTAGTGGAACAAAAATAAATATCACAGGAAGCAGATGGCAAAGAGACCACACCGAGTCTCGATTTTATGCATTAATAAAATAACCTTATTATAGTACTGTTAGGATATGCATTACAACATGTATTTTTATCATTTAAATGCAACATGCTATTTAAGGCTTAATTCATTTCACTAAGTGCTATGGGCACATTCAGAACTACTGCCAAAGAACCCTATTGCCTCTCTTTACAAAAAAATTACAATTTGAAAATAATTATTTCAGACTAATCCCAATGTTCATTTCAAACCTACTCCTTAATTGACTAGACGAACTTCATACTCTTCCAGAGCTGTCAAAATAGAAGCATCTGACCTGTTTAGCCAAACAGCTATGGCACAGAGCAAGCTTTGCCATATGGACTTAGTAATGTAGGCCAACTGCAGACTACACACGTTTGCTGCAATGGGGTGCCACTGGGTCCACCTAGTCCTTACATTAGACAGTGTAATTTTTTACATGAAAAATTGATTCAAACATGTTTGGTTTTTCACATTCTTGGGATTAATGCTAGCTAATGCCCAATGGATTCAAACTCTGGTGTGAATGGGGAAACCAGAAGACATGAAATCACCAAATTCATTTTGCAGACAACTTAAAGATCTTTCCTTTTTACATCTGTAACTGCTGAAACTGAAAAGAAAAAACGTCTTTAAAACCAATGCCCTACTTCTGATGTCTGCTGCCTAGCACACACATATCTAGCAAAGCCAGGAGCAGACTGTGACTGACATAAGAGAGGTCAGACAGAAGCAGGCTGCCTCAACTTTCTCAGGGCAAACTCAGAGTGGAAAACAAGCAAGATAAATTATTCTGGCAGGGAGAGCTTGCTCTCAGCAGTCCCTTGGTTTCTTGGAACATGCTTGAGACTATACTTCAGTGAGCGGAGAAAGTTATAAATCATGTAGTTAATCTTGGACTCCTGTCTTAGAAAACTGGTGGAATATTAAAATGATAGAGGTTAATTTAGGGGAAGGCATTGTGGCCGCTTTAAGGAGCGAAGGAATGGAAACAGGGTAAGTGTTATCCACAGGGCCAACTCTGCAGTGACTGACCCCAGAAGGATGCAGATGAGCTGCTGCATACTACTGTGAGGCACTCAGTAGGAGGTAGTACTTCAAGCAGAGATGAAACACTGCCAGCCAGTTGACCAGCCCTCAGTTCCGAACTTGGCAGAAGCTGGAAGCTGGGCTGTGTGGAGCTGATGGTAACATGGGGTGCAGGAAGACTGCAGGAGCATGGCCCCACACGCATGGATGTAAGTCTTCAGTAACCTACTCATTCATTGCACCTGAGACTGTCAGTCAACACCAGTCAGTGTGACTCTCTTACTTGACCCTGCTTTATTACTGTTGAGCGGACTTCCTGAGTTCTATGTAGTATTTTCTAGGCCACCATTTTACAATTCTATGATGGTCTGTTCATATTTTGCCACTCGCTCACTTCACATGGAAGAAGCAGAGTTTCATGGTTAACAGAGCCTTACTTAATCTGTGAATTAATTTATGAATTTGCCAGGATTATTACAGTGGCCACACAGAGCCTAAGCTCAGTCTTTTGAAATGCTATCTGAATCTTCCTCAAGCCAAAAATCTCGAGAGTCAATAGAACTGCAGCACTAAACAGCGCCAAACATGGTGTAATTACACATGACTTCTTGGTTGCACAAAGGCAATCAAAGTCTGTATAAAAAAAAGTAACCGTTTTTAACCAAAAGGGGTTGAAGTAGGAAAAATAAATAAATACCTAAGTGTATTCACCAGAAAGGACATTAAAAAAAAAAAAAATTAAGTCAGAGTTAATAACATTAGTTGGTACCTGTATGTAGAATGGAATTCCTGCACTACGTCTGGTTGCACATAGTGTAGACGAAGGATCACAAGATTTAATTTCTTCTAACACACCACTTAGCCACTGCTCTGGCATCTTGCACAGACTCTCACTGTTACATCTACATGAAACAAATACATAAGAAACTAGGACAGAGTCAAAGAAAGCGTTTACTGACCTTAAGAAATATTTCTTACTATATGTGAACATCTCCAAGCATATATGCAGATTTTTTTAAGCAAGAAGACAGAAATTAAAAAAATAATTGTACATTTTTCCAATGTTAGTACAAATTACATTAACCATACTTATGAAGTGCCACTAGGAAAAGATATTTCACTCAACATAAAACAAGATTCTGTGCTTCAGCACTGCAACTGTTCTCTTCTGCTGAGAACTATTATCCTGTTCTGGAGAAGAAAAAAAAAAACATATGCACATCAGCCACTGTGTAGGAAGTGACACTTCAAAAATTCATATCTTTGTTGTCACACAGTAGCTCATGTGTGACCCTTACATTAACTAACATATAAAATTATGTTTAAAACCATACAAAACAAAACTGAAGCCCCTCACAGTAAGTATGTATTAAGTAAATACTCCTGCAAACCTCCAAGCAGTAATGAAAAACAAGACATACTGCTCTTTTAAAAATACTACATCAGTCAAACTTTTGGTAAAGCACCTGAATTGCTCTCCTATCATCAAATACTCTTCCTCTGCAGTTATAAAACCCAGTACTGCCCGAAAGCAAAGAACTTCCAAGGACAAGGAGAAGTAAAGTCTATTTCAATTGCTGGTGCTGATCAGTTCAATGAAATGTACTATATCCAGCATGCAAGACCAGCTCATTAATCTTATGTCAATGTTCCAAAAGGATCATTCATTGTTACAAAAATTTCTATTAATGGGACGTTGTTATTAAAACCTGTCACACTGGTTTGACACATGATTCAGAGTAGAAGAAAGAATTAATCACTGTGGTCAATACAACTGTAATTATTTCAGCCATGCAGGACTTGCCTTACCTAAAAATATGAACTATAATTAAATTCATGATTAAGTACTGAGACCTTATAGTAAAGACTACAATCAGGCTTTCTACCTAGGTGACTGAAATAAAGAATTTAAAAGAAAAGCTAAAAGGCAGCAAGTAATGATGTGAAAGCTAATGGAAGGTCTACATCTACCATCTCCTTCTTTACCCTCCTCTTATTAAAGCAAGAATTTAGGCAGGCTAAAAACCTGATACTGAACAACAAATGAGGCTTTAATCTGTAGTGAATCCCTCCTTTCCTTCTTTTACAAAATAAACAGAAAATTAGTAATGCAGAAAACAGAGGTCACAAGAAGTGCCAGACAGGTCAGCAAAAGACACAACAGACTTCTCACTCCTCAGTAGTTCCCTCAGGATTTCCACCACAGGTATCCTACACTGTTGCCAGGCCTTCTCCCCATTTTTTAAGGGCAACACCTCTTCAAAACAGCAGACAGCATGCAAATCATCAGTCCAAAACACAGGAGAAACATCACTTCACAAGGGGTATGTCATCTCATACCACAGCATCAAAAAAAGGCACTTCCTGCCCCAAGCCTGTGACAGAAGCAATCAAATTACTCTGGAATTACTTTGCCTTTTCTCTTTCTTTTGCTGCCAATTAGCTTCCCCGGCTTACTTTCAGGACACGTTCCTTTGCTTGCTTTTGGGTACACAAGAAGGACAGAATTCTAGGGTTGAGACCATGCAAAACTTTTCATGGATCTCCTCCGTGGGTCTCTGCAGCTAGACTCTTACTTTGCAATTCTCTTCATCCACATCAACACATACTGCAAAAACTACTTCTGACCATGTCTGCAGCTGGCCTCACCTCCCTCACTAAGCAGAATTTAAATGTCTTAGTTTAGGCATGCAAAGAACAGTGCTCATCTCTCTTCAGTATGTTATCTTAGTATTAAAACAAATATCCCATGAGACATACTCACATC
>VYZV01002378.1:0-21533 GCA_013401275.1 Pandion haliaetus | reverse complement strand
GCCAGTTTATTTCTCTCTATTTTAGATTCTTTCCTTCACATCTGTTACTACACTTTTGCTGAGAAATTAGTGATAATTCTACATTTCACTACAAAGTCCATCAATGATTTTTAAATTTTACAGGAAGAGTTACTTTCACTTCAGAGCAACTAAATGAGTCAGTAGCAGAGTTTACTGCAAAGGATTAGGAGGGTCTACTCCCAGTTCCCCAACAGAAATATTACAGAAGATCTGACACTGACTAGGTACAGATGAATAATTTCCAATGATACTGGATTAAACATCTGTAAAATCAAAGCAGGGTTCTTCCTTATTGTTACAGTTTTCCAGAAAACTGTATTATATGGTCCTAACTTGATACACACACATAAAATTATGTTCACCAACTTTAATTTAAGGTCCAATTTGAACATTTAAAAATGTTCAAAATACATTATTCCTAAATAAACACACTGGGCTATATGATGTTAACTCTTCCCAAACCTTCCCCTTGCATTGTGCAACTTTAGTGAAGCAAAGCACTACAGCCATAGATGTGCAACACCATGATTTTGAGATTTCCAGAAATCTTCACGTTCTACTTGATCTCTCAGAAAAGCTTCACCAAATAAAATAGAAGCAAAACAGGCAAAACATCATTTGTAACAAAGAAATTGTTTGGGTATTTATAAGGATTACAGGACATTCAAGTTTAAAACAGATGCCCAGAGGCTTCCAGGTACTTTCCCTAACCACCATGTTATCAGACCAAATGAGCATTTGTAATTTCTCAGGGCCTATGACAGGAAAATATTTTTTAAAAAAACACTGCTTGTTTCACTGAAATGAACATTGCTTGTTTTGTAACTGCATGGTTTTCTGAAGGTGCAGCCACAGACCATATTAAGCAGGCACGACAAAGGGAGCATTACACCCCCAGAAGGAATACAAACGGGGAAAAGGAAGAATGATAACTTGCATACTTAGAGCAGACTCAGCAATTTATATCCAAATGTCAAGGCAGAGATCAAATTTCAGCAGGTTCATAAGAAACCTCTGTGGAGGAAAGATTTTTCTTTCACCACTAACTCAGACAGGTCTGAATACCCTTGCTCTGTCTAGAAAGAAGTCTACTCTTGGTTCTTATAAAGACTGGTATTTAAGGGTTGTATAGCTAAAAGCAAGCTCAGATGGTAAATATTCCAGTATATAATTTTAAGAAAATGTTTGGCTATAAAAGTGAAGAACCACGTGCAACTGAATCTTTCATAAAACCATGGGAAAGGCATTTGGCACAGTCTTAGTGACAGATTTTTCACTGGGTCTTAGAATGAATTTAAGTGTCAAGGGTGCTTCCGTAGGTCTTGAGTTCAATTCTGTTCAACAAGGTATCATGTTTAAGCTGTACGTTACTGTAACGTGCCCCAGACAAAGGCTTTCTCCTCCGGTATTTGGGGATGCAGCATAAATCAATATAGGTTCTGGTACGCATGCTTCAAGACTGCCCATGAGCCTGGCAGCTATGGAGAGGGGTAGGCCAGTTTGGATTTACTTGCAGAATGGAGCTCCTCAGATGCACCAGGCTAAATGGAAAGACTCTGGAACACTCAACAGACCTGAAGGGCAACTGCATTTGCCAAGAGACTCGCCCATTTTGGAGGAGTCCCAAGATACTCCTCGCATCCCAGGAGTACCAAACCAAAGAGTCATTGGCTATTCTGGTATCAGTCTCTTTTCTCCTTCATTTTAAATACAAGTATTAGCCTTGAGACCCGTATTTCCTGGCAAATATCTTCTTTTCTTCTTTCATTGAAACAAATGTAGTTCCACAGATCTGCTCCCTGGTTCTTGTAAACTGGCTTTTCCCAAAGGAGTACTTGCTCTACTTGAAATACCTTAACTTTAAAAAACACTAAGCAGTATGCATCATCAAAAAATTGAGAACTGTTAATTCAGAAAAGGAAAATTACTTAAATAAGTGCTTTTTTTTTTTTAATGATATGTACTTACTGCTTCATGTTTTAATAATTTCCACAGAAGCACAGTTGTCTTGAGCTTGGCTCTTCATTTTACAACATAACATAGAGCTGCTCTTAAGTGGATTGTGCTCCATTAAATACAATGGCAGAAAAAGGGAGAGGGAACAAACATCAGGAACTTCTCTGAAGTCTGGGTAGATTTGTTCTACTCTATTTGCCTCAACTTTTAAAAGAAATTTAAAAACTGAAAATCAAAGAAAAACAGCTAGTCTGCCATGTAAAGAGTCCACTATGAACTGACAGAATGTTTTAGATCTTTTCCGTATTTCCTGCTGTTTAGTTTGCCTTTCCTACAAAGTTTGTTCTAGATAGTCCTGCATATTGACTGAGATCAGGCTAATGGGGCTGTACCTGTTTGGATCACCCCCTTTCTCCCCTCAAAAAGGCTCGTGGCAGTAAAAGGTCTTTTTTTGTTTTTTTTTAAAAAAGTATTACTCTGATGGCCAGACTCTCTTCAATGTGATGGGAGGAATAAATCTTTTGAAACTAAAGTATATTGTACAACTTAACCATGTAATTTTTTTTACATCAACACGTTTATATTCACATCCAACATACCTAGGAGTAACATCCTTCAATATCCACCAAATGTTTCTATGTACTCTATACTGTTAACAGGTTATTTTATTTGGAATTCTGCATTAATTTAATGAATGTTCAAAGAAACGCTGCCTGACATGAAAATACTAGCTATTGGGACAACGCATTTTAACTTGTCACTGTATGTCTCAAAAGAAGACCAGTGCCTTAACTTGTTAATATTTTGTTATCTGAACTTACTTCTGCCTTTGGAAAAAAGCAAGTTTCACATACAAAACTAAGATTAGATAATGATGCAGAAAGTGTTAAGTTACAATGTCAGAGGTCCGCAAGAGAAGCACTGAAAAGAATGAAGGATTTTGCTGTTGGNTATTGCAAGTGCACAATCCAATTCAGGAGACTGCATGAAATAGTGCATAGTCTGCTAAAGTATCTATAAACAGCAGCCAGAAGCATGCAGCAGACAGCAGACAATGTTTTGTACTTGACTTGGAAAAATCAAAAGTGTAACATGTCTGCTCTGCAGCCCATTCAAATTAGATTCACTAATCAATGTGACAATATAACCACTTCTTTAGAAAGTTGCCCAGGTAAGTGGGACCACCTCAACTGTTGTCCATGTTAGTAAGTTTCCAGTCACTCACCTTGGCAAGCTTTTTCTCACTCACTGTAAGAGCTCCTCTTTCAATACTCACAGCACTAAAATAGAAAAAATCTAGTCCAGCAGGGAAGTTTGTAAGAAACCAGTACAAAAGGGTGCCACTAGGCGATCATCTGATACATCACCTTAAAACTTCCTGAACCAAGTTTTCATAGTATAGAAAAGGAACATAACATTTACACAAATGTATATAATGTATATAGACAAGCAAAAAGGTAAGTAAGAAAAGTATTACACGTCAATTTCTTTTTTTCAAGTAAATAATCAAGTGTAAAGTAAGGTTGTGTGAGCTCTCAACAAACTACTCAGGCTGATTTAAAATGTCTCGGATTGCTAGCACATAAAAGGAAATAACACACTTTGTACAGATACATCAATGACAGAACCATGGCTTACACTTTAACATCTCGCTGGCATACAGAATGAAGGCCATAATGTGTCAAATACCAGTTTCTGTAGCAGCGCTGGTACCTATATGCAGCTACCCCACCAACTTCCTGTATTAGAGACCAGCCCCTCAGTTCTGTTGCAAAAACTGTCCAAGGAGGCACACAGTGAACCTGGTCAGGCAGCTGGCCTGTACTAAAACCCCCAAAACTGTTTCCATCACCAGATTTATTTTTACTTCAAAAAAAAAAAAAGAAAAAACAAAAACAACAATAAAACTACCCCCTCTTCCTTCACACCCCCCAAAATAAACAAGAAACAGACCAGTGCCTCAAACGGGCCTACTTGGGGCAAGAAAGGAACATTGGTTACTTAATCTGGCATTGGTGTAAAAATACATGTACTTCAAATAGAAAATTTGACCAGACTTTCAAAAAAACTACATTATAAAAAAAAACCCACCAAAACCCACAAAGTCAGATTTTAATTTGTCTTATTAAAACCTGGATATGATATAATCATTATATATCACAAAGAAACATTGCCAACACTTGAAATAGGTAACTAAGCATGTAATGGAAATTCCAATCCTCTTGTCCAGACCTCAGGTCAATTCTGCTCATTTAGCTCTTCTAAGAAACTATAAAGTTACAAGGGGAAAGAAAAAAAAATTTAAAAGATTGCATATCACATCTTGTGATGCACTGCCAGGTAGTCTTCCAAATGTCAGAATACACAACTCAGTGACAAGTAATAAAAGTTTCCAGGAAAACATCCTGGCTGAAACAAAAAGTCTGGCATTCATTTTCATAAAGGGCTAGGGAAGCGGGGGAGGGAGGGAAGAATTCTACACTCCCACTTTTCCCAAGAGTTTTTGTTCAGTAAACTAACACGCCAGAAATGGAGAAAAATACAGCAAGCATAAAATGTCTGTATCATCTTTCAATGCCTAAGCACCATCTCTAACCGTAAGTATCACAGTCCAAGTCACAGACGTCATCTAACTAATGTCATAATCATGCCTACACTAAACTCGAATAAAATCCACATGAAATCAAGGATTTGCTTGCACAGCGAGTTTCAGGACCGATTCTGGAGTTTGGTAAAACTATCGTATTAAAAACTTCGTAAATTACCCATCTCCTACCTGGAAAGCATTTCCATAAGTTGCACAAAGCCAACATATTCCAATTCAAATGCACCCCTGTGCCTCGATTGCAGCAGATGATGTTTAAAGTAATCCCCAATATTTTTAACCTAAAAAAGAACGAAAGAAAAACACTATTTGAAATTATATATAGACAATTCATTTATATATGCGAGATACTTCTGCTATTAAAAACAGCAATCCTTCCTTTGGTTGGAAAGTCCACTGGCAAAAGCAAAAAGCAACTAGAACTCCTATCATAAAAAAACCCACCTTACTTTAAGGATAACAAATATTATAGTCAAATTTTCAGGTTAAAGGGATAGTGCTATGTCCTTAAAAAAGGCCAAAAAAAAAAAAACCCCAAAAACCNTATGATTTGCAGAGGAAACAAACATAGAATGCTTCTTGTTTGCCTTCACTCTTACCTAAAATCCCAAAGAAAATATCTACTAACTCATAACAGCAGAAACAAACATCTACAAAAATATCTGAAAAAAATGAGAAAGTCAACCTTCAAAAATTGTGCCAAAGGGAAACAAATCTACCTTAGCTATTTTTAAGGCTCTAGTATTCTGCATAATTGCTTTGACTACTAAAAACAATTTTAAAATTAAAAAGGTGGTGTATGTATGTAGTAATGAGAGCTACATTTAAATGTCTGAAGAAGCTAAATACTATAATTAAACTTTCACCAATAGTTACTTTCTAGAGCTCTACTAGGATACCAAGTTCTTAAAACTGTTTGGAAGCTTACAATTCCACACAATCTCATTTGACAAAAAGGAATGCTTTTTTATTTTTTCTCTAATTCTCATCAACTTTCAACGTCTAAGTCAAACTTCAAATATAATTTGTTTAAAACACATCACATATACTTAATTCTATTATGCAAAATTTTCTTCAGGAGTATTTCCTAAGATTTCTTCAGCAGAAGGTTCTTCAAAGCTTTTATATAAAAGAGCAGCGTAAAATCATATCAAGTTTCTTACAAAATTCTGCTTACTGTGTTGTTTACAAAATAACATACTTTAATAGCCTTACAAGTAAGATGTCAGAGAAGTTAATATCGTATCTAGCTATATGGTTTTCTACCCTACTGTTAAGTAATTCATATTACCCAAGCAATGAGATTACAATAATTAAAAGAAATAAAATTGGAGACTATGACTACTTACTATTTCCTACAGCTATAACCGACCTAATGTGAAACAATGATTGGAGATATTTGAGCTAGAACAGTTATTTCTCTGAGTGGATTTTAAGCTAGTTTATGTACCTACAGGGTTTCAGCTTTCTAGCCCAAAAGCAGGAGTAAGTGCCCTTTTTTCAGGAGGAACTGACCCACAGACAGACCAACTCTCCAGGTGTGTAAACAAAACCAAACCAAGAAAACCATACACATGCAAATCAAATTACTGTCCTGTTCCACCATCACCCTTACATTTTTAAAATAATTCATATGGAATTTTTTCTTGGCGGTGGGGGGGGTTACATAACTTTCAACTTCACTGTTTGTATTTCTGAGCTTTTTGCAACAGCCACGATGACTAGAAGCTTACTTCAAATTGAACTCTGATATATTCATTTCCACTCATAGGCTAGAGTTTGAAGAAAAAGCACTGCCATAATTCAGTTCTCACAAATGACACAGGACTGACCCTGGGGCAAATGCGTAAGGATTAATTCTTATCTAACAGCATCACGCCATCCATGAGCATCCAGCTTTCCTGTGTCATAAAACCAGTACTTCATATGTAAGGATGGAGAACAAGGCAAGGAATTCACATTTTCTGTAACACGAAGATGCACAGCAACTGTAAGAAAAGTCTGCACAGGAAGTAGCACCCCAGTTCAAGTTAAAATATTCAAATATGGAGTAGGGAGCAAATATCTTAAATACATTTGATCATATTGGTCAAAACCTAGAGTACAACAGGTTAGTCTTACAACAATCAACAATTTAGCACACCATGCCTGCTGCTGAGACCAAGAACCTCAGTATTCAAGACAAATTCTGTACAAGAGGTTCCAAAAGTGCTCTGAGAAACAGTTGGTACATTTGTGCCTCCATATCTTATTTTCCTGGCAATGAGATGCCACTAAAGTAGGGTTCTACATTCTGGAGGGTATTTTTTTTGAAACCATTAGGAGAGGATGGCTTTAAACCTATAAAGGAGTACAAAAGCATCTCACAGTTTGAAACAACTAGTAGCCAGTGAACTATTGCCAACCATACTGAATACCAGAGGAGATAGACTGATTACATTAAGAACTGGGGAGAGGTGTTTTTTTGGTGGGTTCGGGGTTTTTGTCTGTTTGTTTTAAATTCTCCCTTGAATAGAAGAAACTCCAAAGCAGCAATGGGAGCCACGCTTTTGCACTGGTGGCACAGATAAGTAACAAGTACTGAGGGTTGTCAGTACTTAAAAGTCTTCTGTGTACTTCANACACTCAGATTTTAAGAAGAGGAAGGGACAACTATGATTTGCAGAGGAAACAAACATAGAATGCTTCTTGTTTGCCTTCACTCTTACCTAAAATCCCAAAGAAAATATCTACTAACTCATAACAGCAGAAACAAACATCTACAAAAATATCTGAAAAAAATGAGAAAGTCAACCTTCAAAAATTGTGCCAAAGGGAAACAAATCTACCTTAGCTATTTTTAAGGCTCTAGTATTCTGCATAATTGCTTTGACTACTAGAAACAATTTTAAAATTAAAAAGGTGGTGTATGTATGTAGTAATGAGAGCTACATTTAAATGTCTGAAGAAGCTAAATACTATAATTAAACTTTCACCAATAGTTACTTTCTAGAGCTCTACTAGGATACCAAGTTCTTAAAACTGTTTGGAAGCTTACAATTCCACACAATCTCATTTGACAAAAAGGAATGCTTTTTTATTTTTTCTCTAATTCTCATCAACTTTCAACGTCTAAGTCAAACTTCAAATATAATTTGTTTAAAACACATCACATATACTTAATTCTATTATGCAAAATTTTCTTCAGGAGTATTTCCTAAGATTTCTTCAGCAGAAGGTTCTTCAAAGCTTTTATATAAAAGAGCAGCGTAAAATCATATCAAGTTTCTTACAAAATTCTGCTTACTGTGTTGTTTACAAAATAACATACTTTAATAGCCTTACAAGTAAGATGTCAGAGAAGTTAATATCGTATCTAGCTATATGGTTTTCTACCCTACTGTTAAGTAATTCATATTACCCAAGCAATGAGATTACAATAATTAAAAGAAATAAAATTGGAGACTATGACTACTTACTATTTCCTACAGCTATAACCGACCTAATGTGAAACAATCATTGGAGATATTTGAGCTAGAACAGTTATTTCTCTGAGTGGATTTTAAGCTAGTTTATGTACCTACAGGGTTTCAGCTTTCTAGCCCAAAAGCAGGAGTAAGTGCCCTTTTTTCAGGAGGAACTGACCCACAGACAGACCAACTCTCCAGGTGTGTAAACAAAACCAAACCAAGAAAACCATACACATGCAAATCAAATTACTGTCCTGTTCCACCATCACCCTTACATTTTTAAAATAATTCATATGGAATTTTTTCTTGGCGGTGGGGGGGGTTACATAACTTTCAACTTCACTGTTTGTATTTCTGAGCTTTTTGCAACAGCCACGATGACTAGAAGCTTACTTCAAATTGAACTCTGATATATTCATTTCCACTCATAGGCTAGAGTTTGAAGAAAAAGCACTGCCATAATTCAGTTCTCACAAATGACACAGGACTGACCCTGGGGCAAATGCGTAAGGATTAATTCTTATCTAACAGCATCACGCCATCCATGAGCATCCAGCTTTCCTGTGTCATAAAACCAGTACTTCATATGTAAGGATGGAGAANAGAAAAGTCTGCACAGGAAGTAGCACCCCAGTTCAAGTTAAAATATTCAAATATGGAGTAGGGAGCAAATATCTTAAATACATTTGATCATATTGGTCAAAACCTAGAGTACAACAGGTTAGTCTTACAACAATCAACAATTTAGCACACCATGCCTGCTGCTGAGACCAAGAACCTCAGTATTCAAGACAAATTCTGTACAAGAGGTTCCAAAAGTGCTCTGAGAAACAGTTGGTACATTTGTGCCTCCATATCTTATTTTCCTGGCAATGAGATGCCACTAAAGTAGGGTTCTACATTCTGGAGGGTATTTTTTTTGAAACCATTAGGAGAGGATGGCTTTAAACCTATAAAGGAGTACAAAAGCATCTCACAGTTTGAAACAACTAGTAGCCAGTGAACTATTGCCAACCATACTGAATACCAGAGGAGATAGACTGATTACATTAAGAACTGGGGAGAGGTGTTTTTTTGGTGGGTTCGGGGTTTTTGTCTGTTTGTTTTAAATTCTCCCTTGAATAGAAGAAACTCCAAAGCAGCAATGGGAGCCACGCTTTTGCACTGGTGGCACAGATAAGTAACAAGTACTGAGGGTTGTCAGTACTTAAAAGTCTTCTGTGTACTTCAATGTTCCACCACAAAAGCTGAGACCAGCTCTCTCTGACTGTTGGGTTAACACAAACAGAGCCCCTGGCACTAGGACAGTACTGTCTCCACTTCTGCTACCTGTTTCTTTTCACTTTGATACACAGTTCTGGTAAGTTTATCTCCCAAAATCATCTTGAAACTTCACAGGTGAGGAACAGGAGTTTGAGGAAGAGCAAAAAGTTCCTCCAGGCTTGAAGCATTGTCTCCTGCCTGATTTGCACGTCATGTAATAAAATCAACACAAAGCCTTCATTAGGTATCATTTTGCTGATAACATGGTGGTTACTAGGATATGATACTGTTTTTATGGATTGTCTTAACAGGCAAAGCTTTGAGCCTGCCATCTCTGGCCTTAAAAGGTCAGATGGAGAATGAAAGGTAGAATATGTATTTGAATAGAGAGATTCCTCCAGATATACTAGGCACTTCCTATGTCTATTTTTAAAGGCAAATCAGCCACCACAAAATGGCTTAGGCTTTGACGACTGCCAGTTCAAATACAGTATTTTGAGACTTCTCTATACATGCAGCTCCACACCAAGGAGCTGCAAATGTTATAGTCAGTGCACACAGTGGCATTCAAACGCCATGCAAACCCAACCCCTTACTTAAAAAATAACGTGCTGGGTTTGGCTGGGATAGAGTTAATTTTCTTCATAGTAGCTAGTATGGGGCTGTTTTGGATTTGTGCTGGAAACACTGTTGATAACACAGGGGTGTTTTCATCACTGCTGAGCAGTGCTTAGAGTCAAGGCCTTTTCTGCTCCTCACCCCACCCCACCAGTGAGGAGGCTGGGGGCAGGCGGGCACAAGGAGTTGGGAGGGGACACAGCTGGGACAGCTGACCCCAACTGACCCAAGGGATATTCCAGACCATATGACATCATGCTCAGCATAGAAAGCTGGGGGAAGAAGAAGGAAGGGGGGGGATGTTCAGAGTGATGGCGTTTGTCTTCCCAAGTCACCGTTAGGCGTGATGGAGCCCTGCATCCTGGAGATGGCTGAACACCAGCCTGCCAATGGGAAGTGGTGAATGAATTCCTTGGTTTGCTTTGCTTCTGTGTATGCCTTTTGCTTTACCTATTAAACTATCTTTATCTCAGCCCACAAGTTTTCTCACTTTTACCCTTCTGATTCTCTCTCCCATCCCACTGTGAGGGAGGTGAGTGAGCAGCTGCCTGGTAATTAGCTGACACCTGGGATTAAACCACAACAGACAAGGAAAGCACAAATTTGATATTGTCCCAACTTCCTAGTAAAACACACACAGACACACAAAAATTATCAAACAAGCTGCCTTTCTGCCAAGTTCTCCTACATAGGTACATACTACAACAGACAGCGTTAACAGCTACAGAGAGGAATCAAGAATTAGTGTCACAAGTAGCCAGCTAACACCACTGCCTACCAAGAAGCACAGTTCTGTTGTGCCATTTCTTTATGTGGACCAGCACCAAAAGACGCTGTCTTTTCATCTGCATGCTCAATTAAAAAAGGGGGCAAAAATAATCAAAAGACTATGCGCAAATTCAACACTCACTGTGATCTTCTCTCTGAATAAATTGCAGCAATAACACTAATCCCATGAGGTACATACATTTTAACACAGTTACTGACCTAGACACAAAACAAGGTACAAGACAAGGAAGGCTTTGCAACAGGGTGACATAGAATGGCCAAGTAGTCCTACCAGATTTTTCTCAACAATTACTTAGCCCTGACTCAAGGCAATATGATAAAGGTTTCTCTTGAGTTTTCCCCCTCTGTATTCTTAAATCTCTTTTAATACTTAGAGAATAAAGAAAAGAATGGGCAACTTTAAGGGAAAGCTCTACATGCATATGATACCAAAATCCAATTTCTCATCACTGAAGCCACAGCAGTTCTGGTATTGATACTTCTAGTCATTTAAGATGAAATCCCCTCTCTTTTTTTTTTTATGATAGGGTAATGCCAGTTACAAAAAGTGCAGAGAAAACGCCCATGCTTTTTCCTGTAATATTTGTTATACTCTCAGCCAAGTTGTACTTCCTTGTGTATTTCCTTGCAAGCCTGAGGAAAATCAAGATTTTGAACTGACTTCTCGTCAATTAGCATTCTCCAAATTAGAATGCAGACACTCTGTTTTACAGGAAGACATCAGAAGCATAAAGAATCTAATGAGGCATCTATAGGAAAAGAAGGTATTTTGCTTAATAACATAGCCTTTCTGAAAAAGCAACTACTAATGTCTGCTTTCTAAATAAAGGTAGAGATGCTACAGTTAGAGCCCACACATTGTAAAATACCAGTTCCTTTTTGACTTGGAGCAGATTAAGGAACATAATGGTGGAAATGCATATCTGTTCTCTCATCTACCATCCAGACCTCTGCAACAGTGCAAGCACAGCTGTTAACCAGATGAAAACATGAAAGCTAGAGATAATGCAAGAATAAAGATACTAACATTATTTCCATGGCACTACAACATTAGATAACATAAGAAGTAAGATCTACAGTACATTATACTATTATTTAAGATGGAAAGTTCTAACACCTAAGGAAAAACTAAGTAAGTGTTTTCTGTTGGAAAGAAAGAGAGGTTAAGAAGTAGTATGTCTTGCATATTTCAATCTTCCATGTAGAGACTGGTTTTGCTGAAACCACATGGAAATGAAAAGGTCATCAATTAAAAACCGAAATTTAATAAACACAAAGTATTTCCCAAATAAATGCCTGTGGTAATCTAATTTCTTGTAAACACTGCAGTCAACATTCTACAAGAGACCCAGATGGCATATTAACATTTCTGATCTCTTAAATCAAAAAAATTGGAGGAAAAAGAGTCACATTACATACAAATTACTCATAATTCAGTCTCCTAGAGAGGACAAGACTATGACTAGTCAGCTTGTTTGACTTTCAGAATTATTGATTATGAAGTTCAATTAATGAAGAGCTTTAAGTAAAGTCCCAACATCCAGAGTTCAAAATGCAACAAAAGACACTTTGAATATGAAGTCAGTTTAGAAAATTTTTAGCAACTCTATTAATGCCTAATATATACTGAGAGAGAGAGACAGAGAGGGAGGCAGGCAGACAGGTAGGTACTGGTATCCCTAAACACAGCATACATCTTACAAATAACCCAATACAATTAGAATGAATAATCCTTGAGTTTGTTAGCTATGTATAATAATTTCTTCACTTATCTGTTACTACTATAGTTATGCCTTCTGAATACCACTTCATCAAAAAGTAGACTGTTAACCAAGTATAATAAAACAAGAAAACTATGAGAAGAACATGGCAATAAAAATAACTTTTCCCATTCAAAATGTACATTTAAGAAAAAATTTTTCTGAGAACTACCTTCCCCCCAACACCATCCCAATAAAGTGAAGGGTTTATTATAAAAATCACTTCCCTACCTGTTCTACAGTAATCAACCCATCTGAAGGTTCAGATGTAGCCTGTGAAGGCAAAAGTTTACACAGTGTCCCTAAGAGCAGAGATACTTCCTTCATGCTTCTCCAGCAACATACAAGAACCATTTGAGCTGTGACATCACATGTTTGCCTTTCTTTACCTTAAAAATAAAAAACAACAAATGTAATAGTGTAACTCAAGGTTCTCAGAGGTAAACTTTTAACTTAAACTTCATTTAGCCTGATCTTCTTACAAAACACAATTAACTATGAAAAAAAATTTCTGAACTTGCTAACCCAAAAGATAATTCAGTTTTGCTGACCCTAATTGCTTCCATTCCTGAACACTCCCTGTACTTTATTCCACTTGGAAAAGGCAGCAACTGCTATTTTAAACAACAGAGGTCTTTTGGTTGCAATCGGTATTCACCTGCACACTGAACTATACAAACACCTACAGCTTTGGAGCCAGGCTCCAACAAACTCCACGTCAATCATCAATCCATCACTCACTGTTTGTTACTTGGTTTTTAACCCAGGTACCCCCATAGTAAGAGGCCTGGCAAAGGCATCACATTTCTGATGCAACATCCCCATCTGGTGGCCATGGTGCCACTTTAACACATCTACAGACTTCATGAAACAAAACATACAGCCCAACCAAAACAATTTTAAACACAGGAAAAGAATGTGAGGAAAGAAAGTTCAAATATTTAAGACTTTAAAAGCTTGCATAAACTATAAAATTTTAAAATGTACATATGTTCTGTAAATTTATTCTGGCATACACTAAATATGCCAAAGTTTACAATTTCTTTTATCACTGTAAGGCTCAATTTCATAGCTGCTATTCATTAAAGTAGACAAATACTATCTAACATTTTACCACTGGAACCTTTCAAACAGAAGCTTCTGCTTATGTAATTTCATGCAACAAGTTTCATTGCATGAACATATTCCCCACTAGTCTTGTGTACACTGGAGAGGGAAATCACACTAACACCTTTCAACAAGAAATGCATTAAAAGCGTTGCTTGACAGAAAAGGTGTTAAAGGTTACCTGGCCAGTGCAGTTAAAGCAATAAGAGTCTAGGCCAATATCAAAACAACTCATTTTCACTTGTGCTCTAAGAGCGATTAACCACAATCTTCCAGAAACACAGTGAATTAGTCTTTAAAACCATGTCCACGAATAACTAGCTTCTGACAGATTTATTGTAGAACTGAAACATTATACAGAGCAAGTAACTTCCAATTTTGATCACCCACGTAAAATGCCTGCCCTATAAAGAATAGCTTGATTTAATTACTAATACAGCATTGGATTTACCTCTCATTTCTGTGCAAATATTTTCCATTGGCCTGTGGTCAGCCAGCTTTTCAGACTCTACTTTGCAGTGTTCTTTCAAAATTTTTGCTTGCATAAAATAATCATTCGTGTCCTGTGGTTGTATCTCATGCAGAATCATCTGCAGACGACCTGCACTTTCTACACATAAAACAAGAGAAATAGTTTTGGTTTTTATTTCCAGTTCTTTACACAAGTGTAATTCATTTTGGGTATATAAGTACAAAAGAAAGCTATTAGCACTAAAAAAACAAATATGGTGACTATGAGAATTAAGAAAGAAAGAAAACTGGACTTTACAGTCATCAGTTTTGAAACAGATGCAACAACACTATCTGCAAATGGGGTATTTTTAGTGCAGAAGTCAAGACAACCTGTATCAGAATTCAAAAGAGTGGTTTAAGATTATGACGTAAAATGAGAAATTGAAAGGGAGGGGTGCTAGCTCTAGCTCTGAATTGCTATAAGACAAACAACTTCAGGAGCTTCAAATTTTAACAGAATTCTTCTGGGGTTTTGTTTGTTTGTTTGTTTACCTGAATCACTATCCATTGGAATAAGACCCTCTGGTGATGAGCTCTGCACTACTGGTGATACTACAGCAGAGAGTTTGTATGACATCAGAATGAGCCTGGCCACTGTTTCCTTCCATTCAGCTACCAATGTCAAGTTACTTAAAAAACAAAAAAACAACACAATCACAAACAAAAACCAACACAACATGGATTTAAAATTATTTTATATTTAAAAGCAAGAACTGAATTACAAACACTTTCACAACAGTATTTATGAAAACTGTAAATAGGGTACAGTTTGAAAAGTCCTAAGATTGAGTTTAACACATACAAAGGAAGTATCCAACAGCTAGCTAAACAGTGTAGCAGCCAGTAAGAGCTCTAAAAGCCACAGGTACTAGATTTCATTACAAGTAACACTGTATGCTTTTATGTTCCCCTGAGCAGCTCTTCCACTGTGCTTAAATACGGAGCTATGACTTACTATTTAGCAGTATGGTTTACTTACTTAAAAGGTAATTGCTGCAAAGCCCCAGTTATACAATGCACTCTCCCATACATTGGGAATGATGCTGCTGCTTGTAGCAGAGACTTCTTAGCTTGAAATATTTCTTCTTCAACATTCAACAACAAAAGCTTGATAACTAAAGTTTTAAGAAATACAAATCTGTATTATACATACATACACATATTGTATTTTCTACACAACAAATCTGCTTTAAAGAAATAGGAATAAAGCCTGCTTACACAATAATTCAAGAGAAAATGCACAGCAATTTCCTTGTTTACACTTTTCACTCTTTTGTCATTTAAATAAAAGTTATTGTTGATTTTCAGCTACCTAAACTCCAGCAATATCTATTATAGTCAATTTAGTCTGTCTATCCCAATGAAACAGCAGCTTTGAAAAGCACAGCCCAGATTCTATTCCCAGGGACAATCCCACAGCTCATGATGAAGTGAAAAGAAGTTATCTACTACATACTGAAAGTCAAACTTGACCCTTAGAGTCAGGTTAATACAACAAATGGTTCAGCAGAATATTAAAGATCTGAAGTCTACAGCTAAATATTTGAATCTTACATTAGCCACTAAAGAACCTGCCCAATTTTCAAGGATACATGTGCCTATTTTATTTCTATTTATACCATGTGGCATCTCAATGTCAGAATCAGAATGAACTACAGACCCAAATAACAAACTACAGATAACTAACAGGAGATACTCTGTAACAGTGAGACATGAGGTTACCCATGCATTTGCTTCATTTATGGCAACCACAACCGTATGTCAAAATCGTGATTTCACTGTATATGAAGAAAGTATTAAGAGGTATCTGTAGAGAAGCCAATGGCACAAAAACGTATACAATAGTGAGTTTACTACAAATTACATCTAACATTTTATTACAAATAATGAATTTAAAGATTTTGCTTTTATGGCCAATTACAAAAGGTGGAGGAAGCCTGTTTTAACAAATTTGCCACATCTGCCAGATCTAGAGCCTCTCAGCTTTCATCCAGGGGCACAAACCAAAGAAAAATATTCCACATGTGAACAAAGCCTAATTACCGCAGAAATGCACGTACAGGACTGCAAACCACTCAAAAATGGTTCAAAGTAAACAGAGCTCCAAGGGAAAGCACTGAAAATACCAAGTACTGGAACATGACACAGACCAACTACAGCTGCCTTCACTCTGGGTGAGCAAGCTCTTAAGAGGAAGCAAAGATTCCTTTCCTGCACTTTATGTGCATAGCTTCATCAAGCTAGCTACCAGGGCCTCATTATCACTTTCCCTTTGATAAAATAGTAACAAAAGCCATCTTCTAAGAACACTCAATAGCCTCAACATGAACAGGCCTAGATTAAGATCTTACTAAGGCACCTGGCTTCTTAGCAGCAAAACAAAATATATTTAAAATCCTAATAGAAATAAACATCTCTTACTCATTATGCCTCCTACCAAAAGCCTTAAGGAAAAGCAGTAAGGTTTCAAATAAACAGAAAAAACATGGGGGTTCATTTCCCCAAAAGCTTACCTGCTAAAGTGTTCTTCTCTACTGTACTTACTGATGTGTTTTCATCCATCTGGGGGTTATGCTCAAGCCATTTTCCTAAACAAATATGCTGTAGTCCTTTATGATGTACTAAAAAATTCAACAAATATGAAGCAGTGACACAATCGTATGGCTTGGTACTTGTGCTAAGATCCATTGCTGCTTGGAATAGGAGATCTATATTTTCAGAATCCTGAAAAAAACAACCAGTATTGCTCATTTCATTGAGCTTACACATTGATTTATTTAAGCTACTTAGCACCCTGGAATCTAAGAACCTGCTTTTCAATAAGTTAGCTGGTACACGTCTTAACAAACACATGTTGTACACTGATCACCTTACACTCAAAACATGCATGTGTATGTATTTAGCAAAGATACAATTACATACACAGTGAGGATGGGGAAAGTCATTTATAAAGCAATATTCAAACACGCTGCACTTCACAGGAGGATGGCGAGGTTTGGGTTTTGGTTTTTTTTCCAAAATACTGTGTTTCAGCTGCAAATGGACATCACAGAAAAGCATAGTTTATCAGGAAACAATGTTTCTTCACCAGTACTTACGAATTTAAAAGTGTTGAGTCAAAGGGCAAAATTTGGGAGAAATCACAAAAGACAATCAGATAATGAAATCTAAGACCAATCAGAAAGGAAAAGAAACACAGAACTAAATTTCTTAAAATACAAGAGTAACCAAGTCAAAATACCTCCATCATTTACAACGGGAAGTCACAGCTAAGCACGGAGCTTGCATGAACTTCCCGAACTCCTTCATCCATTAGTGAAATAAGCCTCCTTAGGTAAAGGCACGTCCTGGGTTTGGCTGGGACAGAATTAATTTTCTTTCTAGTAGCTCTTACAGTGTTATGTTCTGGATTTAGTATGAGAATAACATTGATAACACACTGATGTTTTCAGTTGTTGCTAAGTAGTGTTTAGTCTAAAGTCAAGGACTTTTCAGCTTCTACTGCCCAGCCAGCAAGAAGGCTGGAGGGGCACAAGAAGCTGGGAGGGGACACAGCCTGGACAACTCACCCAAACTGGCTAAAGGGTTATACCATACCATGTGACGTCATTTCTAGTATATAAACTGGGAGGAGTTGGCCTGCAGGGATCTAACTGGGCATTGGTCAGCGAGCGGTGAGCAATTGCACTGTGCATCACTTGTTTTGTATATTCCAATCCTTTATTATTAGTATCATTTTATTATTATTATCATTATTAGTTTCTTCCTTTCTGTTCTGTTACACTGTTCTTATCTCAACCCACAAGTTTTACCTTTTTTTTTTTTTTTAACCCCTGATTCTCTCCCCATCCCACTGGGTGGGAGGGGAGAGAGCGAGCAGCTGCATGGTGCGTAGTTGCCAGCTGGGGTTAAAACATGACAAGGCAAAAGCTGTGTAAAAATATATAGAAGATGCTAGCGATGAACACTACTGTAGGCAATGTAGACCGACTTTAATTTTCAGGAATTATGCTTTGTACCTAACCCAAGTACCTGGTATAATATAGAATATTCATCTTTCACAAAATTACTCCCCTTAAACTATTTTTAATTACATACCTGTAAATTAAATGCAACATCACGTAGTTTCATCAAAAGTCCAAATGCCAGAACTTTTACTTCCTCAAAAGTACTGGCAAAACACTGGATCAAAGTTCGGACACGAGTAGAATCAATCTCCTGATCCAACTGAAAAACTTGTGCCTGGCCTGTTCAAAGAAATCAATGCCTTACATAGTTTTGCTGTAATTCTTTCCAGAATAAGCACTGTATTCACATTTCGCTTAGCTATATTAAAAGAAGCATCGAAATAAAATTTTAGCTAAAGCATTATTTTAACAGTACTTCTCTTACTAGGTCTAAAATGTCATATTGTTGGGAAAAAAGGTTACCACATTCAAAAAATGACTCTCAGTAACACAGAAAGTAACTTATTGCCAAAAACAGAATCCCATTTATTCACATAAAATTCAACATTGAAAATAACCTTTACTTTAGCTTTGTTTAAAAATTCTTTTCCTGGAAGTATATAATATCAGAAAATAATTCCTCTCAAAAAAGGTTTAAAACTTCAGTACGTTTTGGGGTTTGATTTTTGGGGTTCTTTTTGTCATAGGAATAATCCTCTAAAATGGAAGCCATTACAATTTTTGTTTTTAATTTAGATTTAAAGCAGTCATGACTTATGGGCGACTGACTTAATGCTGTAAGAAGCCAGAAGTTTTAAGATGTAAACAAGTGCACCACATTCCAGCACAGAACGCAGCAGCAGCCAAGTCTCCTTTCTAGAAGTAATGTCAGGCTTCTGAAATCCCAAAGCTGCTATTACAAACAACTGTCAATACAACTTTCTATTAAAAAATTTTTTAAAAAGCAGCAACAACATACTATAGACTCATAATAACAAAATTAATGTGTTCATGATTTATCAGGGGTTTTGAGAAAAGATCTACCAAGAAGGCATTTTTTCTTCTCCCTCAAAATCGACTTTTATCTTATGTGTCTCATTTCTTTAAAAAAAAAAATAAAGTTACAATTTAAGACTGAAAACATACTCTTATGTTGACTATATGATCCAGAGACAAGATTTAGCAAGACCATCAATACTCCAACGCTCGAACTAATACTTCTTGAATTGGGGTTGTCATAACATTGTGAAGAAAATTTAAAATAACAGCAGCACAAAATCATAAACTGCCCAATTAAATTGTTCCTCGTTTAGTATAATAATATCATGAAAATATGGAAGCCTTTTCATTCAAGAGTTTTTATGGTCTCAACATTTTGAATTACATATTATCAAGATGTTAGAACAGGAAAAGGGGGCAAAGTTATCAAAATATATTGAATCTTATCCAAAAGTTTTCTTCATAATAACAAAAATTCATTGAAAAACCTTGCTAAAAACAGGCTATGCAGGAAAACCCCAATTTATGGAAGATATTCAACAGACCATAAATATCTGCATTTACTTCAATATTCCATTTTCCAATAAAAATTACTATGCTTCCTTCAGGTAAAATGAAAGTGACACATGAGATGCCATAGAAATTAACAACTAAAAATACTGTTTTACTTTGACAGAAATTGAATAGCTGGCATAAAAGAATCTTCAAAACTTCCCATTCCTACAGCCTATAAATTAGGCTTCTCACCTTTTGTAACAGAATATATTTCTGCTACTGATCCTAAAATAGTTAGTGCAGAAAATCTGGTTGGGTGTGATGAACCGGGAAACAGTACCTCAAAAAGTCTGTCACATACAGATGACATGAAATCCTGAAAATCACAAGAAAAATTTTAAGACAGTTTACTTGCTGCCCTACAAACAAAAGCCCAAGTAACTGAATTCAGGACATTCTGTTTTACGTGTTACCCAAAAAATTATGATCTTACAGTTAATTTTGGAAGAATGGGAGGCCTGCCTTCATAGCACTGACAAATTTCTTGTTTCCTAGAGTACAGTGATGGCTGGACAAACATTTGTTTTGTTTTCTAGTTTCCCTTCCCCACTCCCACAAAAACAGGGCCATTGTATCAAAACCTTGAAAATTAGTTGAACAAGAAAAGCAGAACACAAGAAACGGTTTAAACACAAGGAATCGATTATTTGAGCCTTCAAATAGGAAAAAAAGACAAATACAAAAGAAGTTTTCATACGGAAGTCTTTGTGCTGAAGCTCTGTCATTCATTCTCTCACTGATCACTCTGGAGAGCTAGAAAAAGGCTGAAGTTCAACAGAACTCGGTTTCAAGCCCCAGTAGCACACATCATTTAAAACTTGCTACTAAACTGCCAGCACCTGACAGGACATTTACTTGAAAATTTTAGTTTGGATTGGGGGTGCATCTGCAGTCATTCCCCACTTACTGCTGTTTCAGTTCACATCATGCGCCAATCCCTCAGAAAATAATCTTTATTGCTTTTGGACAAAATTAACCTTAGAGATACCGTCCAAATACTAATGGGCACTCAGTTCATGAGACAACAGTACATTTAGACAAAATTAACTTGTGTAAGCGCATACAGAGTGATCAAGGTCCTCAGCAATGTTTTGTTTTACAAGTTCTTACTTCTGCATTGCACTATTTCCTAGTACAGACACAGCCTAACCTTCCCAGAGGTGTTCTCAAGAACAATGAACTATCTTTCAGAAATGCTGTCCCACCTTTTATAGTGGTATCTCTAGCAGTCTAACTTACTTTATATCGCTGCAAAATGCCCAAAGGATGCCTTTTAGTTGAGTTTTCAAGTAACTCTTGCTTGGTTTTATTTTGCTCCGATTTATAAAGCACCTGGGAACTTTCTTGTATCCTATAAAATAACTTTTAGAACAAAAGCAAAACATAGGTAAGGCAGGAATCACTGATAATTAAACAAGGAAAAGGGGGATTTTCAGCTTATCTTCCAGATCATATTGCTTGTAATATTTAAAAAGTTTGCATACAGTATAATGAAGAACAGATCCTTCTCTCTCCACTCCACAAAACAAGTTTTTTGCTCCGCATCTCTCGTGACCAACCTTCTTCCCTTTCCCTCTGCACATCCAACACCTTCTTCCATCTTCCTCCTTAAATTCATGCCTAGTCTTCTCCTCCCACCTCCCCATTTTCTGTGGGACATATATTCCTCTATAAAAAAAGCTCAATTAATGCATATAATTCTTAAAGCTTCAGTGTCTCTTACAGAGTTCGACTCGCCTCAGAAGTGCTTCCCCCAGCTCTTTAATTACCCACTAGTATTATCTCCTTTCTTATTACACTCCCTCTCACACAATTTTTCCATCTCATTCCTCAGTCTGCACCAGGCAAGAATGGAAAGAGATGGACTTCTCTTTCATTTCTGCCAAACCTATTCCCTCTTTTTTCCCCCGTCTCAAATTATTTTCTTGTTCCACACTGCTTTTGCCATTAA
>VYZV01002377.1:118763-142546 GCA_013401275.1 Pandion haliaetus | reverse complement strand
CCCCCCCAAACACGGCTGTCCACCCCATCTTGTGGGACAGAACAGGGCGTGCTGCCTCCTGACAGGCGTTTTTAATAAGGGAAAACCCCTTTCTAAAGGTAAAACGCTAAAAAGCGGAAAGGTTTTGTGAGCAAAATGCCCCGTAGCATCCCTTCTTCTGCTAGGTGAGCAGTCACTTCGTGTGCCACAGAGAAATCAAGTTGTGTTTTCCCAGGGCTTGTGACACTACTAATGGCAGACACCGCGTGAAGAAGCATATTGCCCCCCCGGGCCCCATACCAGGAGCTGGGGAAGCAGGACACTACCCCAGTAATGTAGGCTGAAGGGTGAAACCCATCCCCTGGTTCACAGTGATTTCAGAGAGATTTGCTGCTAAAAACAAAGTGACACCAGTGCCACAGGTCTCAGGGAAAGGAGGGAAAGTCAGAGCCAGGCACAGGGATAGACACGACCTGACCACCCTGAGAAACAGTGGGGCAGCAGGGAAGCAGCAGGCAGCTCCTCCTAGGTGGTCATGCACATCAGGCATACCTCTCTGTCCCTGTCCCTCCAAATTTAAATGTCCTTTGAATTTCAGCCAAAATGTGACTAGAGTCATGACAAGTGCAGGAAATTCAGTGTCTGGATGTTTCAAATCCTGCTGCCCTGGGAAGCTGAACTTCGGAGCACTCCCTGGTGTGTGCACGCAGCTCCTTTGCAGGCAGGGTCAGTCACCTCGAGCAGAAACTCTCCTGCCTCCTGCTTCACACCTAAAGCTGGGAGGGTTGCAGGGTCCCTGGGTCATCGTGTGTCAGCTGACAGGACTTCACACCTGGAATGAGCCCTGTGACTCCCCTGTCTATGGCCTGTCCACACCTGCCAGCTGCTTAAGTGTTGGGAGCTGCTTTACACATCCATGCAGTTACAGCCACGTACAGAACAGGGATGAACCCACTGCCCTGCTTGCCCCCATGGCACAAAGCTGCCTTCCTGAATGTCTTTGCTTTCCTTTGGTACTGCCAGTCTGCATTTCCACATGCAGCAAGGGCTTTTTAGGGCACCTGGAGCAGCTCTGAACCCATCGCATTGCTGCATGAAGACATTGGCCTGTGCGCTGCCTGCTCTCCTAGCAGTAGCAGGGCATGTTGGCTGGGTAGCATCACTGCTCTCGGTTATCAATGCCTGTGATGCCATTGCATGACCATCCCATCCACAGAGCCAGGAACACAAGCACATCCCAGGCTTTAACCCGCTTCTCTGTAACCCATTCTAAAATGCAGCAAAGCGCCCAAACCACCAGTGTTTGGTGTCAACCAAACCAAGAGTGTCCCACCTTCACTTGCCAGGGGATCCTCTGCACCCTGCTCTGAGGGTGGCAGAGCTGCCAGCATGAAGTGCTATGTGCTGACCATACAGCTGATGGACAGACGTACTATCCCCAGGTCATTTTCTGCTTTCAGTTACATAGGCACCAGTTACATCCCCCAGGTATTGGCCCCACCTCTGAATCACACGAATATTACAGCCACTTTACTTCTGGCGAAGGAGCTTCAGAAAAATAATCATTTGAAGGAATATCATGACCTGCAGCATTTTTTTGTGGAAGTATTTAAGTCTTGAGTGTAGGGGGTATCACAAGCCACATTCCTTTATGCTGATGCTGGCAGCTCCCCCAGGTGTCCTGTGCTTGCACATCTCCTTGCACAGGCACCCTCATCCATGCCAGGGATGCTTGGTGGGGTGTTAGAGAAGATGGAGCCAGACTCTTGGAGTACTGGGAAGGGCTAAGGGGCAATGGACACAAGGAGGAATAGACGTGAGATGCATCAAGGAAAATTCCAATTAGATATTAGGAAAATAAACTTTCCGCATGAAGGGTAGTCAAATACTGGACCAGGTATCAGACTTTGGGGTCACCAACCTTGGAGACATTCAAAGGTTGACTGAACTGAGCAGTCTGACCTAGCAGCAGTGAGCCCTGCTCAGAGAGAGGGCTAGATCAGAGAATTACTGAGGTCATTTGCAACCTGAATTATGCTATGATTCAATGATGATGCAAACAAACCCTTGGCTGCTGCTCCTGTATCCCCCTCATCCATCAGTGCTTTCCAGCACAGCAAAATAAACTGGAGCAGCCAAGCAACTTCTAAGCCTATCAGCACAAGCAGCAATGTAAAGCTGGTGTCACACAGCTGGTAATCAGCTGCTATTTCTCATTTCTTAAAATCATATTCTTTTACAATCCACTAATGCTTTTCCCAGATAGTTCCATTTGTTCTTCACCTAATTCAACCATAGCCCTTAATTGTTTGATACTAATAGCTTTAATTTCTTTCACTTCCTTCTCTCTTTCTTTGCCCTGCAGGGGAATCAGCTGGGACACCCATGAGCAAGGTTGCAAAACAACTTCTGCCTTCATTCCTTGTGCCCTGCTCATCCCAGGGTGCAGAAACCATGGCCAAGGGGCAGGAAATTTGCCCCATTTGATCCATGAACATTTCAAAGGAAAGCAAAAGAACAGTTAGCGCTGCCAGATGTAAAGACAGACAGGATCATCCCAAAGTGAGAAGAAATAATAACTAACTGGCAACTTGAAGCTGCCACCAGGACCACCCACTCCACGTAACCAGTGTCTGCAGTGAAACACGCAGGGTAAGATCAGTGCTGCCTTGCAGCACCTCGGGCGCTCACCTTGCCAGGACAGGACCGGGGGTTTCCATGCAGTTTCCTGCTGGGTGTGGGTCTGGCACACACTTAGTGCAGTAGTCCCTCCACAAACTCTGGCAGATGACTACCTAGGTCTTTGTTTTTTCCAAGCTTGGCTCCCACCCAAGGCAGGAATCTCCCTTCAAAGGAATAATGCCCAAGAAAATCAATTTCTTAGACAGCAATCCAGAAGGCAAATAGCTCATGGTAGCCCCAGAGGTGGTGGAGTTCACTCCCTACATCTCATACTCTTCTCCGTCTGCAACGAATTAAAAAAACAAAGCTCTGACGGTCTGATTTTGATGGAGTACTCCACAGGTCTGCTAATTGTTTTCCCATTAATCCTTGCTTTTGAAAGTAGAGCTGGATTTTAGTTGGAATAGTTCTGAAAGTCTGTCAGGGTCAAGAGGTGTGGCTTGCTAGAGGCAGAAAAGTGTGGAGGAATAGCCAGATGGGTATGTGCTAACTCTTCAGGTTATGGGAAAATGTTATTTCTCACCTGCCTCTCATCCCTGCTATAGACACAGGCTCTAAATATCACTTGTCCCTGTCTGGCAGTGAGAGAGAAGCAGCATCATCTGTTGGCAGTAGGGGGGGCTGCAACTGGGAAGGATGAGTGCTTGCTGTCCCATGGACCTTCTTATTCAGTTTTGGTAGAATAACCCTAAAATTAACTAGTTCTAATTGATAGGAAGAGCAGAGAGTTTTGGAAAGATGTGTCTTAATAAGAATATTTCTTCCCTTTTTCTTAAAGCTGAGAAGCTGCTTGCCCTAACCAGGGCAGGCGGAGAAAAGTTTCTATGAGCAAGAGAGACAAAAAGGTCTGTCAGGAGAGGATTAGCTGGAACAGAGCCTGCCTCTGAGCAAGACAGAGGGCGAGGCGACCTTGCAAAGCTTGTCTGAGCTATTTTCTAGAGCTCTGGGAAGAAGACTGTAAAGCCAGTAGTGACAGAGGAGAGCTGCATTAAGAGAGGAAATTAATTTTGCTCTAATGCCTGCTGTTGCTTACACAGCGAGGAACAGCGGCTGCCTCTAGCCCTGAAACCCTGAAATCCCCTAGCTGTCCCCATCCCCATCGAGCATGAGCAAGTCAAACAGAGGCTTTTTAATACCAGGAGGGCCCTTACTCTGTGGCCTACTGGGAAGTGTAGTTCAGTGCCTGCATGGCCATTTCGGAGCAGCCTTTGCTCCTTCTGATTTGCAGAGCCTGAGGCTCAAAACAGGAAAGTTTGGGAGACAGGGGTGAGATGCCTCCTTGGGTCCATTTGCTGCTTGTATCGGTTGACCATCCCTCTAGGGAGTGTGGGACCATGAGATATGCCCTCTTTGCTGGGGACTCTGAGGGGGAGAGCTGTGGGATGCCCCTTCTGGCATGCTGATCTGCAGCCCCAACAGAGAAAGAAAATCTTGGTAGCCAGGGGCTTGCTGAATCCGACCCCCAGCAGAAATGAGGGTGGATGCAAGCAAACAGGAGGCATGGGTGGAAAAAAAGTCCCAGTCATGCCTAACTGCAAGCATGTGGTTGGAGGCTGTCCCAGATGGGGATGATTGTCCAGGGCTGCTGGGCTGCAGGGCCTCCCCGAGCTTGTGCTTGCATGCCCCATGAGTCAGGGCCGGGAGGGGGGTGGGGGGGGGGGGTCGGTTAGCTCAGCTTTCACAAGGGAAGGGCTCACACCAACATATCATCCATGGAAACAAAAGTGAGCACTGCTTCAAACCCTGCATACTGGGCCAGTGAGGGGGAGAGCAAGCAGTGGGCATCTGGGGTTCAGATGCCCCAGAGATGCACAAAAAGCTGCAGGAGAAGGGTAGGAAGGGCTTGGCCAGCCATCCATGGATGCTGGATATGACCATGTGTCTAACCCTCTCACACCCAGCAAATCCCCAGCACCAGGCAAAAAAAGAGATGGTTTTGCACACCCTGGAGTCTGGGGCACATCTTGAAGAACATGAGACTGGCTGGGCTTGGGGGTGTTTCATGCCAAACGGAAAAATCTGAACTGTCTGCATTTCTTCCCATGGCTTTTTTATTTCCACCAAAGTCGTCTTCTTTTCAGTAAGGAGATGTGAGTTGCATCCAGACTGAACCTCCCCATTTTCCTCCTCAAAATAATAATAGCCTCATTTGCTAAAGGCACTATTAGGGTATTAAGTGAAAATGAATTAAGTTTAATTCAATTGTTATTTTAGGAGCTTTGCCTCGTCAGGGTTTTGCAAAGCTTCATTCTTCCACTCGCTGGAGACCAGCTTTAACACGCCCCTGCTGAGTTGTTGCTGCAAGCCACAAACCCATCACGCTGGGAGTTTTACTTAATGCTAAGGGTTGGATTTTATTTTGCTTAATGTCAGAGTCTGCCTGCCACACTGCTGGGGGAGAGGGGAGAGCCAGAGACTGGTTAGCTCAAGTCCATCATACTCGGCTTAGAAATACAAGTGACTGTCTGGCTGATGATTTCTTAGGCAAAACCCCAGTGCTTATTTGTCCAGAAAGCACCACGTCACTGCTCCCCTGCTTCAGAGAGTCTTCAACTGCTCATTGCATTGACTCTCATCTCCTGGATCTTCTCTATCCTCTGCGGTATGCTTTGGACCACCAGCACTTGAGGGTGGGGGCTGCCAGGGATGGGAAGAGCTGGGGAGGGATTAGTCTTCATCTGCAGAGCATTAATCTTGTCTTACCTGTGCTTTGCTCTTTGGATTGACTTTAAATGCAATAGAATAATGCCTGAGAGCATCAAGGTCTGCCCTGGTCAGGAACCATTCCCCCTCCCCAGGGAGGCATCAGCTCCACCCAAGTCAAGGAGAAACTTGGGAAAGGGGGGAAAGAAGAGAGAAGGAGAGAAAGCAGTAACAGAGGGATCTGAACTATCTTGGGACTGATGCCTGTGCCTTTGCTATGTGGGCAGGCAGGCTACTGGGTGCCCTTAACCTCATGGGGTTTGATACGGCATTTGGAGAAAATTCACATCCCTGCACAGGGCAGGGGGATGAGGGAGAACGTGACCTGGAGGGGTGAGAAGAAGAGGGGCTCAGACTCCTTCAAAGCCCAGAGAAAGGATGTTTCAGATGAGCTGTCAGCTCCCATAGCTTGTACAGTTGAGCTGTGAGATCCACCACATCCCTCCTCCCTTCCCTCTCTGGTTCCTATAGCGGAGAGGGAAAAGGGAGGACAAGACCCCGAAGATAAATGCCCACACACAGTGGTGGGACAGCTCGGTGTCAGCAGCAGCAAGCAGGAGGAAGGAACACTCAGAGCAGGGCTCCCCCAGCCCCTAACCTTGCTGAGAGCCAGCACCCAGGATTTATGGAAGAAAAGCTTGGCAGTGACCTCTGATCCACTCCAGCGCTGAGCACGGACTCGGATGGCATTACAGCGTGATGTACAGCCAGCGGGTCTGCCGGGCAGTCTCTTGTGAGCAATGGCTTGCGATATTTCTGGAGTTTATACCTAGCTCTCCAGCTCAACGGGCTTTCTGGATATGATTTGTGCCGTATGTAGCTCTATAAATATTGAGCTCAGAGCATTATATATGGCGACAGCCCTACAGCACTCCCGGTGATATATCCCTGCGTTTGCAGTTGTAGGCGAATAATTTTATTTTGAGTGGTGTGGCAATGAGAACAAGGAGGAAGTAAAATAAAAGGGTAATTCAAGCCCAACTGAACGGCAGGGAGCGTGCGTGAGGCTCGGCTGATCATTCAAAGCCTCTCCCACCAAATCACTCAGGGAATTGATGGCCAGAGCCATTTCCCAAATTAGTTACCTTATCCCTGTGTACTGCTGTCTGCAAAATAAAGATACATCACCAAGACCGCCCGCCTGGGTTTTTGCTGAGATGAGGTGCTGCAACAGGGCAGGGAAGGAGCAGGGGACAATGCTGGCACTCCAAGGACAGGGTCAGACCCTCCCTGCCAGGGTATCCCTCAGGTTGGAGCATGGGGAGAACCTAGACTGTTACCGCCAGCCTCTCACCACCCAGTTCCCTGGAAAGCTGCAGCAGCATTGCCCTGGGAAACCACCATGACAAGCAGCTTGGAGGCCACTGTGTAGGTGTGGGGACAGGGGCATTTTTCTGCTATAAATGTGGGGATTGCTTAACCCACTAGGGATTGCTGTAGTCCAGGTGTTGCTTCCCCACCTGTAAATCCAACAACATTCGCTCCCTCCGGCCAGGAGATGGGCAAAGGGGGCTCAGACCCATGCAGCCACTTATCCTGTTTAGGAAGATGTTGTCAGGGCCTCGGGACAAACTCCTGAGTGGGATGCTGGAATGACCAAACGCCCATCTCCAGGAGAAAATCGAGGCCAAGTTTCATGCTGTGTCCCATTCACTGCAATGAGCTTCAAGATGTTGAACTCTGCCCAGGGAAGTGGTTGAATCACCATCCCTGGAGGTATCCAAAAAACTCATGGACAAGGCACTTCAGGACATGGTTTAGTGGGCATGGTTGATGGTTGGACTCGATGATCTTAAAGGTCTTTTCCAACCTCAATGATTCTATGTTCAGGTGCTTGCATCGACGCAGGGCTGGCCCAGGCTGACAGGTCAGAGAACCCACCTTGGACCATTAAAGTGAATCATTTCTACCCTGGTGTCAGAACTCAGCGCTTCCACGGGAGGGTCTTGTCCTTCAGCACTGCATCCCACCACTGTGGTTGACAGAGGGATAGCTGGGTCACTCAGCACTGTGTCCCTTGGCAAGAAGTCTGAGGCAGAGCCTGTAATTAATCTTTAATTGTGAAATAGGTGAGTATGCAGCCACCTGAGGAATGGGATTACAAGGAAGGGAAAAGGACTGGATGGACCCAGGGTGCTAACATGCCTTCCAACAGCAACCAGTCTGCACCAATATGTTTCAGGGGTGCCCCATTCCAGTAGAAATGCCATAATGACCCATTACACTTACATTTCCATCACTGTACTGCCTCAGACCTGAAGCCACGGTTCCCAAAAAAACTCCATGCTGTCCTCACTTTCAGCATCATTGTAGTGGTATGAGATCATCTAGGAGGAATTCAACTCAGTTTGTTAGTCCTCTGTCAGCAAATAAACCCAGCAATAGACTAACACAAAGGACCTGAGGCTCCTTCCCCCTGGGAAACCCACACCTTCCAGCTCCCTCATAACCACCCAAGGGCACTGGGCAAGGACAAGGTCCCATCAGAGCGTTGGATGATGCAGGCAACAGGCCAAGAGCAGGAGAGACCATTTACAAGGAGCTGGAGTGGTTTGCTCTGATTTTGTAAAGAGATAGAAGGTCAACAGAGAGCAATGGCCCTTCTCAGTGGCTTTTTTGTCAGGACAGGGACTACAGCTGTTTGCAATCACAGATATTGCAGACACAAAGGATGTGAGAAGTGATCTGATTTCTTCCTCCAGAAAAGATTTAAGCTACATGGGAACAAAACCTACTTCTACTGGAAGCTGCTGCTTTGATCTTGAAGAGACACAAAAGGCTTGATGAGTTCAGGATTTGACACAAAGCAATTTGGAGTTAAAGTTGCAACTTTTAACATGCTAGAAACCTTGTAGGCTGGGGTAGATGGGTAGGCTCTCCATTACAGGGCCCCTTTTATCAAATGCTGACATCCCTGTAGGAGATTTGCTACAAGTCAAGAGGAAGGAGCAGTCTGAAGCACAAACTAAGGGGCAAAAATGTTGTGTCTGGGAGATCCAGTAGGTCAGATGAATTGTAAGAAGGATCTGTTGCGGCCACAAAACACATTACTCTGTCACCCAAATGAGTCACTGAAATATTTCATACTCCTACCTCCATTTCTGGATTACATTCCTCCCCCGCCCCCGACAGACCCAGCAATGGCAGGCCATGTGGTTCTGGGAGAGGAGACCTGCAAACCAAAGCCAGTGCCCTGGCACAGCTAAATAGCCCAGACTTTCTTGATTGCAGCCCTGGACATTTCTTTGCAATGTTGGTGTCTGCTTTGGTGGAATGAATTGATCCTTCTGCCGGGGTAGTGTTCCCTGGCCTCCTTTGGTAGGCACACGAGGAGTCTCCCGTGGGCTGCAGCAGCCAGCAGAGTACCAGAGAGCCTGTCGCCTTTGCGCCAGCATCCTGGGGAGGAGGTTGTCCTGCCGCTGCTGCTGGAGCCAGCTCAGCTCCACAACCCCATAGCCTGATGAGGGCTCTGACTAGACAAAGTCTCTCTGCAGACAGCACCGTCTCACTCATCCTCCTGGTTCTCCACTTGGTGGTACCCACCTCTTTCTTCATACCAGCAGCTGAGATTGGAGACATCCTGCTGAGACCATCTCTTTAGCCTGTTAATGCAAGATTTAAGCCATGAACAGCCTGATACTTTAACTGCTGAGCCCTCTCTCTTGCACCTCTTGTTGTCTGGGCTGGTAATATTTCTCTCCAAGAAATACAGATTGGTTGCAGCTGAGCTGTCACTGTCCCCCTTGGTACCCAGACCACTCTGATAACTTGCATATGAGACTTCACTTTACCCTTACCTGAAGCAGCCAAATACACCTGTGAGAAGAAATTAGCTGCTTCAGTGATGGAGTTCAGTTGCTTGAGATTCCCAGTGCCTCCTGCACAATGGGTAAATGAAGCAGCAGCTCACCCTGCCAGTGTTTTCCCCAAGGAGCATGGCTCAGGGCAGATGTGCCCATAGCTCGCTGCTCTGCCTCCCCAGCCATCCCACCAGAACTGAGGACTGTGCCAAGTGGGGCTCACCTGGGCTTTATCCTACAGTGCTAACACTTTCTCCTTGCTGCAGAAAACAATGCACTCCAGCAGGTTTGCTACGCATTCCCCTTCCCTCCTTCCTACCAAACCCAAACTGTTTCTGACTCTTCCCAGCTTTTCTTGACATTTTGTACGTTAGTGAGCAGTCTCAGCATCACCCTGAACGTCTGGGGAAAACACTGCTCGGCTGGAACACCTCAGGGCTGTGGAAATGTAGCCTGGCTCCTGCTACGTCCCTGCATGCTCACCTAGCCCCTAAAACAGCTCTTTTCTCCCCAGCACTGACCAAAGGTCTTTGTGGGACAAGGACAGCAGGGTCACCCTGTGAGGACCTACCCAGGGCATCCGCCACTCACATGGTGTCAGGTGTGAAACTCACCTTCAGGTTCCCATCCCAGGCTGGCATAGATGGCTGCCAGCACTCCTCTGCCTCAGGGAAATCCCATTTTGGGCAGGGCAGTGAAGAAGACACAGGCAGGGAGGGCACAGCTCAGCCTGAGTTTGAGGAGGGCCAAGGGAGCAGCCAACATTTGACCAAAATTGGGCCAGAGAGGACAAAAATTATTAGACAAAGATGATAGATACACACAGCCACAGACTCATCTGAATGCACCTGCACATGCAAGTGCACTCAAAAGTCCATTCTTTTTTTTTTTTTAAATCAGGCTAAAAAGAGAAAGCAAAGAGAAGGTCCACAGCTGGTAGGCCATCCAGAGGATGTTTACCCCAAATTTCAGCATATCTTTCTAGATCACATTTTGGCCTCTGCCCTCTGGGCACCATTTCACTACAAAATGCACTGTGGAATAAATGCCAAGTGATGGTGGAACATGAATAATCCCTTCTCAGAGAGAATTACTTTTCTGGCAAATACTGGGGAATAAATGCAGCTTTAAAGAGCAATAACTTGTTAAACAGACACACACAGACACATGAGCAGACCCCATTAAAGTCATTTGATGTGAGCCAGGGAAAAGTGTCTCTAAATCACGTAATTATTTTAAGAGACGAAGACACATTTGCTTAAACTGGTTCAAATCACCTTTGGGGAGGGAGGAGAGAGGGTTTGTGTCTGCACCATTAAGTGCTTTCATTTCCTGCAGCTCACCCCAGACTCTTGTTTTAATAGCATTAAACATATGAATATGTCATAATAAGATACAGGTGGTTTCCTTGAGTTTTATTGACTTCCTACGCCACAAAGAGAAAATCATTGCTTCCTTGTTTATCTGTTTTGGCATTTCTTGGGTTTATATCTTTTCTGTTTTGATTAATCCAAGCAGCTTCCTGGCTGTCCTAGAGAGCTGCTGCAGCTGCCTGCTTCGACCAAAGCTCATCCCTCTGTGCTTAAAAAATCCTGGCTGCTCGACCCCAGTACTTAACTGCACCCCATGAACCAGGAGGTAGGGGTGGGTGGCCAGGAGGGGGATGGAGCCAGACCCCTTTCTCCATGTCTTGAGGGAGCTGAGAGAGTCGGGGGCTCGCAGGGGTCTCAGCTTTGTGTCCTCGGTGTGGCTGCAATCCCCGAGCAGCAGTCCTGCACACATTCACGCACGCCATCCTGACAGTGCCCAGCCCACCCAAACATCCTTCAGACCTGCCCGTCGGAAGATGGGACGTCCCATGGAAAGCCTCACTTCTAAATCCCGGTGGGGAATACTGGGTTCAGGGGAATCCACCCCCTGAATTTCTCAGGGCTGGCTTTATCTGAGATCCCCTCGGCAGCATGCTGCGCCCCGAAGAACGCACTCGGGGCTGGGCTGCGCCGCCCTTCTTCCTGAGCTGCCTCCCCAGTGCTCCCAGTCTGAGCCAGCCCCTGGCTAGCCTGGGGCTTGGCCTCCGGTGAGCATCCCCACCCGCGGAGGTGGGGCGGGAGGGAAGGACGTGTCGCCGGAGCCGGGTCCCGGGGACCTGTTGCGCGGGCGGCACCGGGCGCTCTCTGGCCCCTAGATGGAGCTCGGTACCCACCGTTTGCTCCCGGGTACCCCCGAAGGGCTGGCGGGGGGCAGGCAGGGATGCCCGCCGGCAGCTTCCCCCCCTCCCAGCCTCGCACGGGGGGGAGTAGAGGGGCGGGGTGTCTCCCCCCCTGCCCCGGTCCTGCTTGCCTAGCTCACCCACGGGTGCTCACACCCGGCAGGAGATGTGGCCACCGGGACGTCGTTTCACTCCAGCTGGTGTGCACAATCCTGCAGCTCTGGCCAGCCCTATGGGTCACCGTGTGCCAGGTTCACCTGTGAAGGGGTGGTGCCATGCATTCTGGGGGGAACACCGATAGCTTTGTCTCCTTTTTGTCTCAAGGCACTTGTGCGAGGGGTTATCTTGTCCTAGACCCTCTCCTTTGGAGGAAACCAGACAGCCAAGCACCCCTCTGTCCACCCGTGGCAGAGAGGCCTGAGGTCCCCTGGCTCCCATCCAGAAAACATCCATGGGCCCTTAAAATAAAGGCAAATAAGGAGGGGGTTGCTGAGACTGAAATGGGGACGGGCACAAGAAAGGAAAGATGGACCATGGGGTCTGAGCCACACAAGGCAGCACCTGTAGCACTGCTAGGCAATACTCACCCAGTCCCCACCACCCCATCTCTTGTATGGGGGGGTCTCCACTCCTCGTATCCCACCAGGGCCAGTTTGGCCCAAGCTATCAGCCACAGTTGGGGTTTCCTCTGGGAAGGCAAGCAGGCCTTGTCAGGACCTATCTCCTGCGATCCCACTTGTCAGCAGGGGATGGAGAGAAACTGGCTCCCGAAAAGCAGGAGATGTTCAGGAACAGGACACTGTTCCTCACTCCTCGCCTCTTCTGGCAGCATCTGCGGCCACAAGCTCTCCCAGGAAACCTTTCCACTGGCTAACATTACAGGTGCATCTGCCTGTCCCTGGGCTTTCTCTGTCGTGGCTGTGGTGTGTTTCCCCAGGGGCTGGCACACACACGTGCACCCTGGGGTCCTGGCAGGGGCTCCATGCTCCCTCACCTGACTGCTGTGAGCCTTGCTTCTGCCCATGGTGTGTGGCACAGCTCTGCTCGAGATCCTCAAAGGGCCAGGCCTGGAGGAAGACTGAATGGGAACTGTTGTGGGTCCACCAACAGCTCCCTCTTGCCTTGCTCCCCAGAGAGCAACACTGCACTCTGCATCCCACCTCCCGCCTCTGGACAGGGTGGTATGAGCCATGGCCAAGGCAGGTTTCAGACCTGTCATAACAACTGATAAGGTTTCAACATTTGTTTTCACTCCATGCCAAAATGAAAGCCAGATCTCTTCAAGTGTTTCCGCGAGGACAGGGGCGGTGAGGAATGCCCCCTCCGCAGATCCCTCGCTTCCCTCTATGAGCAGCCATGTTGGTGAGCAGGGCGCTGGGGACGTGTCCCTCTGTGGTCACAGGTGTCCCTCCAACGGCAGGAGAGCACGGCCTGGCAGTGGCAGAAGTCCAACTGTATCATAAGTGTGTACAAATCTTCCTGGAGCTTAAACCTGGAAGGAGGGCAGTGCCCTGGATACGGCCCAGCAGCTACCACTGTGCTCCATGTCTGTGTCACCAGGGGATGCCACAGCCAGGTCCTGCATTTCAGCAGCAGCCTTGTGATGCAACATCTCCAGACCCTGAGAGCTCCTCCAGCATGTCACCTACAGCAGGGCCAGATGGGCCGGGTATAGTCCCTGCTGGGGGACAGCCCTCCTCTGCCCAACCCAGGCTCCTGCTGGACCAGGACCCCAAGTCCCAGGTGCTCCCCACCGCTCACCCCCATACGCTACAGGCTTGCAAAGACTTGGTGCCTTTTTTCTGCAGCTTTCAAAAGAGCATCCTTCTGGTATATCATGGCTCCTGGGGACCTGCTGGCATTTGTCCTCTTCTCCCCTGGTCTGGCCTCGAAGGAACCCCTCTTCTCCCCCAGGCTCTCAGGGCTTTCCTGTGAAAACAGCCAGATCAGCTGGGGAGGCTCTTACCCCTGGAGAGGGGGAACTGTGCAGAGGCCTGGCCACAACTCTGCACTTGCGCTCACTCCCTCATGATGACCCTGAGCAAGCTCCTTCCCTGCCTATACCTCTTTTTTCCCCTTTGCTGCTTTAGATGGGAGATCTTGGGGTCCAGCCCCGCCTCTCAGCACGTTTACATCCAATGTACCTGATAGCCCAGGCTTGGTCTTGCTCCCACAGTCCAGCAGAGTGGCAAATCAAATGCTTTCTAGATGAAAACCCAGAGAGGACGAATCCGACCAGCCCTGACACGTGCCCAAAAGCTGAGCATCGGAAACTGCAGGTACCAATGGCTAATCAAAGCAATTTTCCAAAGAATTCCTTTTGCTGAGACAGGAAAGTCCCTGGGAAACGAAGCTTTTCTCCATGCTTTCATCTATCCCCATATTTGTACCACTTCCCAACTGTAGTTAAAAAAAATATATATTGATTGATATTTTTTAATCACTGCTTTGTTATTTTTAGGCGGCTGCAGTCTAGAAAAGACAGACAGCTAACCGCAGCTCTCAGACCAGCGGGTTTACATTCTTTGCAGGCAACAAGAAAACGAGTTTCCCCAAGCCTTGCTCCTTCCTGCTCAAAAATTAGAGTGGGGACTCCCCATCTATTTCTGTTCATTTTATTTTTGCTCCAGAAGCAGAAAGGCAAAGGGCAGCTGAGCTGAGGGTAAGTAAGTCCTGAATTCCCAGCCCCAAGGAAGCGCAGGGCAGGGGTTTGCAGCTCTCTGCAACAGGGGATTTGCACACCTTCAGCACACAGAATTTCAGCTGGAGGTTTGGAGTGTAATTAGGAGTGACACAGTTAAGAGCTACTGGAGCCAGCTTCATGCTTACCACAACTAGCTGGAACAAAAAAAAAGCCCCCCAGAAAAGCAAAAAATTAATTTCTAGACTTGGAATTAAGATTTTTTTGGTGCCTTTGGGAAAAAAAAATCTCTTTGAACACAGTTTTAAGTTTGACTTGAATAAATATATAGAATCCATTTAAAACTACCAAAATAACAAGGAGTTTCTGATCAATGAAAAGGAATAGGGGCAAAGAACCTCTGTCCTAATCTTGGGCAAGCACTGAAACATCAAACAGAAATTTCCTACTGTAACAAAGGTGAAAATAATAACAATAATAATAAAAAAATAATCCCAAAGTCCCCACTAGCTTCACAAACAAAAGATCTGCAAAACCAGAGACAATCTGCTTTGACTCCAGCAGAAGCTTGTTGTGATAATCTATAGCTTCATGTGCTTTTCTTCTCTCCTTAATATTTGTTAAAAAAAAGTTTTTAAAATCGAATTTTTCTTCACAAATCAAGACCTTTTCATTTAGAAAATTTCCACCTGGGATATTTTGATAATTCCAAATCTTATTTCACAAACGTTTTTCAAATAAGTGGCCATCAAAGCTCACTGTTGCACAAAGAAATCAGTGTCACTCAGCCAGCCTTCTGGCAGGAGAAAAAAAAAAAAGATTAAATCAAAAAGTTCCAGCTGTCCCAGAAGCACAGACAGGGCTGGCTTTTTACTATAACCCAAACAGTTTTCAGCAAAGCCATTTTCAGTTTTGTCAGTAAATCGGCTTGTGTTTTCTACCCCATCTAGCCCACGATGGTGTGTAAGCTGCCCTCGGCGGCGAGGAGGGGGCTGCCTCCCCAGGGGCTGGGCTCCTGCTGGTGCCGCGCTGAGTCAGCAGCCCCGATTTTAAGCTTTTTTTTTTTTGGTGGGTTGGTTAATTAGGAGCACATCCAAAAATACTGATCTACAGTCCCAGTGAGGTAATGAAAATGATCCTATATATGGTTATTTGTGGGGTCCAAGCCTCCTTTTATTATCAATTATACAAGCTGTATTAGAGGACATGTACACTTGCCAGGGTCTTGCTCCAGCAAATGCCACATACAGGTCACTCTCGCAGGTACCGCTGCAAGAAAAATAGCATTAAACATACAACAAACGCCCCATAGATGGGATAATGCAGTCCAAAAAAAGCTGCATGTGGTCTTTACGTGTACTCACACAGAAACAGGGGCATGCACATACAGCAAGGGGCCAAACATGCTGGCCCGTGCCCAGGAAAAAGCACAACTGCAGGCTCCGTTCAAGACAGGAGGCTCCAGCAAAGACCCTTCAGCCTTTCTCTAGGCCCATCCCTCCTCAGAGATAAACCAACTGATCCTCGATTGGTTGACTCATGTGCTTAACTAATTGGCTAAATGGGGGCCAGACCTCTGGTTCCCTCCTGCCCACATAGTTTGCTGAACTGGGACCAAACCCAGACAACCGCAGCCCATCCAGCTGGGCTTCGTCTCTTCCAGCTCCACACAGATGTTTAATACTCCGCTTGCTCATGCAAAGATGGTGCTTTTCTACACCACCCCCCGCCCCCAATTCTGCCTTCAAAAGCTCCACACATCCATAGCCAACCCAACAAGATCGATAACTCTTGGTGCCTGGCAGGGATGCTGGCGATAGAGATGTGCACGACCACGGCGCGCTCTCCTGTGATGCCCACGTGCCCTCGGCTGCAGGTATCATGCAGGCTTTCCCCCTCCAGCCCAAGTTCACTCTACCTTGGTCTGTATTTCCTAGATACAGGCAAACAGTGGAAAAACATTTCTTCCTAACTCCCATTTCACATGTGGGATTCGCTATATTTTGAGATAGAGGGAAGGGGGAAATGACTTTCAAGGCATCTTAATGCAATTTTGTTCCCGTTGCCAAATAGGTATAATAGGAAAAATGAAATCAGCCTTCAGTGTGGTATGGATGGCCCCAGGATATGGCTGAGGTGATGTCAGTCTACAAAACATATCATTATATGTCATTGTTTCATGTCATTGCTTATTGATTTAATTCCATCATATTTCAGGCAACTTTTATTGTCTAGGTAGAGATCATCATATTAATAACTGGAAGCACATATGCAGATATCAAAAACACCTCCTGCCACTAAATCAATTTTTAAAATGAATCCAGGAGAACTATTTTAACAGAAAGCCCTTCCAGAAGCAATTGTTCCAGGGACAAGAAAGACCAGACTAGTATTTTTCTGGTTCCAATGTTACATATATTGCCATTTCATATCAAGATTTCTTTTTTTTCTTTTGGTCTTTTTTTTTTTTTTTCAAACAGGAAAGATTGATAAGAAAAGGAGGAAGTTAACAGTTTTGAGAACAAGGTGTAGCTAAATATTGTATCTAAACACATGCCCTCGAATGTGCATTATCATACATTCAACTTTGCTGGGGAACATTTTGGAATATGAACTGAATAATGTGGATATTATAAAATGGCTGTCTTGGAATTAAATTTTAAGATATTGATGTGTCATAATAATAAAATAGAAAACACTTTTAATATCAACAGTAAGCTCCATCATCCTTTTTTATTATTATTTTGTGGTTGGTGCTTTTTCCTACGCAGAAACCTTGAAAACAAAAATGTACACTGCAACAAACTGTAAACCATTAAAGATTTGTACACAGCAATGCCTCCTGAAAGAGTAAGCCCTAAGCCCAGAATTATCTTTGTAGCCAATGTTGGGCACATATTAAATAATTAGGTTAATCAGCTCCTAAAATTCTGTCTGTGGTACAAAACAGAATTCAAACAAAAGACTTCTGTGAAATTTATCTTGGAAAAAAAATACAAGGTATTTTATTTTAGCATTTTTGGTGGGCATCTTTTAAAGATATCTCCAAAAATGTGTGTTTTCTGTATTTACTTACTCTCCTGTGTTTTATCTTTTTTTTTCTTTTTTGGCGCTTCATCTCTCCATCGCTGCAGATGTTTCTCTGTGTTTGCTCGTGTATTGGACTGCAGGATGGGAAAATCCTGCAGCACCATAAATTTTCAGCCCTATCCTGCAATAAGAGATTTTGGATAAAGCATGCTATTCACAGGCTCCCTTAACAAACTCCCAGCCATACCACACCCAGAGGACCCAGCTTCCAGGAGCGCTATCGACCGCCGGCTATCAAAGGCTCGAGGTATTCTGTTGCCCTTGTCCCACACGGCAGCCTGGCCCCCAGGGCCACGTCAGGGGGTCCCTGCCAGTGGCTCGTGGCTGGCCACCCGTTTCAGTCCTCTCCTCCAACATCCTTTACCCAGTAATTCCCAGTGCTGGAAGGAAACGCCAGGCTGAAGTCAACCCAGCTTCCCTGGCTGTGAGGCTGGGAGTCTCGCCCAAGGAAGCAGATGGGAGTTTTTCCACTGGTTTGATTTTCCTCTGAGAAAGGCTTGCCTAGCTGGGGACGACGTCCCTGAGTAAGGCTGAGCATGAACGGAAAACAGGGTCCCTAGAATAATTCCCTGCAAGATTGTTTCTAAAATATACTTTTGCACATTTGTAACCAAATTCCCTTTTCCATATAAAGTCTCAGGCACAAATATCTCTAGATCCTCCCAGCCCAGGCGAGACCCCACTCCAGGGTCTCATTCAAGAAATTATTCAACATGAGTTTAAGGCCAAGCCCCTGTGCAGTTCCTGCCACCTCCAGCAAGCCCCCCAGAAGAGTGTCGATTAAAGCAGGTGCTAAATGCACTGCTGGGTTGAAGCCTGAAAATGTTTAAAGGACTGGGGATTAAAATACAGCAAGTCACCTCTGGAGCTTCCAAAGCCTAGTGGACCTGAGCAAAGTCAAATGGAAATGCTAACTCTATTTTCACTGTAAAAAAATAGTAGAGGGTTCAGCAGTAGTTGTAGATATGCTGTCTCCTCTCAGGGAACTAATAGGCAGGGAAAAGCAAGGCTTTAAATGATTTATTCAGTACCCTGGAGATTTTTTTTTTATTTTCTTTTTCATTTCCACATAAATTACACAAGCACTTTATAAAATGAATACACATAAAACACCTTATAAGTGCATAACTTAAAAAAAAACCCAAACGAACGAATGCCTTTAAAAATCTCACTGAAAATAGGTTTTCTGATTGCTTGTTTGTACTAGCTGCTTAAATTGGCAGTGCTGTTTTAGATTATAAGTAACTGAAAAATATATATTGTGTATATATATATATATATATTCCTGGCATTTGCTATAAGAAGTGCTTTGTTTAATTGTGTCTCATTCCCTTGGTACAATTAAAGAAACAACTAAGTTAAACAGTTGAGAGTGAAACCAATTTTTTTGCCATCAGGAACTGCCTTCTAAAGGGAAACAGGTAAAATAAAACATTGGACAACATTTTGCAAATGATATGGAAATAATCCACAGAAAGAAACTGCATTACCCTCACAAACTGCCATCAAGGTCTTCTCGTTATTAAAATACACGCTGATGGGCATGGAGTCCGTGGCAGCCGGGGACAGTTTGGGCTCTTCATACAATTGAGATATCATATTTACCGTCCTCAGGAGTCTGTCAGATCCTTCTCTTATTCCCCCTTTGCAAGAAAAAAATTAATGAAAAAGGGGAGGAGAGACAGCGAGGTGAGATCCGAAGGGTTCCCATCTGGCACAAGCAGAAATTGCTGCTATTTCCTCCATTTGTTGCATCCCCGAATGTCTCCGGTGCGGACGACCTGAGGAGGCTCGCGGCAGAGACGTGCTTTCCAGGGAGCCTCCTCCTTTTGTTTCAAGCCGTCATTCCAAAGTATACACACACANTCCAGCAGAATCCAAAGGAAGTTTTCTCTCCTGCAGCTGGGTGAATGCCGGCAGCCGGGTCTGTCAGGGCTGGGCTTTTGTCTGGCAGCACGTCAGCAAGTTCATGGCCGGCACTGGAGACTTTCAAGAGAACAAAAGGGTTGGGGGGAGGCGAGACACCACCGCTGCTCCAGCAACCCCACGGGTGGGGAGAGTTTTTGGGGTTGTTTCCCTTCCTTTCGGTCTTCGTGGAGGCTTTCCCCAGCCAGGCACATGGGATGCACATGTGGCCGGAGGACTGTGGGGTGCCAGCCTTCCCCGGGGAGAAACAGGGATGCCACACGTCCCACCAGGGATGCCACGTGTCCCCCTGGGGACAGCCCTGCCGGCAGAAGGTGCATGTACCGCCGGCGGGTGCCAGCCTTATTCGCAAGCGGAGGCGACGGTGGTGACACTGGTGATCTTGGTGGAGTCGTCAGACCAAGGCTGGAGGTTCTGGAGGGCGAAGAGAGAGGAGTTGTGGACACAGATGGGGTCAGCTTGGATGGGCTGGTTGATGGTTTTTTGGAAGGCCTCCTGCTGCAGCTGCATGAGGATGCGGTTCGCTTGCTGCCGCTCGGCCTCCCGCTCCTCCGCTGTCTGCCTCCTAGGAGAGAGGGAGCGGTTAGGGGTGCCTGGGGGAGGAAAGGAGGGGTATCCGCAGAGAGAATAGGCTACGCTGGGTGCTTAGGGCTGGAGGTGGATAGGACAAAAGGGTGCCTAGCCACAGCGTGGTCCCACATCCCCTGCACAAACTGCCAGTAAATCCCATAAACTGGGGACTGGGGCTGTCTATGTTACTGGCCCCAGCAAGAATTGCTCTGATCAAAGAGAGCCAGGAGCAGCCCACAGCTCTGGTTTATTTTCTGCTCATGGAAAAAATCCAAGCAGAGCCAAAACAAAGGGGCACACAGGGGCATTGCAAAAGGCACGATTCCCTGCAAACATGTTCTATGCCCAGCAGTGAGAGCCAAGCACACAACATCCCAGCGAGGAGCACAGGGCAGCAATGAGGTGAGACATCACTGACGGGCCGTGCCACACAGCTGGGAGACAGACAACGTCACCCTGGGCATTCCCTTCCCAGCACCCAGGTCTGCCATCTCCTCCACCGGGCTGCGGTGGCCAGCTGTCAAGAGTCTGGATGAAGGCAACAACACGCCCATGGCAGGCAGGACAAAAATCAGCAAAATGTCAGCTAAAGAGTAGAAACCCATTTTTAGCAGTGAGCGCAGAATAAACTGTCTGGGCAGGGTGAAGGAGGATATTTTTAAGAACAGGTTGGACACACGTCTGTCTGGAATGACACTGGCAGGGCTGATCCTGCCAAAGGGGGGGATTAAGGGGCCTGCAGGGGTCCTTTCCAGTGCTGGTAGGGTCCCAGCTCTGGGCTGTCGGGGAGGAAGGGATGGGATAGGAAGAAATGGCCTGAACACACTTAAATCCACAACAAAAATCCCACCCACTCCTTGCTTGGATAGCAGGTCAGTCTGGAGACTGCAGCCTGCGGTCACCTCTGCTTTTACTGGTGAACATCACCTGGCATCTCTGGTGACACTGCTGGGGCAGCTCACAGTGCCAGTCCCAGGATGATCCCCAAAGCACCCCCTCCCTCGCTCACACCCCAGGGCCCAGCTGATGCTCTCCCAGCAGCTTCAGTGGATCAGTGACAGGGGAAATGGCAGCTTTTTAATTTAGCAACTCAGGGGGATGTGAGATGTCTCATCTTCTTTGGCTGCGGGGATTGGAAGTGGCAGCTCCGAGCTCCACGGTGACATCTCAGAGCACAGGGCAGGGGGTCCCTCGGTCCCCACCAGGGGAAATGGGTGAGGGCTGGATGTTGGTGATGAGCCTCCGGGGCAGCCGAGCCTCCAGGCGTGTGGCCAGGGCTCCCACCCGGGAGCAGGTAGCTCGGGGCTCAGTCCCTGCTCTAATCACTGTGTCAACATCTCACGTCAGACATCCCAGGGAGACGGGGCTCAGAGCAGCACTGGCCCTCCCCACGCAGCCTGGGAGCAGCTCCGTCTCTGCCTCGATGAATATTTAATGACTCCCTGCACAATGAAGAGATGCTCCGGGGGGGAGGGAAGGAGCCCCATGTCCAGGGCAATCAGGAGCACGGTGGCTGTGAGCACCCGGCTCCCAAATATCTCCCTGCTCCAAGCAGCTGGCCCATTCATGCATTCATGTCAGGCTTGGATTTGCAGGTTCAAATCTGCCTGGAAGGAAGTAAATCTTGATGCCTGTGTCTCAAGCAAGAGCCCAAATCTGGGGAGGGGATCACACAGCCACCTCACTCCAGCAGAGACACCCGGCCAAGGGGGCAGAGACGAGACTCTCCCCCCCTAGCCTGCATTTATTTAAGCAGTTAAATCCCTCAGAAGGCTTAAAGCAACTCTCTTTTCTCAGATATTCCCCACTGCCTAGCTCACACTGCGCCTGCAAGCGGCTCCTTCCAGCACCCGGCGCTCCAGGCACCGCTCAGAGCCCACTACACTGTGCAGGGGCCCAGGGCACTGAGCCGGGCCTTCTATCAGCCAGGGGCACCTGCATCTCCACCACAGCACCCAGTGTGCACAGATGCAAACAAGCAGAGCTTACAAGCCCAAGTCCCTCTGGCTCAGACTGGTGGGGATTCTCCCATGTCTAATACTACGGCTGAGGTCATGCTGCAGCCTTTCCCTTAGGCAGAACCAGGATTTTGTTTCTCTTTACCCAGCTATTTTTTGCCTAACATATGAATAGGTTTGTATCCTCTGCTTCTCTGCCAAAGGGGGCTGAACTTAGCCAACAGACGCAAAGAGTATTGACAGACAGATGGAGAGCCAGCCAAGGCGCCTTTGCCTCGCTTCCTTAGGAAACCAGGTTAGAAGACATAGCTGACCCTGTTTCACAGGCCACGGCAGGAGTGTTCCTCCTCCAGGACCCTGCTCCTGGCCAACAGAGATCACTCCAGCTAGGGACTTCCTGGCACTTGGGGAGCTGCTCTTCCAGGGGCTCTTTAGGGAAGGACTTGCTAAGGGAGGACTCACCCACACCCTTGGATTCAAGTCCCTCGTCCCCATTTCTTATCCAACCCCAGCATCCCCAAGCAATCACTGTCCCATTCCCACCCGTGCCCATGCACCCAGGGCTCGGCACCCAGCAACACCCCCCTTCTCTGACCTGCCAGGGGAGCTGCCCCTTGCCCAGCCACCACCCCCGCCCCGCGCAGGGCAGAGGATGCTTCCCAGGACCGGGGCGCCTCCCCCGGGGACACCCCCGGGGAAGCTGCAGCCTGGGAAGGGCAGGATCACGGCGACAGAGCCCTGGAAGCTCCCTGTGAGCCCGGCCTCCTCTTCCTCTCCTGCCCGGCTTTACCGGCACGCCCGGCAGAACAAAAAGCAAGCATTTTGGCGAGGAGGAGCCGTACACCCCGCGGGGCTAAAAATCTTCGCGTTACGCAGAGCCCGACATCCCGGCGGCCCCGGCTGCAGGATCCGGCCCCAGCCNCGCCCCCCCGGGCTCACCCCTCCGGGCCGGGCCGGGGGCTCCCGCAGGCTGCTGCCGGGGAAAGGGGCGCTGGAACCGCNCCCCCCCGCACGGCGCACCGTGCACATGTGTAGGCATACAGGCGTTCATCCGTGTTGCGCACCGTGCACATGTGTAGGCATACAGGCGTTCATCCGTGTTGCGCACCGTGCACATGTGTAGGCACACAGGCGTTCATCCGTGTTGCGTACGTGCACACCTACTTGCGCGCAGACCCGCTGCGCTCACACACGACGGAACACACGCTGCCCGCACGCACACCGCACGCGCATCCATACGCCGGCGCCCGGTTTGCAAGCACACCCGCATGCACGCTCACACACAGCGCACACGTGTGCGCGCACCGCGTGTGGGCACACCCAGGCGCACGTGGCCTTCACACAAAAGCATTCGCGCACACTGTGCAGTCACACACGCATGCCCTGCTTGCACACCCCCCCGCAGGTGTGCACACACACACACACACTGCATGCACGTACAAGCACGTGCACACGCGGCCTACACCCACACACACTCCTATCCACGGGTGCTGCACGCACACACGCGGCTGTGCGTGCACACACGCGTTCCCACACGTGTACACACACGTTCACATTCACACGCACGCGTGACTCCCCACACGTGTGCTCACAGGGCTCGCACCCCCGCGCGCATCCGCCAATGCCACTGGCAGAGCCGGCAGCAGCCGGGCCTGCTCCCCCAGGGCTGCCCCAGCGCCTGCCCCCCAGGTCTGCCGAGCGCCCCAGCCCCTCACCTCCACTTGGTGCGCCGGTTCTGGAACCAGGTCTTCACCTGGGCGTCCGTCATCTTGAGGGCCTTGGCCAGGGCAGCGCGCTCGGCCGAGGCCAGGTATTTTTGCCGGTGGAAGCGCTTCTCCAGCTCGCAGATCTGCAGGCGGGTGAAGGAGGTGCGCGGCTTCTTCTTCTTGGGGGGCGTGCGGTTCTGGTAGGGGTGACCTATACGGCGTGTTACAGTGAAGGGTGAGAGGGCCACTGGGGGGGACACGGGAGGAGGGGGGATGAGAGGCAAAGAAGCAAGCAGCGACAGATCAGCAGAGGGGCTCTGGCTCCCGGGCGATGGGATGGGGACCCCCCCGCTGCGAAGCCGCCGCTTCACCGCCGGCACCCGCGCAAGTGCTGCAAAAACACAGCGGCGGCCCCGGCGCCTTCCCCGGGGGCTGCAGTGGGGGCACCGGCCGGGCACCATTCGGCTTTGGCAGCAGGGAAGGCGGCCGCTTGCCCGGCGAAGTGTCGGGGGCGGAGGG
>VYZV01002377.1:73016-109687 GCA_013401275.1 Pandion haliaetus | reverse complement strand
CCCCCCCCCCCCGCCGCCGCAGGCAGCTGCCGTACAGGTGGGCGGCTGCGGGGACGAGTCCTCGCCCTGCCCGGGGGTCCCTCCCTTCGGTCCCCGAAGTTAGGGGACTCCGGCGGGTTCAGACGCTTTTCCTTCGCCGGCAGAAATACATTCAAGTCCTGGCAGGGCGCTGACAAAACTCGCCGCAGGTCGTTTGCAGCGCAGAAGATGCGGAGGAACAGAGCGTGTTTGGGATTAATCGTGACAAAAAAAAAGGGGGGGGCGGAAATGATCTAGAAATAGAAAATCATCGGAGTTTCCAAATCCTAATCCCTGCCCCACTCACTCCTCACGGGGTAAAACACCGACCGATGCCCCGGGGATGGGGAGTGCAAGGGATTATCCGGGTTTAAAAGCGATCGGCCATTTATGCAAATAGCATTCTCCACACTTGTAAGTTTAATTAAATAATTGCATTTTCCACTATTGTATTAATTGTATTTTCCTCCTGTAACTAGTTGTAATTTCCAGTGCTCCCGGTCACAGAGCAAGCACGGGGCGAAGGCAGAGCCGTCTCCACCCCAAAGGTTTTGCGGATGCTGTTTCTAACCGCCCAGGTGGAATCCCGAAAACCGGCTTAGAGAGAGAGCACGACAGAAAACAAACAAATTAAACACGGTGTGTAAACATAAGTCAGAGAGAAGAGTAGGTGACACCGCTTTTTCTGTCCTATGCACATCACGGGCGGCTTTGAATTGCCAGCGGCAGTACCGAGAGGGTAGGAGGTTTTCCATAAAGTCGCAGTTTCATGTCACTGCTCCCTCCACGACTTTCCGGAGCGGGAGCTTGCGGGACCCCAGCAGAGCCCGCAGTGCCTCGCTGGCCGGTGAGGGTCACCCATGCACACCGGGGGCACGAAGGAACGTGGGTGGCTGCAGGTGGGGAAATCAGCTTTGATTTCTGGGGACAAGTACCTGAAGACTCCAACAGAACGGAGCTGTCCGAGCCGTTAAATAATCTGCCAAAACGGCTCTCTCCTTTCTGTACCACTCAGTACAGCATGCCCGGAGAAACAGGGACAACTTCCAGCAGTTCATACCCTGCTGCAAATTTCCCCCAAAATTGGAAGTGGCAGGAGCCGGGTCTTGAGAGGTGGAAGGGGAAAGGTGCATTGCCAGATCTGAGCTCCCAGCGTCGGGGATGCTGTATCCAGGACAAAACTCTGCTCTTCAGACCCTGCTATTGGTCTGTGAGGTCCTGCACAGAAATGTGGGGCTGGCTGGGTGGGTTTCAGTCCTAGGAGAAATCCTAATCAATCATCGTGCTTAGCGGGCAGCATCCTCGGAGCTGAGCCCCCAGTGCAGGCTTACCGGAGAGCCTCGCAGGTGCCATTAGGAGTAACAGCTAACGCAAGGCAGCGAGTGAGCTCACAGCAATATTTGCAGAAAGATGTCAGGAGAGCGCTGGGGTCCGACAGAGCCTAGCGTAGGAAGAAGAACCCTTGCAAAACGCGGATCCATACCCCAGCCTCACTCATTTCCAGGAGCAGCTCAGTGGCAAAGCTCAAGCTTAGACAGAGTCCCATCAAACACCGAAGTCGCTGCAAGAGAAGCAGACTGTCTGACATCCCCTTCTCAGGCTCCCACAATCCCCCCAGCATATTTTTTTTTTTTTCCCCAGGATTTTTACTGCTCAGAGGAGATGAGTCAAGACATTTCCTTCTCCCCTTTCATAAATATTGCATCTCCCAAATGCAATTACCAAGGGCGAAGCGACACAAGTGTTTGCTAAATAAGATTATGTGATAATGTTAATGTATTTTATGCCTGTGCTGTGACACCAGACAATCCCCTATTAATAACAGCTCAATGAGATTTGGAATTTCTTAACAGGGTGCTTTGGGGGATTGGGGATTTTTTTGCACCAGGAGGAAGGCAAGCGCAGTACTGTGGCATCGGTTGCAAGGGAGGAAGAGCCATTCCCAGGGATGAACTGAAATGCCAAGTGGAGCCCTAAGTAGCTCAGAGGGTCTGGTTGTGCTGTAGGTAACACACAGATCAGTTAGCTCCTAACAGGGTGTAAATCACTCACAGCACTTCATAAAGCAACAGGCCTCATGAGGTTTGTGCACATTATCATGATTCTGTGACTGAATTTGTGCCTAGCTATGAGCCATGCATTACCCAGCATTTAGGGGCCCTGTGGGCTCATCAGAAGTGCTCTGTGCCAGCCCACGCGTCCCCAGCTATTAAAAATGGGCAGAGCCTCACCTCTCTCCCTAGCCAACGCAAGACCAAGAAAAGCAACAACAAAAACCATCCCTTCCATCCAACTTCCCTCAGTCAGAACAAAAATACCCTCATCAAATCTTAGCTCCCCTCTGCTGATGTCCAGCTCTCACCTTTATCTGCTCGTCTTCCTCTCTCCAGTGGCTGTGTCCATCTGCCACCTCCTATTGACCCGTCCATCCCTCATGGTCTTCTGCCTCTATTGTATGACTGTCAGCCATTTGCCCATTTGCGTATGGTCAAAAGGAACTGGGGAAGTTGACTGCCCAGCCTGAGACATTTAGATGTGGCCCCTTTTTAGAAAGTCCTTGTATGGCACAGCCCAAGCTTTTCCAGCAGTCCCCGCTCCCAGTGCCCACAGGTTAACAGAAAAGCACCGGCTTCCAGGTCCATCCATCTGCAGGGCACACAGCAGCCCCACAATTACTTTGCAGGACACTGTGGCAAACACAGCAACTTGCTTGTGCCAAGCCACTCACAGGGCACCACGCTGAAAGCATGAACAAACCCAGGCCTCCAAGTCAGGGATTTCCCTATAGCCTCCTCCTGCTTCAGCCCTTGAGCTGACACAGCGTCCCTCCCAGAGCTTGGTCCTCTGGGTGGCGGGGCCATCATCCTCGTGTTGATGCAAACAGGGTGATACACGAGTCCTTTGCCTTCTTTGATGCTTCCAGGGCAAATTCCTCCAGAGCCTGCAAAGTTTGGCTCTCTATTTCACATTAGCACTAGTTTGTAGCAGCCCTCTGGCCCCTGGGGTGGAAGGTCAATCCTTTATTTACTTAGTCTCTCACTTAGTTCATTTGCAGCCCTTTCAGTGCTTTGGATAACAGACATAAAGCGGGCTGCTAACCTGCTCCCTGGCCAGGAGCCTCCACTCCCCAACTTCTGTGCCAGAGAGAAAACCATTGTCTTCTCCAGGCGATACCAGTGCAGCACAACGAAGCAGACTGGGCGGGGAGCAGCTCTTTCCTACCCAGGGGCAAGATCTGATTCAGCATGGAATGAAATGAGGGATGCAGATGCTTCCAAGCACTGACATGCTCAGGTGAAAAATCGTGAATGGTAAGGGAAAATTATATCCTTGACATCACCTCTGTTCTGGCAGGTCCTGCTTGCTGCTGCCTCTGGAGCTGGTTGTACCAAGTCCTTTGCTGCCCTGTGGAACAGCAGCATCCCTGGACATTGCAGGATCCTTGTGCCACTGCCCTCCTGGAGTGACCCAGGGCCTGTCCTGGGCCTGTCAGATGCTGCTGCACCCGCGAGAGCCTCAGCAGGCAAAGCCAGAGCCCCGTGCCGAGCTGGGGAATGTGCCAGCTCCAGGCTCTGTGCCCAGCGCAAGAAGCTGTCTCCCTCCTGCCTAGTGCTGTTAGAGCATCCCCAGGATGTGAGAGCCCAGTGGGTCCCAGCCAAGCCCTGGACCCACCAGAGTGGTTGATGTGTGGGCTCAAAGACAGAAAGTCTCCCAAAAGCAGAGAGGTGTAGCTCTGTAGGGCAGCCACGGTCCCCCAGCCAGGGCTGGCTACAAAACCAGCAGGTTTTGCATGAGCCCAGGGAGTGTCATTTTCTCAGACGTGTCCTCCCCTCGTTTGGGATGCTGCAGCTTGCTGTGGGGTGACTGAGCCTGCCCTCAGCCCCCAACTGACCGCAAGTAACATCAAACCAAAGCAATCAATAGTAGCAAAAAAGCAGTATTAATAACTAAATAGTTATCAAATCATTACTATTGAATAATATTCATATTAAAAGGGTAAATTAAAGCACTTCTCAAGCACAGCCACACTTGTGCAGGGTTTAGGTTCTGAAGAAGCAGATGAGGGATCCCGGCGCACTCAGAGAAGACCACACACCAGATGTCTGTGCAGGAGCTGGAGGATGGTCCTGTCCCACCCTCTCCCAACAGCAAAGGACCCGTGGTGCTGCTGCAGGCACCGCTGGCTGCAAGGAGCAGAGGTGGTTTCTGAGGGTCAACTGAAGGCTCACACAAAAGGGGTTTCCTTGAAGGTTCTGGGCACTGGGAGGGAAACGTGCCCTTTGCCTGGGTGCCCTGGGCTGGGTGTTTATTCAGGTCCTGCGGAACAATGCCGCAGCAGGAAAAAACAGCCTCCCCCCTCCACAGGCCTGGCCGGAGGGGACATGCGTCCGTCTGTCTGTCCATCCCCCCAACCTTGTCCCCAGGGTGGGTGAGCAGTGCCTTGGCTCACAGCCATGCTGCTCCTGTTTGTCACCACGGGGGCTTTTTTTTTTTTTTTTTTTTAAATCTTTTTGTTTCCATGCTCTCCCATTCCTTTGGAGGACGGGAAGTGGCAGCTTCTTGGAGAGGAGGTTGGGGATTTGGGGAGTTTCAGGCCAGAAGGGAGTATGAGCTCATCCGTCCTGACCCCTCACTGCAGCCCTGCCCCACAGCATCCTCCTGCTGTACCAGTGCTGGCTGTAACCCAGCACATACTCCTGGGAGCCCAGCTGCACCCGGTGTACATCTGGCCCAGGGAGATCACCCCTGCTGAACAAACAAGCCCCTGCTCTAGGGATCCTGGCAAGCCCCAAAGCTGGCTGCAGCTGAGATCAGGGGAGGGAATGGTGACCACAGCCTGTGCTGTGACCTGTGGTCCAGCCCATCCAGACTTCCAGAGGACAGAAGCTTCCCAAGACACCTGCAGCCCAGGGATGGTGGGGTTTCAAGGCAGCACTAAGCTGAGGTCTAACATCCCCTGCACAGCCACCTTTTGCTAGGCAGCCAGGAGAAATCAGCACAACAGGAGCTGTGCCTCTGCTGAGGGTTATAGGGCCAAGGCTGAGCTGTGCCCCAGGTGCTCAGCATTTAGCAGGATTAAACTCTCACAGCAGTGGGGAGTTTTTATCAGCTGGAGGATGTTGCAAGGCAGTGCCCTGCATCCCCATTGAGTGCTCCTTGTGTTCCCTGAGCGAGATGTGTTCCCACTTTGATAGCATTATAGGTTGTGACAAGCTGATCCCTGCCAGGAAATTAATGAGCCCCAAAAATGTTGCCCATCCATCACCATCCCAATCAGCTAGCTAACACACTACACATCCTGGCCACACACCCAGCGCTGCTGGGCACTGAAGGTCACTGAGATCCTGGAAACTTCACTTTCCAAGGACCTAATGCTCCTGCCAGGCTGGCAAGGGGCCCAGATCACCGTTGGGCCAGCACATCCCAGCCCTGCCCATGCAGCAGCAGTGGCTGTTTCTCCTGCTGATGCCGCCTTCCAGGCTGCTGTGTTTGACCAGTGCCTGTCTTACCTGCCTGTTGCCCATAGGAGCCCCTGAGGCCATCATGATGCCAAGTGTTGAGGCCGTGGGGAAATGCCCTATGACTACCAGCAAACTCAAACCTTGTGTTCAGTGAAGACTGGGACCAGTTAAAACAGAGCTGAAAATGAGAGCACAAAACCTGGGAAACTGGAGAAGTGTCTCCTCACTGAAACAGAGAAGGGATTTGGAGAAAAAATTGAAGGAAAATGAATGAAAGTGGTTCTAGGACACATCAATAGGGAGAGCATCATGCCCAAACCAAGGGCGCAAAGGGGCACTTGCAAAACTCTAGCAGGTGGTAACAGTTTTCAGAAACCATGATAAAAGGAGCTGGAAGGTCAAATGGATGAAGGCACTTCCAGCTCCTGAGGGCTGGCTATGCTCCCCAGGGTCTGGTCCCCACGTGTTGCTGTACCAAAACTGGTACTTAACGTGCTCACAGCCTTGCAGAAGATTTTATGAGACACTGGTGCACCGCGACACATTTGCTCATGCTTGCAGGGTGGATCCCCTGAAGCTGCTGAGGGATTTTGGGGCACTGATGCTGAACACCTGATGCTTAGCAGCATGGTGGTGGTGAGATGACAGCTCCCTGGGCTTGTGCCAAGCAAGCAGCCATCCTGCCTGGCACCGCAGCATCCCACTCATGTGCCCCACTGTGTGCATATCTGGGGCTGGCGAGGGGCAGAGGGGAGTTTGAAGGTGGGGGAGATGGGGGTCCCCACCTCCCCAGGAGGAGATGCTCTGGAGGGGAGGTCCCTGCTGAGAGCCCCTGTACCTGGGGAAGAGGGCCAGACTGGTAGCCACTCCTCTCCTGCAGCAATGAGTCTGGGGGAGCTGGGGGGCACTGAAACCCTAAAACTGGTGACAGCAGACACAGGGAGTGAAGCAGTTTGCATGGCAGGCAAGGTCAAACAAAGCCCCCGTGGGTCTTCACAGGGTGAGGGCATTCACGATATCCTTTTGCACCTCCCCAGCACATGCAAAGAGTCTGGGTGGAAGGCGGGGCGTCAGGTCCCAAGGATGGGGTCGGATCCCAGTTATAGGATGTCTGCAAATGCTTTCTGATGAGCTGCTTCTTTCCCTGAAAAATGGAATTTCATTAAATCAGCTTTGAAGTAGTGGGGGAAATTCCCAAGTTGTGCTTGTGCTTTGCTTTGTCTCCATTGGATAATTATGAAAAATACAGCTTTCCAAGCATGTCACTTGTTCTTCTTCAACTTAAAAATTTCTCTTCCGCCTTGCTCTCCAGGCAGTATTTTTTACTGCATCTCAATTGTGGAAAAAAAAAAAAAAGAAAATCTCCTCTCTCTGGTACTAAAAGAAAAGAGAGACAAAAACTTTCCAATTTAAACTTTATCACCAACAAAATAAGGACCAAGTGAAACTTTTTTTTCCCCAACCATCTTTGTTCCTCTTGAAAATCTTCAAAAGGAAAAAAGCCACCAAAACACAAAAATTCAGTAGTTTCCTCCCCGAGCTGATGGAGATCTCTCTAGAGGAAATGTGTCCGATAAGCTAAAGTAAAGCCGCCTCCCCTGCTTTATCTCAAGCAGTGTCAGATGGGTATGTCTAGCAGGGTCTCTTCTGGACACTCAGAGCATTGAATTACTCTCCCATCCCGTACTCCTCCACTGAACTGTTTCGGAGCTCCCGGATCGGCGCTCACTGGAGACACAGGGCAGCCGTGCTGCAGCGGGATGTGGTTCATGGCCAGAGCGCAGGCAGATATGCATCTCCATCCTTCAACCCATCTGCTTTGCTGGAGAGGGCTGGGGATGCCCCAGGAGCTTCCCCCTGTGCCACGCAGTGTGGCTGGGAGGCTCCCATTTCATCAGGGGTTTTTCAGTCTTAGGAAAGCTGCTTTGGTCCCTCAGTTTCCCCACTAAGTGTTGCAAGCAGTCCCCTCACTGCTGCCTTTCCTAAAGCAAGCATGGACCAGAAATATTTGCATTTCCCAGCATTAGAGGCATCTCAATTCACCCCTAAATCCAAAGCCAGCAGCCCTTGCTTCTGCACTCACACAGGGCCATGCGGGGAACTGAGTCCCTGAAAGCATCCAGGTTCCAAAACATCCCATGGCTCGGACTGGACACCTGCTGCCAGACTGGCTGGGACGCAGACGGCAGTGGTGAGCGCAGGGCTGGTCCTCACCCCAGCTGGGCCCATTTTCCCCATGTTTCTGCTAATATTGCCATTTGCCCAGCGAGATAACCCCCTCTGCTGCCATTGCTGGGGGATCAACCCGCACCTCCATCCACCATCTCCCTTGGGGCTTTGCATCTGGGTGCTGCGATGGGGATGCCCATCCTTGCAGTGGAGAGAGGGCCAAAAGGAGCCTGGCCTGGAAACCCTGACCCAAAATTACCCATTAATCGATGCCGCTCATTCCCCAGTGATTAATTGTTAAGAGAAACCATGTCACATTTTGCAAGCCCAGACTCCAGTGCAGCGACACCACGGGTTCTTTATCAGCCCCGGGGCCAGCCGCGGCACCAGTCTGTCTGAGCCAGCCAGGTACCTCCACATCCCAGGGCTTGTTTGTTTTGGTGTAAGCCTGAGCGTAATTGGGGCTAAAGAAAAATACCCACAGCAAAACAAATGTGGCGCCAATGACGGACACAGCCCTGCAGCCAGCACGAAGACAGATGGGAGGAGAGCCTGTCCCGAGAAGCCTAGGTGGAGATGCTTGGAGAGTTCAACACATGGCTGTCGACTGTGCAATTAATTTCCAGTGGCTCCTGTGAGAGCGAAGACCCCGGCCAGGTACCTCCTGCAGCCTGGACGTGCCCAGGGCCAGAGGGAGAGCCCCTCCACATTCTGCCCTGCCCTCCCAGCCAGGGGAGCAGGGCCACCTGTGCAGGCCACAGGACTTTCTCATGGCTTTCCTTGCCCAGCTTCTCCCAGCACTGCCCTGAATAATTCATGTACGAGACAGAGAAGAGGATAAATCACAAGCAATGATTAACATGAGTTATTTTACGTGCTGGGAAGATCTATAGGCCTGGCTCTGCCAGGTTGCAGTGATTAACGCAGCGCCGCTCCCCTGGACAGAAGCTCTTACATTCAATTACAGATGCTGGGGGGCTCCCAGGCAGCAAGAAATCAAACAGAGACGAGACTGACTGGGGAGACCCCAGGCCACTGTAAGAGATTTCGAGCGGATCTGCCCCGTATTAGCCTCAATCTGGTTTAATGGGGTTCAGACAGGTTAAGGAACCAAACACACACAAAAAACAGGCTCTGACATCCCCATGCATTTGTGATTTAATGTAAAGCCATCAAAGCCGGTTCTTAGGTCACGTCCATCATGTGAGTCTGCAGGTTTATCATGCCAGCCCTCTGATGCTCTGGGAGCAGACTAGCCTGGGTGCAGAGGCTATTTTAAAAATAAATTTTAAAAATACAACATCCTGTATTGACTAACATTAATTAATTAACAAATTGAATGTTATTTTAATTCCTTGGTAACCACTGACGCCAAATACCCTTTTTCACCCTGTCCAGGGTGACCTCTTGTGATCACTTTTTTCCAGGCTAGCCTGGGAGCTTTGCTGTTTTGGGGCAGGATCCCTCCTGTCCCCCATGGGTACCAACTGATTTGTTTCTGATGACAAGCAGCCTTAAATAGATGCTTCTGCATCTGCTGGAGGGCCCAAAGAAGGGCTCCCCCCATCTGCTGGGGGTTAGTAGCTGAGCCCTTACCAAGCTCACAGGTGTCAGGTGCGATGTGGTGCAGTTTGAATCCAGCTCCCGGACTGGCTCTGCATAGTGACTATTTTTGCTGTTTGATCTCTCTGCTGTAGTTATACCTGACTCCTTCCTCTTATGTCGTTGGCCTCAATAATAAAATGCCTTTTTATTCAGATCTAGATCTTGCTAATCAATGCAACACCAAATTTAGGACCAGGAAAGCCACCACTGAGCTGCCTCTGTGTGGCTAGGCTATAACTATGTATTTTAGAGCATTGATCACATCAGACTTGCAACACCCATTGAAAAGGGGAAAGGCTGTGGTCACAGACCTCTTGGCAGCAAAGCCCCCTGCCCTGCTCACTGGAATGCACAGCTCCAGTTCCTTCCGCAGCCTGGCCGGGCTCTTGTTCCCCCCTGCACAGCACAGCTATCTGCCAGGGAGGAGTTATATTAGCCCAAGCCATTAACATAAAAAGTTATTAGTAGGCTCTTGGGCAGAGTCTATTTTCATATTCATTTGGCTAATTAAATGTAAATCATTGCTCGGGATTAGCACAAAGTATCACAAGCCCCATTAGTTATGCTGTATTCACAGGGGAGAGAAAGAGTGTCATCCCTGTGCAGAGGTGATTCATGGTCACAAAGGACATGCCCTGTCTGCTGTGGCAATGAGTGTCTCTGTCATCCATGGATGATGACAGACACCGGAGGTGATTTGAGTTATTTGGGCTCCAGGGAGCAGGCACCTCTTCTTTCTACCCATAGAGTGTTTAAAGAGGTGACATCTGGCCGTGGCTTTCCACGACGGCAGGACTTGGAAGATGCTCTGTGAGCATCCCGGCCATGATCAATATTTGGAGCCTGCTGGCCCTGGCTGCCCTCCCCAGGGCCTGGTGGAGCATATGGGTGTTCCCAAGCCACCGGCTAGTGTTGCAGCAGCTTTTAAGATGTCACTGATCTCCTCGTAGGGACCCTCTGCTGGTCACGTAGGCTGAAGTGGTGGGAGAGTCCAGGGACCTTTCCAGGGTCACACCTCCAGCCTGGTCTCCATGTCCGTGTTGGCACCTGGCACATCACATGACAATGCTACAAAATCACCAACAAATGGCATTTTCTGCTCCAGACAGGACACAGAAGGGCTGCAGGTGGGGATAGGAGAGGCAGAGATGGATGCCCCAAGAAATGGCACGGAGAAACTTCCCAGTGGCCAAGGCACTCGCAGGAGGGACATGGTGTCTCCGGTGAGCACTGGCCTCCCATCTCTGTTTACTGTCCCCCCCCATGTTTGGGTCCAGGCCTCCCTGCAAACAGCAGCACAGCTGGATCTGGTTTCACTCCTTTTCTCAAAGCAAACAAACACAGACAGCGTTACCCGCTGTATCAGCCTGGGGGGCACCAGGGCAGGCTTTGTCCTCCCATGGACGCTGCACACAGCCAGCTGCAGGCTGGGTTGGGGGCTCCAGGCTGCACCTGCCATGTCCCCTGCCTCGGCCCAGGCACCGCCTATTCCTTGCATCCCACTGGTGGGAAAAGCCAGCCCATGTCTCCATGTGGCAGAGGATCTCAGGGCTGCCATGCCCCTCACACAAGGATGAAGTCACCCTTTGTGTGGTAGAGGCAGGACAGAAGTCAATGCCGTGCATGGGTTTGGTTAGCAGGGCTGCCTGGAGACCCGCAGGCACAGCGCTACACCTGCAGGGTGTTTGAGGGATGTTCAGAGAGGGTCAGAGCCGAGCTGCAAAGCCAAGGGCAGGGGGATGTAGAGGGGTCCAAGCTGGGGGGAGAGCATTGGGCAAAGCTGAGGTGCAGTGGTGTGGGAGAGCCAGTCCAGCCCTGCTGCCTGGTGTCTTCATTTTGGTGCCTGTGGTAAAATCCACCTGCCACGCAAAGCAAACCCGCATCTGCCTGCCCTGCAGCCCGGCTCCGGCTGCATGTCCTGGCTGGTTGCAGATGGATGGGCTAGTAGCAGGCCAGGAGCAGGCAAAGGAGCTGGGAGTCAGGGGAGGCTTTGCCCCTCTTTGGGGCAGCTCACATGCAGAGTGAGCCTGGGCTGCCTGCGTGCTACTGCCAGGGCAGAGCCGCAGGGGAAGTCAAGTCCCTACGTTCTGCCTCCAGCCCCTTCTCAAGGCTGGGTAGGCAGCTGTGGCCAGCGCTGTCAAGGGTCCCTGGGTACTCTCACTGCTTGGCGGCTGGGAGATGGCTGTTTGCTGCAGACAGAGCTGCAGCATTGCACTCATACTCTGAAATCCTTGTTTATTTGGCATACGCTGCCCAGCTCCCTGGAATCCAGCTCAGTGCTGGTAGCTGGCAGCATCAGCCAAGCCAGGCACACACTTACAATGAGACCTGTGAGGTGGGGAAAGCAGGGGATGGCGTCTCTGGGAGTTCAGGGAGGATGTACTGTGGGCAGCCTGTGCCACCTGCCTGCAGTCCAGCAGGCAGCAAAGGAGCAAGGAGCTTACTCACCATTGTCCCCAGGTACCCGGCAGCCCGCTGCTCCATGTCCTGCCTCTATGTCAGCACGCAGCCCTGCTACACACTGGTCTCCACTGCCTCCTGTTATCAGTCGCTGAAATCCCACCTGTTTTCCCTGCCATTTGTAGTAGTAGCCCTGTCCGTATTAACCCCTGACCCCGCCAAGCTGCTCTTTTCTTCTTTCAACAATTGTGTTTATCAAGTGCTTGGAGGTTGGCTTTTTCCTCCGTGCCAGAGCTCAGCCATCCTGTCTCCAGCCTGGGATGCTTCCTGGCCCTTCCCAGCTTGGAGGGTCCTTGGCAGCCACAAGCCGGCACAGGGGTGCTGCTCCTGCCAAGTCAGCCAGTGAACCAGAGCAGCCCTGGCATCCCTGAAAAGCCCAGCAAAAACTGGGGCTCACCTTTTGCTGGGAGATCTTTGGAAGAAGTCCCCCATCCTCTCTGGTCACCATCCCCGCTGAGTTCCCATGGGATCCCAGACTTGCTTGGGTATCGATGGGGAGGGTCCCAGCCCCACCCCTCCCAGGCCCAGCTGTGCTCCCGGCTGCCCCAGTCCCAGATGGGGAAGTCAAACCTACCTGGGACCTTGGGAGCCTGGACAGAAGAGGGTTTGGGGGTGAAGGGCAAGGGCAGAGGGTGTGGGGTGGAAGAGCTTCTGCAAACCCTCACCAAGCAAGCCCACCCCAGCCTCAGCAGAATTCCCTCCACCCTCCTCCCCTCACTCACCCTTCCTTAATTATTCTTAATGGGCAAGCTCATAAGAGCTTCTATTAACTTTATTACCAGATCAATTAGTGCTTTCTTTCCCCTCTCCCCCTCCTCCCCCCTGTGCTAATAATCCCATCAAATATGAAGACAGCATCCACACTGGCACCCAGCAACCTGGAGAAGGTGCTGGGAAATGCAACCTAGCCTGAGCTCCAGATGCTTTGTTGGGCACTTCTGAGATCAATGGATCCTCCCCAAGATGTGGCCCAGCAAGGAGGGGAGGGAGCCAGGGAGGGGGAAGATTAATTGGAGAAGACTTTGGCACCGAACAGCTCCAAAATCCGCCGGCATGAGCTGAGCAGGAGCAGTTTGGCACCGGGATGCTGCCCTCTTGCCTGCAGCCCTGTGAGCTGGCGGGGTTGGTGCAGCCAGTGGAGGATACAGGTGTTTGTTGGCAGGTCCAGGGGAAGGAGCTGTGGCATCAATCAGAGCTCCACAGGATGGCAGGGATGGGGCCATGGGGACAGGAGATGGGGGAATGGCTGTGGCCACGTGCTCTGAGCAGAGGGGAGAGGACACCTGCCTGACACAGGGGAGAGAACGCTTCCAGCACCTCTGCTCCGCTCTATGGGGGACATGAGGGAGGATGGGGACACACCAGCCATCACAAAAAGGCTCCAGGGAGCCCTGCATTCCCTTTGGAGAGGGAGGGACGCAGAAGACAAGTGCTGGCACTGAGTACGTCATCCAGCAATCCTTCCCCGACCTCTGCCCTTTTTGAGGACCCACCCCAAGCACCCTGAAGATGAATGCCCCCCTCAGCCCTTGGCACAGCCCTTGCATGCATGCAAGCGCTGGATGTACAGATACGGGAGCTGGCTGCAAGCTGCAGCCATGCTGGATGCCCTGGCTCGCAGCAGGGCCATCACAGCCTGACTGACAGGCCCTAAAGGGGATGTGCAGGGAAACTGTGGGAGCGAAAGGATTTTGAAATATTTGACCGGGAGACCTTGCTTGGAAAGCAACTCCTCTTGCAGAGATGCCAGCTCCTACCCCAAAGCATTTCTCAGAGACCCCTTGGCAGCCCACGCAGTTTGTTCCAGCCTGAAAGGACCCACTTGAGCATCCCAGAAAGGCCACAGCATTCCCAGCAGCCCAAGCCATGTGTCCTGCTTGTGTCATGCTAACGGCTTGCAGCTTTGGCACTTAGAAAGGACTCCAAAGCCACTGCAAACCTCTAGCCTGCCTGGGCCACGGGGCAGTACTATGAGTCCAGGGGCTCAGCATGGGCTCTCAGCCCCTTGGCCAGCTGGGACAACCAGAAGGGCTGCAGTACAGGGAGGACTCACTGTAAAATAAGCACTCACACTAAATAAGCTAAATAAGCACTCACACTCAGATGGAGTCTGTGTGGCCACCAGGAGTAGGATCCTGCAGAACCAGCTCCCGGTCCCCGTGCATTTGGGCCATGCCCAGCACTTGGGTTCAAACCTAAGACCAGTGTGAGCTGATTCACCCGGCCAGGTCCCCTCCCAGCTCCTGGAGGGTGCCAGATGGGGACCATGTGTTTGGCTTGGCAAAAAAAAACCCCAACAGGTTTTGGTGGCTGCTCGCAGCAGCTTCTTCAGGGAGTCATTGCTCCTTGACTACATCCCCTGAGATGTCCCCAGCCAGAGAGGAGTTAGCAGGGGATGGTATCCTGCTCTCCTCATGTAAGGAGGTCCCATTGCCTCCTACTGTCACAGGTGGTTTGCTATTAACAGCCAGCAACTGGGTGCACATTTATAGTCAACCATCCCACAGGGCGCTGGCGGTCTCCCAGACCCAACGCAGTGCAGGCTGCTGGCTGAGCACACTGAACTCCTGCTCTTTGTCATCTTTGCAACTGGCCCAAGTTTACCTCCCTCCTGAAATGGCCCATTCCCAGGTCCCTGGCTGGACTTGCCCCTTCTTTCACCTGTGAGTCTCCCTCTCTCTGCAGAACTGGTCCAAGACTCTTTAGACTCCTAACCCTGAGCCCATAGGACCTGCCCTGTCCAGCCCTGAGGCTGGACCAGACAAGGTCTCTGCACAGCACCTGGCCAGCACAGGGGTCTCCAGCCCATATGGGTAGAGCCCTCCTCTCCTGCCTGCAGAGTTGTCACTCCCAAGGCTCAGAGCAAAGAGGGAGCTGCCCAGCTCTCACCACTCCTAATCTGCTTCATTGGCATGCCATTCCCGAGGAAGACCTCCAAAGGGAGCTCCTGACCTTCATCCGCTATGGGCTCTGCAGACCCATCTCCAAGAAGCTCCAGTCTGCAGCTGACCTGGAGCACCTCAGTGGCTCTGTGACCCTCCAGGGACATGTGGGGACTGTGCCTACCTGGGGGGGGTGTTCTGGGCTGAGCATCACAAGCCTGGGACCAGTCCCAGCCCAGGGACTGGCGGGGAAGAGTAATGCCTCTACCACGGGTCTGGGAAGAGGAGGAAACCCAGCCTGAGTCTTCTCAGTATCAGACAGAAAATCCAGTGTTGTCCCTTGGAAAACTGACCCTAAAGGCTTCTAACTTCATGGCCAAGGGCTTCCTCTTTGCACGTGGAGGTGGTGGGCACGTGAGGCAGGAGAATGATGCTCTGCTTGGATGGGGCTATTGCTGCTTGGGATGGAGGAGGAGAGAGCAAAGCCTCCCCCCCAGCCCTTCCAAAGTAAACAGGCCTGGGAAATAATAGTCAATGTGAAAGGAATTAAAAAGGCTTCCGAGTGTGTGTGTGTGTATGTGTGTGCGAGTCCTGCCAGGTTAATACTGCTGCCTATTCGCCTGACAGCTCCAAGATTGATTACCCGCCTCAGCACTCTTTATAACTTGATCAGTCGAATTAATCTCTGGCTGCGGGCCCATCTGATGCCAGGCATCACAAATTTAATTTGGAGGTGTACGGGATCTTTTATTCCTCCCTCCCTCTGCCCCCCCCAACCCTGTCCCTGTCCCTTTCTTCTTGGCTCGCCACCACGTGTGATGCTCCCGCCACCATAGGGATGACCTGGGCTGTCAAAGCTTCCTCGGGGCTGCAGGGAATAACATCATCAGGTAAACCCATGCTACCCACAGCAAAAAAAAAAACAAACGGAAAAAAGCTAAAACAAAAAACCCAAACAGAGGCCAAAGCAGACACTAAGTAAGACATATTAATGTACTAAAGACTTAATGAAGTTTGGGGGGGATGGAGGGGAAAGTGCTTACTTTATTAGTTTATGGCCGATTAATGGGAACGGTCATTATGATGATGGAGATGGATTGCTCCCATCAAACACAACCACCAGCCCCTTTCAGAAGGTAGAGGGGTGCCAGTGTTAGCCCCTCACTGCTTGGCTGGGGTTTGGAAAGTAGGGTGCTGGGGAGGGAGAGGAAGATGGGCTCAGGGTGGGCAGGGGGCTGAGAGGATGGTGGGGGGGTTTGAAAGATGCCATGAGCTGGAGACTGAATGAATAGGGGGTTCAGGTGGTGGGACTGAGGGGGGTCAGTGCTTTGGAGGAGGAATCCTGCAGAGGAGAGGAAAGGGGGAAAGTGAGGTGGTGAAGGAGACTCCATACCAGCAGGCAGCCTGGAGGCGATTTCAGGGCCCCAAAGGTGTGTTTCAGCTTCCAGGTGCAGAGGGACGGCATCTCAGATGTGTTAGTACCCAGCTCCTAGCCAAGGAGGGCACAGGACGGACAGATGGAGTGGCCAGGGACTTGGGAGCTCAGCCTCATGGGTGGTAAGCAGCTCTCACTCCCTGCCCCTCCTGGGGTCTGTGCTGGGACCCCCAAGCAGGGTCTGCAGGACCAGGCGCTGGCCAGGATGTGAAAGTTGCTTTGGTTCACTTCAGAACATGGTTAAATACCTGCTCACAGCCCAGGTGCCCTGTGGCAATGACCCAGAGGTCCCCAGACACCTCATAATAATCAGAATTATCCAATAACTCTGCAGCTGCTAATTGGTAGTTACCCTTTAGCTCCCTGGGGCAGGGCAGTAATTCTCATCCCCATGAGCCATGCTACAAGGTCCATTTACTAGGGCAGGGGGAATAAATGCAGCAGGGAAACACACTTGCATCCCCTCAACAGCCTTCAATTCCTCCTGTACAGTGTTTGCAGCCCCTTTCATTCACCTCACACCAAAATTTACACCAACCATGGAGCATAATTTACTATTTTTTCCTTTAATGGCCAGAATATTCACACTGAAGACAGGAGTTGGGAGACAGGAGGGAACATCTTAGACATTTGTGCAAACTTTGCTATTTGTCTGGAAAGCTAAGGTCTGATGAGCTTCACATATTGGGGAAAGGGACAGAGGGAGACACATCTCTTGTCTTTTTCTTGGATGCCAGGGTCCCACGGCACAGCCAGGACCTCCTCTGGCAGCTTCCTGACCCATCTGCCCTGGCCCCGGGTGGCAGAGTTGGAAGTGCATCTGCCAAACCCTTGGAAGAAGCAAATGTCCACCCAAAGCAGCTGCCTCTCCCGTGCAGCCTCACCTGTGGCTGTTCCAGCTGATGTTATACCTGAGCTCTGCTCCAGCCTGGGGCACCAGCCATCCCTTCACCCACTCCCCATAGCCCTGCTCTCACAGACTGTGGCCTTTCTCCATAGGGTTGGGACCAGCTTGTTGAACACAGTGTTTGGTGGGCTTGCAGAGCAGTGGGAGATTGGTTTTGCCCAGCAAGCTTACTGTACAATTAGCCCTCAGGAGCAATGCAAGGCTCTGATGGAGCAGAGCGGGGCCACGGGTTTCCATCCCTTCAGGTCCTCTCCCAGCCCAGCAGCTCTCCATCTGCATGCGTTACCTGGTGCTTCAGCCATTTTCCCATCTGATTGCTTGACAAGCCTAAGATGACTTGATCTCCGGAGCTTAGTGGAGCAAGCCTAGCTTGCAATTGGGTGTTATGAAGAGATTGGGATTATCCAGGAGCTCACTTGCCATCCCCACTGGCGGTCAGGCTCAGGAGTAAGGGAAGGGCTCATGGCCGCACGCCGGCATTGAGCAGTGCTGATGCTCTCCAGCATCCACGCAGACTCACAGCCTTTCATCATTCCCGAGTGATGAATAACCACCCTAATGAATGGAGGGAAATTGGATTAGTGCTGAACACCCATGTGCTTAAACTGTGCCTGATTAAACCCCCATCTGTGCAGGGAAAGGCCAAGCCTTGCTGCTGCTCAAAAGCCAGGGAGCTGGCAGCACTTGTGCATGGCCTCATCTGCAGCCTGTTCGGACATTTCAGGTGTCCAGGAGCATTTTCCCCCTCTGCCCCTGGCAAACTACCCCTTGAAGGCTGAGCTGGAAAGTTTGGAGCTGGTTTACTTCAGTCTGCTGACCTGTTCCCAGTGGATGCTTTTGCAACTAGAAGAGGGAAGCTGTATGAGAGTTCAAGTCATCTCTGGGCTTGCTACCAGGTCCCTGCCTCAACTGGGAAAAATCAGTCTCATCCTCCATGCCTCAGTTTCCCCATTTCCAACTTATATGAGCAACAGCTTCTTACATGCAGAGACTGTCTCCCACTAGGAATTTGCCCCAAATTCTGGCCTGTGCAGAAGCCACTTCTACCTTTCTTGATGGTTTTTCATAGACTCCTTAGAAACAGCCTGGAGACACTGATGGGGCTGACAGTTCATAAGACATGGGTGCCAGGATACTGAGTAAGAAACCTGCCAGGACCAAGGCTGCAACTAGAGAATTCAAGGCTAGGAGAGATGCCAGGATCCTCTGCATCTGCCTCTGAAATTACCCAGGCCAGGTCCTATCAGCCTGCCTCCAAATACCAACAGCTGTAACTTGGGGTTGCTTAAAGCATCTCTATGACAAAAACACATGGAAAAGGATCCCAGTTTTCTATGCAGACAACCAGAGCAGGCTAAGCCACCTCCGATCTTGGTGGATGGGCTTATTTCAGCCCCTCTCACTGCTAAACAACTGGAAAACAAAATGGATCTTATTTTTAAGTGTTTTCCTCTTGGTTTGAACTCAAGTCCAGATTCATATTTTCCCTTTCTCAGTTTCATGAGCCCGTCCTTCAGCACTTGGTGATTCCTCCTCACAAAGTGACCAGGGGCCTTCATGCTCATTTTGATAAGCTCAATCCACCAGACCCAACAAGGCATTTCCCCTGGGCCCAAAAATCCCACTGTGACTCTTCCCCGTGCCAGCTCCAGTGGCACCTCCATCCTCCCACCCAGGAGATTGTGCTGACCAACTGACCCTCCATCCTGGGAAGCTCACAGCCCCTGGATGGCTGTCCCTTGCTGCAGACCCTGGGGACAGCAGTGGGACCTGATGCTGGGCTCCTGCCCACTCACAATCCTGGTTGCTTGGGGCCATTTTTGGGAAGGAACAGCTGCTGCAACCCATCTCATGGGCAAACACAACATGCCAGTGTGTCTATCCCAAAAACACACCCCAAGGAATCTTTTCCGCTACCCTCCCCAGACACAGGACCTTCCATGCCCAGGGCACTGCACAACAGCACATCCCACACCAGGATCTGGCCCTACATGTGGTCCCCAGCTTTGGCCAGTGCTGCCCTATCCTTCCCCAGCCTCCACACTCCCACATGGAGGACCAGGAGTTTGATACATCACCAGTCTGACCATGAGCCACTTTGGATCAGCATGACCCAAGGTTTGGCTGCCAAGTGCTTTTGGCATTGATTTTCCCTCACACTCATACAAGATGAGGCTCCAACATCTGCTGAATGGGCATCGGCATGTAATGAAACACAGTCACTGCTCTGATTGACGGCCCAACAATCCTGCAGAAGAACCGAGGAGCAGACAACCAAGCCAGACACCAACCCCTGGATGGCTTTTCCCAGTTTCCATGCAGGGTCAGGCTGTGTTTGTCCCTGGGCTCCACTGGGTCCACAAGAACAACTGTCATCTTTGCATCTCATGGAGCTTGGCCACTAATGCTGCTTTAATTGCTGGGCTCCTTTGCTACCAGGTCCCGAGCAGGCAGTTGCGTAGCTGACTGTCAGCTGTGCAGCATCACTGCTGTCCTGGCCTTGCTGGGAGGTGGCTGTGGGGCCACCCCACCCCAAGGGTGCCAGCACAGGGACCCACAGGCACCCAGGGCAGGGGGCTGCAGGGACCCAGAGGGATGTTCAGCACTGTCCCTTGCCAAGGTGGTATTACGGTCCAGCACAGCATCACAAGGGAGTCCAAAAGCCCCCAGCTCCACTTTGTGTCTTCATCGAGGAAGCTTTCCAGTTCAGGACAAGGTTGTCACCAAGGATCTGTTGCAGGTAATGGGAGCTCAGGCTCCATAACACCCGGGCTCCTGCCCTAGACCTCAGACACATCCAGACAGCTCACCATGGGGCTGAGACTATGCATCCCGGACCACGCTGCCGGCTCTGCTCCTGCATACCTGTACTCCACCCCCACCAGAGACAACTTCANCCCCCAAAGGACTGCTCCATGAAAACCCCAACTCCACCTGCCTGCAAACACCCCAAATGAGCTTTGCCCCGAAGCTCCACAAGCAAGGGTGGTGGGGAGCCTTGGTAATGCACCCAGCAGGGAAGTGCTGCAGGTGCCAGCAGCTCTTCAACCGTAATGAAAGTCTCAGGTATCCCAGCCCAGCCAAATCACCTCCTACAGACGCAGCACGGCGCTGGAGTAGCAATAAAAGTGTCAGGGACGTCTCCTCGTGCATCACCAGACTGCAGCATTTCAGGAGAGGCCTGCACAGAGGTTAATTATTACTTCCCTTTCTTCCCCTCTTGCTCCCAGTTTAAGATGGATCTGACTGTCAGGAGGGGTGACAGATGAAGACAAAGCACAGGTACAGCTCCCATGAACTCTGCGCCCGCCTGTATCATCCTAGAGCAGCTGGGAGCGCATAGAGCAGAACTGGGGGGAGGCAGAGGAGGGGGGAGAGTTGAGAAAGCAGCAACCCTACCAGTGCTGGAACAGATCTGCTGTGGAGGATGTGGGATTGCTAGGCTGGGAGAAGAGAAATTACAGCTCCTTTCACCCAAGTCTTATGGAAGAATGTTTTGTTTCCTCCTTGCCTCTTCACGCAGCTTCAGGACTTCCACATAAGATTGGCAGAGACCTTTCCCAAAACATCAGTGAGAGCATGAGAAAACACATGGTCAGATGCCTTCTGCTCCATGGAGCTCCCATCACTGCAAGCACAAACACATATTTGAGCATCTACCCCTTCAGATTTAATGTAAGAAAATCTGGGATAAGGGTTCCAGCTCTGCCACCATTACAGGTCTCTGAAGTCCCATTCCATAAAGCAGCCTCTTTTTGGAACAACACTCAAATCTTTTGGGTGGAAGAAGGCTTGGAGGCACTGTTATGAGTAGTCCCCAGCAGGCAGACAGCTCTGAGCATCCCTCCTCCATGTGCAGTGACAGGCAACTTGTTCTTCACTTTCCTGCCTGGCCAGTGGCTTTACTACTAACATAATCATTGCCATTAAACGTTGCTTCGACCACTGGAGGTGGAAGAGATGACTATGATCTTTCTCTGTTTCCCAGGACACATCCCTCTCTCCAGAGAAGCTTTCAGATTTGCTGGCATGTTTTGGCCACCTTTGTTCTCCCTGTGACCAGACCCACTGCCCAGGAGGCACCCAGCCCTGCTGTTGCCAGCAGGGACAGGACACAGCTGCATTCAAAGTAGCTTCTCTCCATTTTCCAGCCAGATGGGGAAAATCAGTTCCTATACAGCAGACAGGAACATGTCAGGCTCTCCCAGGAAAGACAGCTGCTTTGTCTCCCAGGCAGTTTTTTGGTAGTTAAGGGATGCTGTGACAGGGAAGCGCATGCCCCGCTGTTGCTGGTTTTCCCCGCTGCTCCCACGCAGGAATTCCCCAGGCATTGGGAGCAGGGGCCAGCCTTTTCTGCTCCAGGAGGGTTTGGAGGGGTTTGTCAGGAAGATGGATTCACGCCCCTTCCCCTGGTGCTCCCCACAATCTGGTTTAGCTCTCACCCATGTGGAGGGGCTGCCAAAGCAGCACTCTGCATCTGGCTTCAGGGGGGCTGCAGGCTGGGAAGCACAAGCCTGGGAGATGTGCTGGCTCCTCAGGGCAGAGTAGCACACCAGTCTCCATCTCCTGCCTCCCCCTTTCTCACAAGCACAGACACAGCAGCCAGTTCAGCCAGGCACCCAGGATGCGAAGTTACCCCCGTTCTTATTCCCCAAAGGGTTTGTATTTTATCCCATGCCATGAGCTGAGGGATGAGAAATGCCAGCGTTGGCAGTTTTCATCCCCATGGAAAGGCTTTCATGGATGACCCTAATGGGAAGGTCTGCCTCAAGCCGTTCCCAAATGGTGCCTTTCCTTTCCAGGCTTTCCGGCTGTTTCAGCCTTGTTTGATGCCATTTAGCTGCAGTTGCTGAAGGAAACATCACTTCAAATTAAACCAAAGGGGAGCACTTCAGCTGGACAACTTTGAAGTAGGAGGTTTTGATAAAAGCCTGTATTTCCTCCCCCTCTTGATCTTTTTTTCTTTCCCCTCTCCAAATGGTGAGCTTTGGCATGGCTGCTCCCGCACAGCCAAGGGAAAGGCTGCAACTCTCCCCCAGGACGATGGGCTCAGTACCAGCAGCTAAACCCAAGTTCAATCCCTCCATATCATCCAACAGATTTAAAGTAAAGCCACACAGAAGTCCTTTCTCCCTCCATGTGCACCCCGAACAAGCCAGTTCCCTGTTACTGGGATGGTGCAAAGCCCAGAAGATATTTCCAAGGACTTAAGTTCCTAGAGGAGAGGAGCAGCACAATTACCCTAACCCACTGCCAGCCTGCCCCATACACTGAGGTTGCCACATTGCAACCAGGGTAAGATGGCCTCTTCAGAGCCAGAATTGTTCTGCCTCATTTATACCATGAGACTAAATTAGAAAGTACTTTTAAATGGCCATTTAGTTACCCCCTGTCTTCCAGACAGCTCACATGACTCCAGGAGGCTCCCATCTCCCCAGCTGCTTTCCTGAGCCCCTTCAAACCCCACTGCTCAGCCCCAGGCAGGCTCGGCCATCAGTGCACTGAACAAGCCAGGGCTCTGCCCAGTCCCTGGCAAGCCCCCAGTTCTGTCCTTGGATGGAGGCTCATCTCCTACCTCCTCCTTGCCAGCCCTCCTGGAGGGCAGCAGGAGCACCAGGGACACAGGCAGCACATGTGCCTGCCAGGGAGGACATACAGAGAAGGCTGAAGTTCTCAGAGCACATCCCTCCCTGTGCGACAGCTAAACGAGCCGAAACAATTAAATGTGCCATTTGATGGCTGCCTGGCAGAGCCAGAGTCTCTCTCTCTTTTAATAAAAGGCCTCTTCCCAAAGTCGCTCAGGCTGCATCTTGTGAAGTGTGAGAGCCCTTCACATTTAATTAAACAGCCCATCCAAGCCTGCCTTGTGTCGGCAGAGCTTGCCGTGCTGCCAGAGATGCCCTGGCACCTTGCTTACACTGCAGCCCTCACTGGGTGAAACGCCCCTACCTGGGCTGCTGGGACACCCCTACCCCTTCCATCTGCACCCCCAGCACAGGCAGAGCTGAGCCCCAGCTTGCCTGGACTGCACAATGCCACCCTGAACTGGGCTGCCATGCCCTCAGATATCAGTGCCCAGAGGGTACTTAGACCCTGCAGAGCTGCCATCCCCTGCGATGTGAGCCCTGTTCTCCAGAGGAGTTGAGACCCAGCAGCTCATTACATGCATACTACAGAAATGAGGTTCCTCCAGAGGTCTCCAGGGTATGAGACAGCCAGGGGCAGGAGATCCCCTCAGTAGGTCCAGCCCCATGGTGGACCATACCGCTCCTCCGCATCTCTGACCTGCAACTACAGAGGTGACCCTGCAGCCTGGACGCCACGGCCATGGCCTCCCCAAGCCCTGCATGCAGTCAGCACCGGCTTCCGCCTGTCGCCAGCTCTGGTCCTCATCAGCCCGAGGAGGGGAAATGCCCTGCTCTTGCCCAGGGCAGATAAGAGAGATGGATAACGGTGGGGGCAGAGGGGAGGCCAGCATTGCGTAGCTTGGCTGGCTTTTTCAGAGAGCACTTGCTTTGCCAAGACCTGCAGCTTAACCCTTCCTTCCCCAAGGCCACAGCAAGCTGGTAGCGAGAGCGAGCTGGAGTTTGGGATGACTTCTGAGGACACCATCCTAATGTGCTTGCTGCTTTCAGCCCTCTCCCCATGTTTAAAGGTGAGTCCTGTTGAGCTGGAATCAGCAGCACTCATTTCTAGCTCCTCCATCCTTGGGCAGGACAGGTAGCATCCTCCCTCCCAAAATGCTTGCAGGGGAATTGCCACGCCCATCCTGCAACTGCAGCAACCCAGTGACTGATGGTTTATTTTCTACAGACATGGGGGCTTCAATCCACTGGCTGCAGCTATATTTGCAGGACACACCAGACCAGGGCTCCAAGAGCCTCTTGGTCCCACTGACCCCAGCCAAGATGCAATAACAGATTTTTTTTTTTTTTTTCTTCTGTTTTTTCCTCCCTACCTGAGCTCTCCTGGAAGGGACGAACTGGCTCCAGCAGATGTCCTGGAGAGATGCTGAACAGCCTCTCCAGCCCTCTACCACACATAGTAACATGCAGCTGCAAAGCAGGAAGGTGGATGGGAATAGGAGATATGAGTCTCCCACTGCTTCTGCCTCTCCTCCCAGCCATGGATGGGAGAGTCAAGCTATTAAAGGGGAGGGCTCAGGCTGTGCTTTGGGTATGGACACCCAGCCAGGTGAATTTTTGGGGTTCTCACTAGTAGCCCAATGCTGCTGTCCCATGCTCCACTCCCACATTCCCAAGCCAGCTGAGCCCACGCAGCTGGGGAGGCTGCTGATGGGTCCGAGCGCTCTGCAACCCACCAGCGCTCAGGGGCTGCTCTGTAGAGACCCCATCATTCACACTTTCAGGCCTGCCAAGCCAAAGGCACAGTAATTGCAAGCCAGATACCCCTCCACTTCCGAAACAGTGCGCTCCAACAGGGACCAGGCACAGGGGCTCCCATTTCCGCCTGCCTCCGGCTGTTACGGAGCGGAGAAGTGACAGAGAGCAGCCCCAGGGCAGAAAGAGCTGCGAGGAGAGACAGCAACCAGCACTCCGATAAGGCAAGTCCCTGCTGAGCACCTCCTTGCTTCCAAGATAAACCGCCCCAGGCGCTCTCCGAAGGGTACCTGTGCTCTCTGCAGGTTGTGCCCTCGCATGGGTTATTTGCCTGCTCCAGGTCATCCCCCTCTCCCCATGGGGTCAGACCCCAATCCCACACTCCAGCCCCATGCAGAGGGGAAAGCCCAGCCTAAGGAGAGCTGTACTGGGCACAGAGAGCAGACCCAGGACATCAGATGAGCACACGAGCTGAGATATAACCAGGACCATCTCCACACCATCCCCACATACCACCAAGGGCAGGTCTTTCCCCCAGCTGACCATGGGTGAAGGTCAAAAAGCTACCTCCATTGCAAGGAAGACTCCACTCATGTGGAGAGCTGGGGGGCCCTCCAGCCCTTCTTGGGCTGGTGCCACTCCTGATGGCCCTGCAGAGGGATCATCACCTCAAGGGGACAAGCAAGATACCATGTCCCTTCATTGGATCCAGGTTCAACATCCCACTAGCAGCCGGTAGTGGACACACATAGAGTCACGTCAGCAGCCCTTGGGCTTTTAAAGCCAGAAGTAGTGGAGTTTTCAGCAAACACAGCTGAGAAAAAAGCGGTATCAAGTTAAAGCCTTTTACAGGCTCCACCAGGCACCAGTGCTGGCAGAAGCTAGAAGGTGTTACCCAGCATCAATCCCAGCATGAACCCTCTGCTGTCAACACCGGCTAAAGAGCCCACAAAAGCTGCCCTGCACACCGCCAGCACTTCAGCCAAGCTGCAGGACAGAGGCTGCCTGTGTGGCTTTATCTGGCTGGAAAGTCCTCCTTAAGATAGGAGGTGCTTGCTCTGCTGGATGGAGTTGCAGGTGCCCTGGAGCCCCTGGCTCAGCTCCAGGCTGTCATTTGGCTGGACTGGGACAAAGCCCCGCATCTCCCACAGCCTTGGTGGGGAAGGGACTCTCTGTGGTCTAATACAGCGCAAGCAAATCTCACATCCAGAGAACTGCCTCTCCTTGATGCCATTCCCCAAGCCAGAGCATGGGGCACTCATACAAACCCCATTACCATGAGGAACCAGCATGGGCAGTTCCTGCACCACTTCCCAAGTCTCTTCCAGCTGCTGTGCTGGACTCTGCAGAAGTGGGTACTGGGGTTTGCAAGGACCCTTCCCAAACACAGAGGGTGCTGCTAGGATGTGAAGCCAAGGAGAGGAAGCAAAAAAGCCACATCCCTGGGGGAAGTGTCAGCATTCAAGTGCCCAGGGAAGCCACAGCAGAGACAGTGAGAAAGCAGTGCCTGGCTCCTGCTAGGTGATGAATGTGGGATGCTACCGCCTCCTTCACCCTTCATCTGTGCACAGAGATGCCTCCAGATGTAGCTGGACCAAATACCTGACACCTAGCTCCATCCCTCAGCTAGGCCACCTCCCCACAGAGCTCCTGCTTTTCACCAGCCCTTGAGCAGATCCATAGCTCAAAGGGACAGCCATGCAGCCCAGTGGGCAGCATACATGCTTGCCACAGCTCCAGCCACCAGCTCCTGTCCCCCATGCCTTGCAACACCTCACCTTGCACAGCCATACTGTCCCCAGGAGGCTCAGCTGCCCCCTCTGCCTGTTTTTATAGGCAGCCCCAGGGGCCGCAAGGGTGGAGCAGGGCAGAGCTGCCCAGGTGGAGCTGAGTTAGGAAGAGATGTGGGTGAGAAAGTCTTGGGAAAGAAGGACTAAAACCAAAGCTTTAATCTGCCCTTACAAGCGTGCTGTGATGCCAGAGCAGAGCTCTGCCAAAGCAGAGTGCAGGCAGCAAGCGGTGTTTCGTGCCTTACCTCCGTTCATGTAATAATCCCTGTTTCCCCCTGGTCTGGCTCACATCTCCATGCCCTGACCAGGTTCCCTGTGGTTCCAGCTTGGGGGGCACGTGGCAAAGTGAACACAGCGCTGTGTGCCCCTGCAGCCAGCTCAGCCAGCCTCTCGCCACAGCTAGCACCCTGCCACTTGCTGTGACTGATACAGGGAACCCGGTGCTTTTATTAAACTCTTTGCTTCCTGTTTTAAGCTTAATAATAAATTGCATGTCACATTATGGCTGTGTTTATTAAAACCCATTGGCGTGGGCTCTGCTCTGCAGCAGCATTTGAATTATTGAAAGCAACCCCCCATGGAGACCTATTTGCTGCAAACGCAGGAGGATTTATTTCCATTTTGTTTATCAGATGGCGTAAGTGCTGGGTGGAGGCAGGGAAGTGGTCTCGCTCTTTTTGTTTTCTCCCTGAGCCAGCACAGCAGGGTGAAGAGGCGTCTTGCAGAGGGCACAAGGGAAAATGTCACCGCCCCTGGGATGGGGAACAGGTTGGGGACAGAAGTCCTGGGTGTAGCTGGCTGCTCTGCCCTGCTTGTGTCTCTGGCTCTGGTTGAGTTCCCCATGCCTGGTTGCTCTGTGCCTCAGTTTACCCGTTAGCAGAGCGAGGTTACAGGGCTGCCAGTTTCCATCCAGATGTGACCAGCATTCAGCTCAGGCTGGCTGAGATCCCTGCCAGAAGCCATCAGTCTCCCATGGAAGTTACCCACAGCACAGGGGGACCAGCAGGGTGGCCATGAGGGGGTTTGACCCTTTTGCAGCCCCGGCTGAAGCACACCCCCAAGGGCAGCGGCTGAACATCTCCAAGGTCTGCCTCATCCCAGCTGTGCCTGCTGCAGCCACCCAAAGCTGGTGTCAAGAGGATGCTCTGGCTCCTGTGATCATCCCGAGGGACAGTTTAGCACCCATGTCCCTTGGGATGGCATCGCCCCTCCCAGCAAGGCAGAGCTGCTGCTAGGGGCAGGGGGAGGGCATGGAGTGGGCAGGGCTGGATTTGGGGGGGTCGGGGTGCTCCAGCGGTGCCCAAGACCCCATGTGCCTTCGCCGGTCACTCAGCACGGTGGCAGGGCTCGGCATGGCCGGTGGCTTTGCCAGGAGATGGCACTGTTTAGCGGCTAATGACGCCGGTGGCCCAAATCTGGACTCTGGGATGGAGGTGCAGATGTGCCTCCTGCCCAAGCCCAGGCCGGGGACAGGTCCCGGCACCCCTGAGGGCGAGGAAGGACAGGGACAGCATGTTTTCGCTGGCTGGATCGTATTTACCTGCCAAACCTGGTGGGGTTTCCCTGCAGATCACAAAACCCTGTGGCTTGGCAGCTGCTCGGGGTGCCTGCTGCCAGGCAAGCTCTGGGCAGCACTAGGGCGTGCAAGGATGAGGGAGACACCAGTAGTGCCAGGTCGACTGTTCGGGGAGCAGGGCACCCTAGTGTCACCTCTGGGTCAGCCGCCGACTGTCTCAGTGGCCTCCTGGCCCATGGTGGTCCCTGGAGTGGTCTGGGAACCTGGATGGTGCCCCTGCACTGAAGCCTGGAGCAGTGGGAAGAGCCAAGGTCCCGCCAGCAACCTGCAGCAGGGGCTGGGTGCAACACAAACCGCAGGTTTGGGGCAGAAAGCAGCTGCTTTGGAGGCTGGGAGGGATGTTTTACCTGAATTCCCCCCCCTAGCACCCAGAGCTGTGAGTATGCAATGGGGGTGGCCAAAACGCTTGATGGTGGCAGGGCAGTGCCAGCCCTGTTGCATGTCCCCCCAGGGACTGGGGTCCAGTGAGTTTTTAACCACCATTTTTGGCTCTGTTAGCGTGTGTCTTCAGGGTCATCGGGTGCCAGCAGCACAAGCCCCCCTTTCTTTGTCCCCAGCCTTGCAGTGCCCTCCGGTGCCCAGGGAGGTACTGGCACCCTGCTCACCCCAGGCGTCCAGGAGGTGCTGGGGCCGGTGCGTGCCCAGGGCCAGCAGCCACGTTAGTGCTTCCCAGTCCAGCTGACCCCGTCCTTGATGTCAGCCCAACATCTGGGCCGAGCTGCTGCTCTGAGTGCAGGCAGCTGGGCTGGCAGGAGCCTCTTGGGCCCCTCCATCCCCACTGCCCCTGGAAAACAACTGCCCCAAAAATTGGCCAGCAAAGGGATTCCGTGCTGCATGCCACGGGGGCACACTCTCTGTCCCCATACTGTCACCAGGTATGGCCAGGTCCCCGGGACCCTCCAGGTGCCCGGAGCCAAGGAGAGCATCTGTGGAGCCTGGGGAGACCCCCTCCCTTGGGCAGGCACTGTGGGAAGCATCCAAGCAGCTGGCAGCAGAGCTGACCAAACGTTTTTAGAGCCAACAAATAACCTCAATTAAGCTCTGTGGCAGTGACCGATTCCAGCCATGCAGCTATATTGCCTCCTTTAATTTTTAAGTGGCTGGAAATGGCAAGACTGGGAGCTGGGGTGGGGGGGACACCAGCATCCACTGTGCCCCTGGGGCTGCTCAGCTGCCTCTCATCTTGAGGGGATTGGAGCCCCAATACTGGCCAAGCTGCTAGCTTGCAACTCAGCCCTCTCCCACACTGGGATCTGAGGAAACTGGGAGACACAGCCCCTGGTTTGGTTAATTTTGGCCAAGAGTTCTTGCTCAAGCTCCCCCCTCTCTCAACCACCACGTCCCCGCTGCCTTTCCTGCAGGGCAGGAGTGCGAGCTGACAGCATCCCCTGCCAAGTACCCATGGGGTACCACATGGACCAGATGCAGAGATGAGGGGGGCAAGGACGGAGATCAAAACGCAGATGCCCACCTGTGCCCTGGCAGGTCATCACCCTGCAGAGCACACGGAGAGCTAGGGACAGGGGTCCAACCCTTCTGACCCCCGCTCCAGCCAGCCCAGCACTGCACCCACACCCGGCATGACCTGCATTCATGCCGATGCAGGCAGGGTGGGCAGGGGGTGCCTGGCCCTGGGGAGGATTGGCACGGCAGCCCTGGCTGGGGGCCAGCCTCAGGCACCAGCAGGGACCCCAGCAAGCAGCTCTTGCCTGCTGAAGCTCCAGGATGCTCTCAGGTTTCCCCGTGGCAGCCTCAGCCTGAGCGTGGCCAGTTCCACCAGCCGATTTGTGTACAAAACAGGGAGGAGATCAGGTTGGGTGAAAATGCCCCAGCTTCTCGGAAAGCAGGTTTTGCCCCCCCAAAAAGGAAAATAAAAGCCACTGTCATGTTTCTCTCCCTGGTCCCTCCTGAACACCCTCTGACTCTGAAGTAGAAGCCCCAGGAGGATGCTATTACACTGTTAGATGGAAGGAGAAACTGAGGCAAGGGTGCCTTTTGCATTTCCCCAGCTGAGAAGGAGTTTGGTGCCAAAGAGAAGAGGCAGCCCAGCAGGCAGGCAGGCAGCGGTGCCGGCTGTGCCCCGTCAGGCTGCAGTGCAGGGGCCAAGGCTGGCCCAGCCTCACTGGCTACAGGAATTTTGCTCCACTGCCAACTCCAGACAAATCCCTTTTATTTGCTTGTTCAGGTTTCGGTGCTGTAATTGCATCGTCTGAGCCAGCTCTCAAGAAAAAGAGGAAGAAAAGAAAAAAGAAAACAAGGGAAAGAGAGCAGTGCGGCGCCCAAGCCGCCAACCTCGTCTCATCCTGCCTGCTCCTGCCTGGGTCCTGGCCAACTCCTTCCTCCTGGGTTCTGGCTCCCTGCTGCAGCTCCAGACCTCCCTGGAGCTGGGACAGAGTAACCAGGAGCGGTTTGGTCCATTGAGATATTTTGAGTCCCAGAAACCCTGTAAATGTTGCTGGTGTTCGGGGGTGCAAAACACCCCCTGAGGTGAGCTTAGCCCCATGATGCCCATGGGAAAGGGTCCTGACAGCTCTCTCTGGGCATGGGGCAGCACAGCGCAACTCTGGGCTTCCTTCCTAGGCTCCCCCAAATGACAGTTTGCTCTAAATCACCAGCTCTGGGAGGCAGGTGAGGGTTTGTTTTTTTAAAATGGAGCATTTCCAGTGGAAACAGGAGCTGGTCTGCTGGGGACCCCCATCCCTATGTGGGGTGGGAGGGGCAGGACCCACACCAGGACCAGCTGTGAGCACCAGGATGGGCAGGAGGGCTCCTCGACCCAAGCACCCCCCCAATGGACAAGGTAGCATCCATGGTGTTTGCACCCTCCCTCATGCCCAGAATAATCCTTGTGGATGCAGGACAGTCAACTGGTCTGTATCAGCTTTGACCTACATGTGTATTTTAACTGACATTAACTGAAATGGCAAAGTAAAGAGCTGTGTGGAAGGGAAAGCACAGTCGGTTGAAAAAGGCCAAAGTGTTTCTGACCACATGGGCAGTTGGGCTGGAGAAAAGACAGTACTCTAAACCACAAGCATCTGGTTTCCTCAAATCACCACTTTTCTGGTTAAAAACAAAACGTAAGAGGAGGATGTTTTGGCAGCAGGTTTCCTGGGTCCTGGGGAGAAGCCTGGCTGACCCTGTGCTTAGGGGATGCAGATCCTCCGAGGGTGGTGATGCACTGGAACACGTTGCCCAGAGAGGTTGTGGACGCCCCATTCATGGAAGTGTTCAAGGCCAGGTTGGATGGGTCTTTGAGCAACCTGGTCTAGTGGAAGGTGTCCCTGCTCATGGCAGGGGGGTTGGAACTAGATGACCTTTAAAGTCCCTTCCAACCCAAACCATTCTATGATTCTATGATCAGCCCCAGAGGTAATGCACTGGATGTCATGGCCAGGTTCCAGCCCTCCGTTCTGGCTTCCCCAAAATGCTTCACACAGGGCAGAGATGCTCCTGCCCTGGCCTCCTTCTCCTGGGAGGACTGCCTCCACCCCCAGCACCAAGTCCTCATCACACGTGGTGTGGCTCTCCCCGCAGTGTCCCACCTGCCACCACATCCCTGCTCGGCCAGAAGACAGACCCATCCCACCCCAGGCAGAGCCACCCCCAGTTCCAGCCCTGTGCCACCAACCAGCCAGTGTCCCCTCCCCCAGCACCCCCCAGCAAAGGGATGCGTCCGCTTTCCCCCACCCCAAAAAAGAGGCTGCTGTGCCAAGACTGTTCAGAGAAGGAGTTTTGGGCTGGGGGGTGCTTGCTCCGCTGATGTCCCTGGCCCCCGGGAACAGCCACTTTGGGCAAGGTGATCTCTGCAGCCGGACGTCCCATCTCCATGCTAGTAATAGTCCTCCTCACTCTCCCCGTAGTCCTCGGGCATCGTGCGGGGCTTCGGCGGGGAAAAGCCTGTCACGTTGAGCTGATCTGAAATGGCAGTGTGGGGACAATGTGACATTGCCCCCCCCAGTGCCTGTCCCCTTCTCCACCCAGACCAAAGCCAAACCATGCATGGCAGCTTGCTAGGGCATCCCCAGCACAGTCCTATGCTCCAGCAGCTCCCACCATACCAGTGCACTCTGCCCAAACATCCCCTCTCTTGTCCCCATGAGAGTGTGGGGACAAAGACATGGTGCTCACCCGGCGTGAAGACAGTCAGGCTGGCTAAAGCCACCACCTCCCCGACCCTGTTCCTGGCGAAGCAGCGGTAGGTGCCTTCATCTGTCACCCGCACACCCTGTATCTGGAGCCAGCCTGTCACTTCGTATTTCTGGGGGCCACCTCTGAACTGAAAGAGGGGGGGATTTCGGTTAGCGCTGGGGCCAGGAAAGCCCAGGGTGGGACTGGGATGGATGGGAAGTGGGACATAAGCCCAAGGAAACTCTTTCCCCCCCCCCCCACTAAGTACCACTCTGGGTGCAGGCACAGACCCCCTGGCTGCAGGTCTCCCCTTTTCCCACTACCCAGGGGAGGTGGGGGAAATGGGCACCTTCTTGCCCTCAGGAGGGCCTGGGACCCCTGCTTTGGGCAGGACCCTGCAGACGTGCCCAGACTCCCAGCTGTGCTCCAGTGCCACCGTGGTCCACAAACAGCGGGAGGATGCTGGCGTTGGTGCTCTGCAGGGTGGCAGAAGCAACAGGGCATCTGTGCCATGGGCACATCTAGGCCGGGATGGCTCAGAGAAGCCCCAAGTCCCCTGTTTTGGCAGGCAGTGAGGTCCCAGAATTGCTCTGGCGCCAACCATGCTATTTTCTGTTTGTCCCCAGCAAGAAATAATCTTTTCCTGACCCAGCTGGGCTGCAGCTGTGTTTGCAAGCTGCTATTATGGTGCGGTGGCCAGGAGCGGAGGACAGCTGAGTCTCTTCCAGCCAGGCAGGGTAGCCCTGCTTGGGGTGAAGGTCCTCGGCCGGACCCTGCAACAGGCTACGGGGTGGCATGAAGGACAGAAAGATGGAAGGGGACCAGCATGTCATGTCACCCTGCAATGGTGCAAGCTCCCACCTGCTCCCCTGGCTCCTCCCATGCATCCCACTACACTTTCCTCCCCACTGGTGCCTGGCTGCTGTGCACGGCCCCTGTGCCTCTGCCCACACCCTCTAATAGCTGGGTATGCTTGGCTGGGCACTATATTTTGGGCTGGCTGCGGGCAGGGTGCTGACCCCTCGGCCCGCCAGCTCTGGGAGGGGACCCCTGCTCGGAGCAGCAGGCAGAAAAGGGCAGGGACTACCTGACTCTGCTGGTGGGACCAGAGGATAACCCATGCCGGAAGGCACCTCAGGAGGTCCTCTCCTCCAGCCTGGCCAGTGAGGCTGCAAGTAAAGCCAGCAGGCAGAGCAAACTAAAGGCAGGGAGGTGGGAAACTCCCTGCTGCAGGACTCTGCAGGTCCTAAAACATATTCGTAAGTTCAAAAACTATGGGAGAAAATTGCAGAAGAGAGCTATGCTGATGGCTCCTACCACCCAGACACCAGCCCTGGCTCAGCCAGTCCTCATGATATGTAGGGTCCAGTCACCCCTTCTCATCCCCAGGCAGCCAGGCTTGGCCACCCCCAGAGGATGACTACCCTCAGTTCTGGTTGCCCATGAGCTCTGGGAAGGGCTGGGTCACCCTGGGGTCATGTCCAACACCCTAGACACACCACTCACCTGGACAGAGATGTGGGGGTCATCTCCAGGCAGCAGCATCTCCGTGCCATCCTTCCTCCACTCAATGGATGCCATGGGGTAGGCGAAGACCTCACAGCCGAAGATGACATCCTGCCCAGTGATGTTCCACGTGTCATAGGGAGGAGAGGTGATCTGGGGCTCTGGGGAGGGGGCACAGGAGAGCAGGGTGGGCTCGGAAGATGTCCCACCCTCAGGCTCAGAAGATGTCCCACCCTCAGCAGGTCTCTCCTGGGCTGGTCCCCTCCAGGGTGGCAGCATTTGGCTCACGTAGAGGTGCTGGGACCCTTCCCATGCCCCTCTCCTCTCCTGCCCATGGCAGACCCTCACCTTGCCCCAGGACACAGTCCCTCCTTGCAGCTGGGACTAGGGGTTCCCTTCCCAGCCCCCCTGCCCATGGGCGTTGCCATCCTTCCTGGCCTCACTTTCCATGCCTGCGCAACGATGCTCAGGGACACACGGGCAGCAGGAACAGTTCAGTAACAGCAACTGTGCAAATCAGCGCACACTCCTCCTGCGGGGGAAAGGCCGAGGGGCACTCATCCAGCCCGAGGCTGGTGGGGATGGATGAGATGGATGAGCTTCCAGCTGAACGAGGCCTCTCCTCTGGCACGGTGCTTGTGCCAGCGATTAAGGGAGCCAGCAGGTCCCTGGCTGCTGTATGGAGCCAATACCTCCAGGTCCCACATCCCTTCCCTGGAGGGATGGAGTGAGGACTACCCTTCCTACTCACACCTGCTCCAGGATCTGGCCCATAGCATGAGCCAGAGGTCAAGGGATGGCCTCTACCTCCAAATATACCTGGAGGAAAAACTCAAGGACATGATGATCTACAGAAAATAAAGTCAAACATGATGCCCTTTGGGCTGTGTGGACAGCACTGGGTGACCTATGCTGGACAGGGCAGGCTGGGGCATGGCCTCCCTACCACTGCCTGCCCCCCCAGACGGGTTTTAAACAGGAGATGGAAATCGCACTGCCAAGTCAAACTGACCCAGGTTTCCATTTGCAGGAGGCAGCCACATTTCTCAGGAGCACTGGGCCAGTGTGAACCCAGCACTGTCGCCAAGAATTCGCTAACAAATCCCTGGAACTTCCCCATTTGCTCCAGCAGGATTTGCTGCTTCCCATAAACCCCACTCCCACTTGGCAAAGCTGCTCCCAGACCTCTCCAGGCGCTGGATCCACAGGGGCTGCCCTGGAGCAGCAGAGTGAGGGGACTAGGGGGGACCTGCCACTGTACAGAGCAGTCCCCAGCACTGCTGTGTTCCTGTGGATACCATGGGTTTGCTGCCAGGTGAAACAGTTAAGCCAGACCCCCTTGCTTGTCCCTTCCTGAGAGGTACAAGCCTCCATCCCGCTGCCTGCACAGCTGCTCCCAGGGCACTACCTGACTCGCAGGGACCCTCGTGGGCCACGGTGAGGTTGGCATCAGGGTGGGCATGGGCGACCTCCAGGAACCTGCAGATCTGGGCATAGGTTTTGCCATCGGAGCCACAGAGAGCCAGGTGGGAGAGGCAGGCGCACTGGGGCTCAGGCACCTCTCCGTGCCGCAGGTCCCCGGCATCCAGCCGGCACTCCAGGTGCTCCCCGCACTTGCCGTAGAAGTGGTTGGTGTTGTCCAGGTCGCAGATCTGTCCCTCCAGGTTGGCACACTCCCAGCAGCAGTCACAGGCATCCCGCACCATGCCAGCCAGGCACCCACGCAGTGCTGGGCACTCCTCCGGCCGGCACTCAGCGCAGCCCTCCCCTTCCTCCAGCAGCCGCTGCCAGCCCCGCTGGAGGTAGTCAGAGGTGCTGGGAAAAGCCTGGCCCAGCTGGAGCAAAGCCCAGTGCAAGGAGAGCAAGGAAAGCACGAGGCAAGAGGAGCTCAGGGTCTTGGCTTCAGACATCCTCACGGCAGCTACTCTATCCTGGTCTCACCATCACTTGGACAGGGATCTCCAGCACTGCTCTGGCCTCTCTGGCTAGATCTGTGGAGCCATCCTGGGCCTGTGAGGAAGGAGGATGTGTCTTACCAGTGCAGGGAGCGTCTCCCACCCCTCTGGCTCCCAGCTGGCTTGCCCTGTGCAGCAGCACTGCAGGATGTGTCCCAGCCCCTCTCACCCTCAGCCCGGCAGCCACGTTCTTCCCACCCTGGGGCTCCCCAACCAGCTCCTGCCCCGAGACGCTGAGCATCCTCCAGTGGGACAGGGCCACCGACCCCAGACCCACCAGGTTTCAACCTTCTTCCCTGGCAGCCCAGCAGGCAGAGTCCAGCCTGCTCTGACCCCACCATGGCCTGGGGAGCCACAGGGCTGGGGAGGGGGGGGGCAGGCAGACAGGCTGCTATACACCATCATGGTTCAGCCAGTTTGTACCCTGCTCCTTGCCTCCTCTCAGGAAGCCACTCTCAAGCCAGGCGCCCCATTTCTTTCCCCATCGCTTTGCAAGAGTCACGAGCCCTTTTTTCCTCCCTCACTATCCAGACAAGCGCAGTGGAGCGGCTGATCCTGCAGACAAGGGGCTCTTTCCGCACTGGAGGCAGCCAGCCGAGAGGAGCTGAGCCAGGAGGATGCTCCCGGTCACGCCTGGCTTTTGTCCTCCTCCCCTCCCTGCACCATAACCCCTCTTTTTAGGCACCACCTGCTGAGCAGGGGAAGAAACACTCCCCAAGAAAGGTTTGTGACCCCTGCAGTTATCACACAGGCAACTGAGGCTGAGCATGGGGGAACTCAGTGCACAAATGGGCAGTCAGTGGACTAGCAGCAGGCCCAGTGTGGTCAGCCTGCACCGGCACAGCAGTGTCCCTGTCCCCAAACCCCAAGCCTGCATTACCCCCCTTCCCTGGGTAAGCAGAGAGGCTGATCTACCCCAGCTTCCCATCTCTGCTGGGAAGACACGTGGGGTCTCGGAGCTTGTCTCCAGAGGGGGTGACGATAAACCAAACCCCTTTGTGAACACCCCCAGCCCCTGGTTACAGCCTGGCCGCCTTCCCCGAGAGGGAGTGAAATTACAGTCCCCTGCCCCAAGGCCACCCAGCACGAGTGAGTGGGGCTGGGAAGAGGACCCGGGCGGCCAGGCTGCCCCCTCCCCTCCTGCTGGGAAGAGCACCGAAGGGCAGGCTGCAGCCCCCCGCAGCTGCACCCCGCAGACCCCCAACCCTCTGGACCTAACGCAGCCCGGAGCTGCAGGGGTCGGTGAGTTACACACACACGCACCCCCCTGGACAACAAACTTCGAAGCTTCGACCCGTTTACCAGAGACCACAGAGCCCACCAGGGGTGGAAAGGTGCAGGCGGTCCCGGCGCCGAAGCCCCCCCCGAGTCCTCGCTACCCCAGGCTGTACGGAGCAAGGCTCCAGCCCATGATGGATGTGGGAGGCCAGGGAAA
>VYZV01002377.1:62089-72993 GCA_013401275.1 Pandion haliaetus | reverse complement strand
CGGAGGTGCCGGTGCTGGGGAGCGGCGGTTTCGGGGCGCGGGCGGGCAGGCGCGGGTGGCCGTGGCGGCGGGGCTGCTGGCCCCCGGCTGCTCCGGCACCCGCCGTGATGTCAGCGAAACGTGAGTCCCCCCCGCCCCTCTCCGGGCCCGCGGCCCATCCCTGGACCGGGACCCGGGCTGGCCGGCACCCCTTCCCTGCCGGGGTCCCGCCGCCGGCTGCACGCTGGCCCCGGGGCTCTGCCGCTGCGGCCCCCCGACACCGGCACCTCCCCGCGGACCCCGACACTGGGGTCAGCCCAAGCCGTGTGTCGGGAGCCGGGCTGACGCTCTGCGCCATCCGTGGGGCAGGAGGGGACCGGGCGGGGGGCAGAGACCAATTTTGCAGGCGTCTGCGGAGACAAGTGAACGGGAGGGAAAAAGCCTGGGGTGGGCATGGCTGGGGAAGTGAGCAAAAGCATCTCTCAACCTGTAATTCAGGTGGAAAACAGAGCCTGAAACCCTGAGCAGCTGCTGTAATTAAATGGGGGGATAATTCCTGGGGGATGTCTGTGCTCAGTTCACCCCAGGAGCGAGGTACAAAGGGGTTATTAGGGTGCAAGCAACAGCATTACCTTGGCTAGAGCAGAGCTGTGGGGAGCAGTGGTGGGGCTGCTCCACGCCATGGCAGTGCAAAACCTGCGTGCACAGGGCTGGGGCTCCAGACCCTCCCCGGCAAGCTGCCTCACTGCTCCCTGCCTCAGTTTCCCTGTCCCCAAAGAGCGGGGGACCCAGTGTGCCTCTGCAGCACAAACACACTGTGCATTTACATCTTGCTTCCGCTGCTGTGCCAGGGGGATCCCACCGCCAGCTCTCCTCCTCCAGGCGAGGAATTTGTAGGATTTGCTTCCCCAGTGAAGCTCAGGCAAAGCAAAGCTGTTGCAGGACCCCTCGAAGGATCTGGTTTCCTTCACCACACTGCAAAAATCTGCTTTTGCTTTCCAACACCCTCCTGCAAATTCATTCCGGGCTCTGGGGCTTTCGCTCAGTCATGTTGCAAAGCCAGCCGTGGCTAACGATGGAAAACGCGCCAGGCTTCGGCCCCCCTAAATCCACCTTTGCCGGCCAAACCCCCCCTCCAGTGCCCCACTGCAGAGGGGGGTTTCCTGCCAGCTCTGCCTTCAGCCTCACATCCCGCTCCCCCTCCGCGGCCCCCAAACCCTTGGCTCAGGGCTGTCTCCCTCCCCGGCTCCCCTCGCCCAGCCCATCGAGCACAGTCCCAGCGTGCTGCATGTTTTTGGGCCCCACATTCACGAGTCACTGAGCAGCTGGAGCTGCAGCTGCTTTGGGAGCAGGGAAAAAGTCAGCAGGGGCTGAGGTTTTCCTACATGCACCTCCAGAGCTGGTTCAGAGCCTGAGCAGAGAGGGGACAGGCTGTCAGTGACCCAGCCGGCGGTGCTGAGCCTCCCGGGCTGCCCCCGCTGTGCCCTGCTTCCCCACCTCGGGACAAAGCGTTGCCTGTGCATTCGGGCATCCCTGCAGCAAGCGCAGCCTCGTCTGCCCCACACAGAGGGCAAAACAGTGGGGCGAGCCTGGCCCCAGATGCCACCTTCAGCCCACACAGCTGCTGGCCAGCACAGAAATAGAGCCAGAGCTTAAATCCCAGGCACTGCTGAAAAGTGGAGCCAGCAACGGTCCCTGGTTATTTGCTTCTCTTGCCCTTAGCATGAGGCAAGGGGACCCAACGCTGCTGTCCTTCACCACACGAGGGCCCCAGCCCTGGCTCCTTCTCCCATGTGCCATGGCCCAGGCACCTGGCATGTCCCCGTCCCCATGGAGTTACCATGGCCTCTGGGTGACTGGATTCCTCCGAGCACTACTGCAGTATCTGCCATTTGCAAGGTGGGGAGAGGCCGTGTCTCCGATCAGAGATGCCCTGGCCAGAGGTGAAATCCAACCACAGATCTCAGCAGGGAAAGCTCCAGCCATGGTGCAACACAACCCAACACCTGGAAGCTATAGGCAGCTCAGCTCAGCTAAACAAGATGGAGCTCAAACCTGGCAGGTAATTAAACCTCCTGCTTAATGAGACTACTCAATGTGCTAATAAATAGTAGCAGCTATGAATGAGGGGTGGAAGATCTAAACTTGTGCTTAACAAGGACTTGTGTTCAATCATACCTTGATTCAATCAGCACAACCCCTGACTGCAACCTGGGCTTGTGGCTCCAGTTGCTGGGAGCTGATGTGGGGGGAAAAGGGTGGTTGCAGCCCTGCATGGCCTGGCATTGGGGTAAATCACATTCCTGGCCCTCTGCCCATGCTGGCGAGTTATCCCTCATTTCTCCTCACTTGCCCCAAGCCCAGTGAAGCTCCTGAAATTGGGCTTTGAAGGTACAGAGAGCCTCAAGCACCAAAGCCCCCTCCTCCCTCCCTGGGGGGTTGCTCCCCATCATCATTTTCCCCCTCTGTGATGGTTCCATTGAGGCCAGGAGTCTGTGGATGCTCCTTGCAGACCAGCAGCCATGGCATCCTTCCAGGGCTCTGTCATCAGGATGTGCCCCTGATGGCAGCGCTGTCACATCTGGTCCTGGGTGCCCCACTGCTTCTGGCCCCATTCCCCCCACCCTAGGCCCTGAGCTGATCTCCTGGACCACCCCACAGAGATCTGGGGCTTCCAGCAGTTGAGGCTAAGTTAAAAACCCACCCTGGAAAAAAAGCCCCAGGCCAAGTGACTCAATGCACGTCATGTCAGAAAGGGTTGGCAAACGACATCAGGGCTGGCAGGAATGGGAATACGGGTTATGTCACGGCAGAAGCAAGTGTCACCAGGAGATGCTGGGGTAGGGGATGCTGCCAGCACACTGCCTGGGGCCGCGGGGGTCTCATTCTGATAATAAACCAAATCTCCCTCATTTCACCTCAAAGCTGCTCCATTTCCTGCTCTTTGGAGCAGCCCAACACAGCTGGGATCCAGCCAGCCCACCCCAAGACTGTGCAGCTCTCAGGGGTCCCAGCCGCATTCCAGGGGTCCACCACGGGGACAAGGGACAGGCAGCAGGCAGGTCCCTCCTGTCCCACATGCCAGGCAGCACCCGTGCTGGGAAACAGCCAGACTCAGGTTTCTGCAGGCTTTTCCAGAGCAAATTCCTCCCAGGAACAAACCCGTCAGCAAATTCTTGGGGAAATGGTTGCAGCTGTGAGCAGAGGGGATGGGGCGCTCTCAGGCTGGCCCCAAGGAGTGGTGGCCAGGTAGTGAGGGATGCTCTGGTCCCTGGCCGGAGGGTGCCAGGCCCGGCAGGGCTGGATGCGGCTCAGCTACTTCCCCGCAGAAATCCCCTCGCTTTCGCTGGGGTTTTTCTACCAGCCCCACCAAGAGCAGGTCGTATAACCCGGGGCCAAGAACAAAACTGGCGGCGGGGGCTGCACTCTCGGGGATGCCCCCCCTCTGCCCACCACCCGGCCCCCCCGGCTGACATGGCCATGCCAGCTTTGACACCTCGGCGGCAGGTTAGCGCGGTTCCCACAGCCCCGCGACATGCCAGGCTTCCCCCGCACCCCTGACACCACAGCAAACAGGAGCACCCCCTAAAAGTCCCTACCCCCCTCCCGCAGTCCCTGCCTGCCCCCCTGCACTGCCTGAGGGGCCCACTCGGCAGAGAGGAGCAGGCAGGCGGGCGCAGGCAGCAGGCTGCGGGGTCTCTGCTGCCACCTCCAGGGTACTGCTGGCCTCGTCCCCGTCCCCTTGCCTTGACACTGTCCCTGTACCTGGGCCCTGCAGATCCTGGAGTAGCGCATGGCCACCTCAGTTCCACCCCCCGTCCGTCTCCTTGCACCCCAAAACAAGCCCCCGCCGTGAGCCCACCCCCGCGGACCCCCACCGCAACGTAGTGTCCTGAGGGGCTTGAGGACCCTCCTGGGGTGCAGGGACCCTCTGCTCAGCCTGCCCTGGGTGCACGCAGCTGCACAGTCCTGCCGGCCGGGATGACTGCTCTGGAGGGTGCTGCCAGCTCAGCGGCACCACGTCCTGTGCCCGCTGTCCCCTTTGCCACCCTCCTTTTCCCCAGCCTCCAGCAGCGCCAGCGAGGCTGGGGCACAGCCAGGGAAGGTGACCCACTGCCAGTGCCCCAGCATCCCCTGCTACCAGGGATGGACGCTGGGGAGGAGAAGCCTGCCCACCCCCCACTCTGCAAGAAGCTGCCCATTTCCAGGCGTCATTAAAGAGCAATTAGCTGGAAATTAAGCTGAGAACAAGTATTGATTAGCTCATTAAGGCTGGGGGAGCTGGCTGTGGTGGTAGGTATTGCTGCTGCTCGCCCTCATTATGGGCAAGGTTAAAGCTTGTGGTTAGGCAGCTCATTAAAAACGCCAGGGACCAGTCGATGTCCCCGGCCTAGTGGTGCCCAGCACCCCAGGGACACCCAGCTGCTGCCTTTTGGGGACTGGCCTGTGACCTCTGGGATGAGCCAGCTCGGGAAGGGACTGAGCATCCTTGCTCCCCTGCATCCATTGCTGCATCCTGGGCTCCCCTGCAGAGGCAACAGTGTCACCTTTGGGCTTGTCAGCCCCACCCAAAACTCACTGGCCAGGGGGTTATCTTTCTGCCCCAACCAGGGGACTCAGTGGAACAGGTGCCCCCTAGCCCAGCGAAGTGAACGAGTCTGTGGGCTCACAGCACCAGGAGAGGACAGCCAGCATGGCTGGCTGGCAGGGCAGCACCCCAGACCTGAGCTGAGTTTGTCAGGTCTCAGCCAAGCAGTGCCAGCTTGTGCGGGTGGGGGACAGACCAAAGGGGATCTCAGGGATGGGATGAAAGCAGCTGAGGACAGGTGAAAGACAGCCAGTGGCTCTGTGTGGCTGAGTGCTGCCATGCCACCCTGCCCTGCACCCCAGCCCCACAGCTCTGGGGGCTCTTGGTGTGAGCCCAGACCCTGTCCGGCCATCTGGCCAGACCCAGCCACCCTGAGGCCCCGTGGGTCCAGTCTCCTGTCCTCTCCGGTGTCCCTCCCATCCCCATCTCTGCTTGTCGCGGCCACCAGCAGCTCAGGGCCAGCTCCCAGGCAGCGCATACATGGAGGGTGTCCCCACGCAGGCGGGGGGCAGGTGTCACCATTATTTTTGTTTTCTTTGCACTGCCCTGGAAATATATTGTATTCTCAGCTAATCCCGTTCAATTACACCACAATAAAACACATAATAAAAACGTAATTCATTTTTCCCGAGCGCTCCATCTCCCTGTGTCTTGGCAAGCTATTAAAAATTTGTCTTCATTTTTCTGGCAAGAGCCTTGTACCTTTTCATCTTTAATTTATGAGAGCAGAATAGCTACTGACAAGCCCTTATTGCGCAGCAAGGGGCTGCATTATTTATAAGCCGCCAATGACTGGCTCAAGGGAGATATTTGCAATATGCCGGGGCCAGCAGAAGGAGGGGGACAGATCCCCGACACACCTGTCCCAATCTGCTCCCCCACCCTGGGTGGGTGCTGGATGCAGGTGTCCTCCTGGCTGCCCCCGTGGAGGGGAGCACCCCCTGCCCAGCCTCTGGCAGCCCCTGCCCACTGGGGAAGCTATGGCACAGGGTGGCTCTGGGCCGCCTGGCCCTTATCTTGCCAGCTGCTGCATCTGTCCATCTTTGGCTTTGCAGCAAATCTCACTCCTCCGTCCTGGCTTGGCACGGGGGCTCTGTGGAGCATAGTTGCCTCCATCCCTCCTCTCCTGGCATGGGCATCCATTGCTCCTTCTGACTGCCCTGGCCTGTGGGTGACACAGCCGCTGCCTGCAGGCTTGCCAGGGTCCCACAACAGCAGCAACGTGCTCTCTGATAGCCGTGGGTAGAAAGTGGGATAAAAATATCCTCGCTGGAGAGGCAGGCACAGGCCCGGGGCTGGGGATTGAAGCAGAGCGTCCTGTGAGCCGGCTGCGAGAGGGGGTGGGAGCGTGGGCAGAGCCAGGGGGATGCTCCGGCCTCTCCAAACCAGCAGCATCCAAGGCAGCAGCTTAGCAGAGCCCTCTGCGTGGCAGTGAGGTGCAAAGCCGCCTGTGCTAAAAAAAGCCCTCCTGACAGCTGGATGAGCTTAACCACACGCTGAGCCAACCAGAGCTGCTGCAAAGGCAGCGGGCTGGAAAATGGAAGCAGAGCCCGGCCCCAGGGGACACAGGGGCACCCCAGCAGCCAAGCTGCCCATCCCATCCTCACCCTGATGGCAGTTCCTTTCCACCGTAAACAAACTGGCAAGTAACCTGCTTCTCTTTGCTTTTGGTTTTGTATAAACAACCTGCCTTTATTATTTGGTATATATAGGTACATTATATGTTTATCAAAAATAACTAGAGGAAACCACAGTGCACTTAAAGCTATTTGAGAAGGTCCACCTGAAAGCAAGCACTCCAGGAAGGGGTAAAATGACCCCCCAGGGGGAGCCCAGCCCTGAACAGAGATGCCATTAAAATGAGAACAAAAACGTGAACTCTCTGCTGGGATTAAAATGTGCCATTTGCTCTGGGTATGGAAGGAGCAGAAAGCCAGATTAAATCCTCAGAGCAGCCCAGAGGAAGCTGAGAGTGAGCTGAGAGCGCACGTCTGGGCTGGGAGAGCCCCCCCCGGGTTTGAGCCACTGTGTGCGCTTGAAATCACTCACCCACGGCTGTTTTGGGTATGGGGAGTTTTCTTCTCCAAAAGCTGCTCTACCATGCCCAGGCACCAGCTGCTGAACTGCTGGGGAACGTGGGGTGCCTGCAAAGGGGATCTAACCCTCAATCACCATGATTGTCCGCTGCCTCCTAAAGCTGGGGAGCACCATTTTCTTCCCCACCCCACATCCCTGCTCACAAGGTCCCTGGTGCTGCTGCCCACGCTCACCCGTGCACTGCACACAGCTGTGGGCACACACAGGGTGAGCACAGGAGAAACACAGGGGGGTACCAGCCAGGAGGTCCCCAGAGCGGGGCTGAGCCCAGGCACGGGGATGGGGGTCGGCACGGTGCGGTGCTGCATGGCTGTGGGCATCCCGGGAAGCAGGGCCGAGCACCTGGTACCTACAGACATGCGATGGCCAAGGAAAAGTGGTGGTGGCCCCAAGGGGCTCCGAGGGGCGAAGCTCAGCGATGCCTCGGCCCAGCGGCTCTGTGGCACGCGTCTCAGCTGCCCTGAGCCGCCCAGGCCCCCGGTTCAGAGCCCTTTGTTGAAGTAGACAGTCTTCAGCTGCGGGTCTTTCTCCCGGATCTGAGCTTGGACTTCAGGCTCCAGGCGGCCCACAGGCATTGAGCTGCCAAGGGGACACCAATGCAGGGGATGGAGGGGGGACACCTGCTAGGAGCCCCGGGTTGGAAAACCACCCACTGCCACCCCTTCCCCACCTGCACCCCACAGGGATGTTGTCCCCATGGTCCAGCGCAGACCTTTGGGTCTGCACCGCTGCGTGTGCACAGGGATGTGTGTGTGCACACAATCTCAAGCCTCTGACCGCTCAAAGGAGCAAAAGTATCTCTTGGGAGTCAGAGGGCACAAGGAGCCCCCACACCTCCCACCTGCACCCCATACCCTGCCCCACGGGGCTGCACATGCAGGCAAGGTGCCTGTCCTTACCTTTTCTGTGGGAAGAGCGCGCAGCACAGCGGGGTCGCAAACACCAAGCTACAAGGGACAGACATGGAGAGGGGAAGCTGGGCTGCATAAATCACCTGCTCTCACCCATGGCCTGACCCCAGAGCAGCAAGGAGGCAGCCCAGAGCCGTGCAGGGTGCTCAGCCAGGAAAGGGGTAAGGAGATGCCCTCTCCAAAATCTAGACCCTGCATTCGGCTCTTGAAGCGGGGCAAAGCTTGACCCCATCAGTGTGGGGGAACAGCAATGCTGAGCAGGAGCCCATGGCAGGCTTGAGAGACATCAAGATGGAGCAAAACAGCTCTTGGCCCCAGGACTTCATACCCCATCCCATCTGCCTGAGGGGTACCAGCCTGGCTGAGTTCTGGCTTTGCCCCGAGGAGTTCTGGGGCAGCTCTTGCCTCCCCTGCCAAGCAGACCCCCCAGCAGGGCTGCCCCTCATACCCAGGCTCGGTCTGCACGCGGGGCAGCGATGCCCATCAGCAGAAGGTGACTTACCAGAGTCCCACCAGGCCGACCTGCAGAGGAGCGTTCAGATACGGGTACCGCTGCCAGGGACAGGGAGAGGCTGTCCGTCAGATGGTGAATGGGGTGGGAAGGTGTCTGTTTCCCGACGGGGTGCCAGCCCCAAGGGGTGTCAGCACTGCCACAAGCTAGGGGGGTGTCCCCCTGCCCACCCTCCCATCCCAGGACCACCAATACCTTCAGAAAAGCTCTCTTCTCCAGCGCATTCATGATCAGTGGGGGGATGGCTGGGGCAGAAGGGAAGGACATGAGCTCCCAGTACTCACAGCCCCCTGCCAGCCATGGGACGCTGCTCCATGCTGCCAGGGACCAGCTGCAGCCCCCAGACATGGGTGGAGGAGGCCACACTCACCCATAGCTGGGGCTGCCATGCCGATTCGGGACACCACCACCTGGAAAATGGCCTTCTGGGCTGCAGCCGTGGACTCGCCCAGGCGGTTCCCATTCTCATCCGTGACGGGAATCCCCAGCTTGAGCTCTCTGCAGGGAGAGCAGGGGGTGAGGGGGCCCCAGGGCACACGGGTCAGTGGATCAAGGGACAGGGCACGGACACAGCATATGGGCATGTCTCCAAGGGAAGTTGGCATCCTCCTGTATTCCCCATCCACTGCCTGCGTAATAAGTCAGGGGGGATCTCAGCTGGACCTACATTCACACTTGGAGCAGTCCTCAACAGAGCTGGAGGGGATGGGGAGTTCAGAGCTGGCTTAACCGGTAACACCTTGGGATGCAGCCATGTCCTTGTACCCTCAAACCAATCCCCCAGGCCAAGGGATGCCAGCAGGGCCAGGAAGGAAGGCCCCTGCAAGCCCCAAGCACTGCTCCCCACGTCCCCCACCAGTGCCTGGTGAACCCTGATGTGAGCCCGAGCACCCCGTCCCAGCCCAGGGGCTCACCTCTGCCTCATCAGTGGGATGTTGATGCAGTTGGCAGCAGCCACAGCCGCGAAAGGCACGTACCGGCCGATGATGGCTGGCAAGTGCTGGGGGGGGGAAGCAGGGAGCATGTCACACAGAGGGTCTGGGGGCAGAGCTGGCTGTCCCTGGGTCTGCCACTGTCCCACTGCAGGATCTTGAGGTGTCCCAGCCCCACTGGGGAAAACCATTCCCTCCTCCCCTGCACTTCCCAGCCAGTGAAAGCTGCACAGTCCAGGGGGTCCGGGGGGGTCCCATGTTCCCTCCCAGCTCTGGAGGGAGGCCAAGGGGTGAAAGAAGCCTGGAGAGATCCATTGGGATGGAATGGGGCCGAAGGGACAGGCCATCTCCGGAGCCATGACTGGGGAGAGGGGCTGCCTTGTGTGGGTGCCTCCAGGAAACCCCTTTCCTCCATTTTCTCCCCTGCCCCAGGTGATGGGGTGAATCCCCCACTCAGCTCAGAGCTCAGGGAGACCCCACGGGGAGGTCCAAGTGCCCCGGCCAGAGATGGCCAAGGGCCACCTTACCTTGGTGAGGGATTTGAGCCCCAGTGCTGTGACAACTGCCCCCGTGGTCGCACTCACATAGGCTGTCCCCAGCTGGCTGTAAGAGCAGGAGGTGACACCAATAAGCCAGGGTCCCCCCATCCCACCCCACCCTCCCCCCGAAGGAGGGGAGAGCATGCCCTTCAACAGCATCAGGACACTCAGGTTCCTCTCCCAGGTCTATCACTAACCCTGACAGCCCCACTTGTGTCCATTTATGGCTGCACAAGGTCCCCATCGTCCCATCTTACAGCCCCCCACTATTCAAGAAGCTATTCAAGGCACCCCCCTGGCATTTTGAGGTGCCCCAAGGACCCGGTCAGAGGGATGCTTACCTGGGGGTGATGGGTGCATCCCCACTGCGGTTGGTGTAGTTGACGATGGCATTGAAGGACTGGTTGACCCACTGCCAGAACAGCACGGCCGGCGTGGTCCTACCAAAGAGAAGAGGGTGTCGGTGGCACCGGGGGATGCCACCCATGCTCTTACAGCATGGGTGCCTTGCAAGGGACAGGGCATGCATCCCTGCCTCGGCCCAGGGCCAGGAGGGTGCCAGAGGCGGGGGGGGATTCCCCCCCACCACCCTCCTGGCCCTGGGCTGAGGAGGAGACAGGTACCTGTAGAAGGTCAACATGCAACCGGTGATGGTCATGTTCATGGGGACCTGGGCAGACATGCGCCCTATGAGGAGCATCTTCTCGCCCGTGTCAGGGTGGAAAGCCGAGTCATAGATGTACTTCGCCCGCCAAAGCTGGTCCTCCGTTAGACCTGGGGGTACCGTGCCCGCCCTGCCAGGTAAGGGTAGCACCCGTTGGCAGACCCTCTGCCAGCACCCATGCCCTAGCTGGTCCCCCACCCCATGTGGGGCAGCTGGAAGATGCCTTAGGGACCAGCCAGGCAATTTGGAGCGCTGGCTTTCGTTGGGGCGGGGGGCAGCACCTGTTCCCATCCCTGGGGATGGCCCTGAGGCTGCATCCTGCCCCGGAGCGGTGCTGGGGGTACAGCTCCCCCCTTGGTACCTGTAGTCCTCCACCACCCGGCGGGCCTCCTCCAGCGTGGCCCCCGAGAGCAGCAGGTTTCGGGGGTCGGTCACCATGAAGAAGTGCTTGGCCCGGCCCTGGAAGGTGCTCTGGTCCCAGCGGGGCTCCCGGATGTTGATGGTGGCAGGGAGGGACGGTGGCATCTTCTGGGGGGGGTGGTTATGTGGGATGTGGTGCCTGTGACCCTGCACCCCGCCTCCCTGCTGGGGCAGCTCTGGACCTCCCCCAGCCTGGGGGGGACACGAGAGGGGGAGGGGGAACCCCTTTGCAATGGAGCTGAGTGGGGACCCCCGAGCACACC